>CM067298.1:19277466-19349377 GCA_034231615.1 Meghimatium bilineatum | reverse complement strand
AATTCCATTCTTACCTCTTTCATTTCCTGCATTGTTTTTTTTGGAAAGTTTGGCGAACACGTTAGAAGTGGCTCTAGCAGCACGGCCACTTTTCTTCTCATCCTGTACAATTATAATAAAATTAGTAATGATAGATATATATATATATATATGGATACATACATAAAAGGAATTACACCTACACATAAATACTTGCACGCACATCCATTCATCACATAATACAATCCCATACATATACCCACATATATATTCATTCATATTTGTATATATCCACAAACATATACCCATACACATGCGCAAACATGGGTGTGCCCCCACTTACATACACTTTCAAAGGTTCACACATATACTGATATACACATAATCAGATTTATATCACACACTGCCATCTACATTCTTGTATACACTAAAATAATTCAGTCTGATATTGGTCATGTATAGAGCGGTTTGTTAAACATAAACCGATATTGGTCATGTATAGAGCGGTTTGTTAAACATTAGTCCGATATTGGTCATGTATAGAGTGGTATATGTTATGTCAACTTGGATTCTCCACAACCTGTTCGCAGAGATGCTCATGTGGACCAGATTGTCGTTCTGTGAACAGTCAAACTGAGGCAATCCTGCAGTATGTATTCTGGTGTTTGTGTGTGCTGCACTCACATATTTAGGTATCAGAGTTGCTGATATCGATTCAGTGTAAGCATGCATTCTGACGATGCGATATCCGTGCCTCTATACCTGATAAATCTGCTTTAAGCATGACTTCTGGGAAAATTTCACTCTTTATAGAATGTGTGATCCTCGACCTCCAAACCTCATCAAACTCCGTTAACAATATACCCGTACAGGACAGATCTGTGGCAGATTGTTACGATATACCCGTACAGGATAGATCTGTGGCAGATTGTTACGATATACCCGTACAGGACAGATCTGTGGCAGATTGTTACGATATACCCGTACATGGCAGGTCCTAGCTTCGATACTCTGTGTTCTCCTGTTTGGCCCTGGCAACAAATGAATGTCTTACACAATGAACATTCAGAAGCTCTCTAGAAGTAAATTCTTCAAGACATATGCCAAAATATTATTCTACAAAACGTGGACATTTAATTAAAAGAAAGCAAACGTGAAGATCTACATTACATCAGCAAAGATATACAGTCAAGAAATGACATCATGTGCTCGTTCAAGCTCTTCTAATGTTGGACGGACAAGGCAATCCACTAGAAGTACACACAGTTCTATGTAAGCATCTACATCTGTGAAGATCTACGTCTGAAACAAAACACTACACACAATCAGTTCAATATGGCAGAAACGTGAAACAGAACAAACGTATTCATGACTAATGTTGTAAACTAAGCGCTGAATCTAAGCACACGAAAACAAGGCAATTCAAACCATTCAATATGAAGATGTTGATTTATATATAACTGACAACTCAATGTTCAATTGCTTACTGAAAGTAAAATTAAACTCAATAAATTATTTTGGTCGAGCAAACATTTTTTGTTACGTTTCCGTTGCTTCTGATATTGATATCTTTTTGTTTATACAAAATATACAAATTTATTTTATAATTTTCTGTGAAACATACTTTCAATTAGAATAATTCCAGTAAGATGTGTCTGTGTTTTCAAAATAAAGACAACATTCCTTATACAATTGTGCCAAACTTGTGTTCACGAATGAAAGAAATTCATCTGATAGTGAACACGGTTATATTTATATAAAGTGAAGCCATTTTGTTAATATGAGTGAAATGTCTTTTGTTGTTCTTGTTGGACAAAGCAAGATTATGTCAGCAATTTTTCAACATACATTGTATTTCTGTGTTAATGTTTCATCTTCATATTGAAACATACTATTTATAATACAAAGAGATATGACCTGACAAAATTTTAGATAAACTTAATATTCAAATAGTTTCATAACCGCTTTGGAGTTTTTAATGTTGTATAAAAACCGTCTTCGTTAAATACAAGAAGACGGGCCTAATTATTAACGAAACACACCTTGAGGACAAATTTTAAAAAAAAACAACCGAACCACCACTATTTAACAAAACGAAGTAATTGCATATAAACAGTGTTAGCATAAACTATATATTTATTTGAGATGAATAGAGTTTAGGAGGGGGATGGTGGTTAAGGTTAGGATAAGCCTTAGGTCAACTCCTAACATTATTACTAACATACACGATCAGCCCTTCATCCCTTCATCCAATGTGCCTTCGTGGACATATGTGTTATGCTGTATATACACACTTCACATATAAACGCGTTCCATTTGTTTTTCAACCGAATCCTTCCACTACTGTGTTAATATAAGGTCATTGGATGACCCCGGACGCACACATTTTCATTTTGTAGCACTCTGCGAGTTTTAAGAAACGTACATCTTCTTTATTTGTAGCTGGAGAGGTCAGTAAACATGCACCTCACATTATATTAGTCATTTTGTTTTTGTGGCAACAGGGTCTGTTAGAGACGTATTTTCAGTGACACGAATACCGCGCGTACTATAGCATAGTTTGAATGAAACTGCGCATAAATTTAAAAAAATTGAAATGTAGACACTTCTTGTATTGCATGAAAAACAAAATTAAAGCGACAATTAATCCCATGAAAGACATACCAATACTACAGCTTCTTGTTTCATTAATTTATTTCAGTAACAACACGAGCACTTACGTAGTGGTTCAGACGACTCATCAACATCTTCAAATTATATTCATTTGCCTATTGGCATTACTGTCATCTGATCAAAGTTCTCAATTATTCCATGTTCTAAGCGACATTCATCCCATTTGAAACCGGACGTTCTGCTGGGCATTGCAGCTGTTTCAGCCAGGAAAGTTGACATCTCTGTACATCTTTCAGTAGCAGTCTATTAACTCTGTCTTTCAATACTCTTGTTAATATGCTATCTGTCTAGCTAAGTCTTGACACTCCAGGATAGAACAACATAGCCAGTGTTTTATTGTCTTGTTTCTTTATTGCTACCTATCTAGTTCAGTATAGACACTCCAGGATAGAACAACATAGCCAGTGTTTTATTGTCTTGTTTCTTTATTGCTACCTATCTAGTTCAGTATAGACACTCCAGGATAGAACAACATAGCCAGTGTTTTATTGTCTTGTTTCTTTATTGCTACCTATCTAGTTCAGTATAGACACTCCAGGATTCATAAGGGTTCATAAAGAGTGTTTTATTGTCTTGTTTCTTTAATGTTTTATTAATCTTACTCAGTCTTGACACCCCACAATAGAACCACATACAGAGTGTTTTATAGTCTTGTTTCTTTAATGTGAGGAGCGCGGTAGTGATAGTGATAGTTGATAGTGAGCTTGCTTTCTTCACTGTGTTACAGCGTGCCAGGTTCGAAACCACGTCCGGACAAAAAAATCCGGATTGTGATTTCTCGTATGACACACTATTTTTTCAACCTGTAAATGAGTATCTGACGTATGCGTTATTGAAGGTAAAGACAGCAAGGAAGGGAACTGGCCACCCCAACTAATAGTTGCTGCGGCTTAGTACATAAGAGTTATCCTCACCTCCATGGGACATACCTTTACCTTTTTTAATGTGTTATCCATCTAACTCAGTCTTGACACGCCCACTATAGAACCACATACAGAGTATTTCTATTGTCTTCTCATAATTTGTTCCCATTCATAACCGTAGAGAAACGACACTGCAAGAAAAAGGAGGAGGGTGGGAGTTGGCAAACTTTGTTGTCATTTGTAAGGGGGGGGGAATTCTACATGAATTCTTGACAGTTGTGAACAAGTGGAAAGGGGGGGGCGGGAGTACGAAGTTACACAAAATCATTGATGTAATTTGTGAACAGTCCATTATGGATGCATCGTGGGTACAAGACGTAGATGTTACCAAATTTTTGCATAGGTATTATGTCTTAATGATCAATATATGTGTTTACAAACCTGCTTATCTACCTTAATGTTTAGAATGAGTCCGGGAAATATATGGTCTGATTTTCCGGGTTTAGTGATAATTCAGTATTCATAATATTCATATGTTGGAAAGATGAAGAACTTCTAGATAAACGTTTATTGCTCTCAAAATTAAGTTATTTTGTAAGGTCATATCACGAGCATGCATATCTAAGTACAATGTAAGAAAGACGATATCTGAGAAGCAGGCTGTTTTTTCGAGAGATTTACGGTATATCACAGAACAGAAATAGAGAAGTCCAAGCACAGGCGATTCGAACATACTATACTGAGCTGCTAACATTCTATTGCAATGAAAACAAATATATATATATATATATATATATATACAAAAAAGTGTCAATACATTTTACCAACTGGCAATCACCTGCGCGTGAACAGTTGGTACATATACTTTAAGGGTTCATATAACACTAATACATACCTCTTTCATATTTCACAATTTCTCTTAGGATGCCATTCGTATGTTTTAATTATCAATTTCATAAATGTGCCTTAATAGTGCTTCTAAAATTTAAGAAATTTATTTTTTCAGTGTCCTTAATAAACCTGAAACTATTTCTGATGGAGTGAATTTACCGAAATTGTTGCTTCCGATTTATTTATTGAGAAGGAATGTCTGTATTTCAATATTATTAATTAACCGAACTTTCTGTTTCTGATGTGTTTTAAATATCCACAACAAGACGAAAGTGCAATGTCGGCTGATCTGTATCGCTTCATCGTCAATGATAGGAGAAAATGTTTTCATAGGAGAAAAAAATAAGAAACCGCGATTTTTTCACCAGTCTTTAGTCGCCTTCTGCCTGGATCGGAAACCAGTGGCTGCTTTGAACCCTAAACTAGAAGTCTCGGCCTAAGTTGCTACACGGGTGACATAGGCTGTCTCTCTTTGGGGACTAAACATGTATCCCCCTTACACACACACATACGTTTGAAACCTTATGTGAGTCTCAGTGTTACGTCAGTTACACAACTGAGAAGAACTGAGAAAAACTGAGAAGAACTGAGAAGAACCTGTGCTTCTCTAAGACAGGTTTTTCTGGATAAAGCCCACCAGATGATGCATTTTTTCTGCTGTCGCCTCTACCCCGACAGGGTCCTTCAGTCTGCTTTGCCTTGAATGTGCAGCCTCTCCCGCCAAGATAACCCTCATGATTACTCGAAGGTCTTCTGTCAGGGTAAAACTTGTTCTCACTTTCTACCCTCATAGCTCATGTGCTACATCGACACCTTCCTCTTCTCCAGTCTGATCCTAAAACGAGTGTAGTGTTCTGCGACCCCATCTTGTGGCCGTACAGACGCGACAAGAACCTCAGGAATTTAGGGGTCCGGAGTAATTTCAAGCCTGATGTCCCAATCATTTTAGCAACATCAGCTGCAAACGCACAAGATGTTACACTTGTTCCTATGTGATCCAGTCCCAGCTTGTCAGATTCTCCAAAGCCATCTTCTCCATTAACGAGAGTTTCTCGTGTGTGTCTCGTACCGTCATCTATACCATCGTCTGCAAGCAAGCGCTGCACCATGACATATATATATTGGCGAGACTGGTAGGAGATTTGATGACAGATTCTGCGAACACATACACAGCATCGAACATCATTTGGGTTATCCTTTCGACGTTTACTTCAATGCACAGGCCACCGAGTCGCCCATGACAATCAGGCGACGGCCATTAAGGCGTGCTTCTTTGACGACCGAACTCGATACTCACGTGATAATCGTTATGTGTATATATATATATATATGAATTTGGCTCACTTAATCTTTCCGGGATGAATGAGCACTAATTGTATGTATGATATCATGTTGTTTCCTCATTTCCACCATGTTTCTGTTTGTCTCGTTTTCACATGTATTTGTGTGAATTTGGCATATTTCCTGTTTGTGTCCCATCTGACCTAGTTTCAATCCTTCCGGGCATATTCACATTTTTCTAGGCCATGTGAATGTACGTCAGTGTGTCGTTTCTACTCGTTATTTTATGTATATGCATTATTGATAATATGAAAAGATGCATTATTGGTAATATAAGAAAATGACAGTCAACATTTATTGGGGACATATGGAGAAGAGGAGGCATTGATAATATAGTGCCAACAGGAAAGATAGAACGGAAAAGATCAAGGGGAATACTAAGAGATAAGATTTTGGACAGTTTCACTAAATGGCTTTGATTGATGACACCAACAGAGATGATGACATTTATGAGAGATCGATGTACATGGAGAAATATTATCTCCAACGTCATTCGGCAGCACACTTGATGATGATTCTTAATAAATGCTTTTTGGTCGAAGCGTCGATTGTATGTGTGTGATTATGTGTGTTTTCAGTGATTAGTAAAATTACATGACCCTGTTTCAAGTTTTACCTGTTGGATTTTAGTTTGCTCTGTGAGTACATATTATTGATGTCTCTAAGAACGGCTATGCACTATCAAGAACTACCTGCTCAACAGCAAAAGAGATATTTCATAATGATGATGATGATAATAATAATAATAATAATAATAAATAGTAATCGTCATACGGCATATGTCAATATGTAAAAATTATATATATATATATATATATATATATATATATATATATATATATATATATATATATATATATATATATATATATATATATATATATATATATATATATATATATATATATATATAGTGTATGCATGCACAGGATACGCCCACACATCTACCGACTCACTCATGCACAAACATACGTGCGTGCAAACACATTTGAAGTTTGCTAATACTACAATCAATAGCAACTAGGTGTCACTATCTACAGTGTCAGAATTAACTATGTCGGATAAAGATTTTGTATCAACATCAGTTATACTTCAAGTTCTACATGTGTTCGTATTCGTTTCAAAGAACCTACCTCATCTGCCATTCTGAGTCCTGAGTCTGCAGAAAAAATGTAAAACATAATATTATTGTTAACATTGCGTAGAAAGAGGTTAATGTATAAAATAACAGCTGAAGTAGAAAATCTGAGGCTTGTAGATACTATAAAATGATAACGCATCGCCTGTCTTTATGTTTTATGTGCCAGTTTTTGAGGCTTAGGGCGTGGATAGAAATTCTCACAAGAAAAACTGGCAAAGTTCGTCCTGTTCTCTGTTGAAGTGAAGTAACTCCGTATCTGTAGTACAGAGAAGACTACTCAAGCGTATGCAATTTTGTGTAGAAAGAAAGAATAGTTTAAAAACAATTTTCTGTACATATTACTTTTCATAAAAAATAAAATTTGTAGCATATCCTATTCAAGACGTACCTATCTACCCAGCATTTATTAGCTGTGGTGATTTTCTAGGCAATATAAATACTTCAGTAGTTTGTCATTACCTTCTGAACGGTCCAGATGTACAATTGCCTGTGGAGGGGATCGAACTCATTACCATGGCCGTCACAGACGCTCTCTGTACCACTTTGCCATAAAGCCAGAAAATACAGGCATAAGAAATACAAATAATTATTACTACTGGTATTTCTTATAAAACAATATATTTTTTATATTTATATTAATTATTATGCACGCTCGTCGCACGCACACGCTCGCACGCGCACGCGCGCGCGCACACGCGCGCGCACACGCGCGCGCACATACACAAACACATGTAAATTATATACATTAGATATCATCCACACTATATGTCACATTTTCTTTCCTCTGCCGCAGAAATTCTCTGAAACAATGTTGTACTTGTTCATTTCTTCACGCCGCCAGTTCGGTTAGGACAAGATCTTCCTTATGTCCGATTTCTGTCTAGTTATTCCTGTAATAGTGGCCAACAACTTACAAATACAACATATCGTTGTTAGCAACAAATATTGAAACATGTATTATTTGTAAATATCGTTGAACTATTTATATTTATTATTATTGCAAATTTTCATAGCTGTTTGCTGGAAATAATATAAACATTTAAATGCAGATCTATAATTTAAAAAAAAAGACTATGCATAGTCAATGTTTCGGTAGAAGGGTCTGTGTTTAGATATGAACAAACATATATCAGAAAATAGGTGGAAAACCTGGCTAAGGAGTAGTGTGTTCTAACACTAACAGCGATGGATATTAGAAAAATAAATAAAGTAGATTACGAATGGAAGTTCATTAAGATACAAATAAAGTAGATTGCAAATTGTAGTTTACTAATATACAAATCGTTTGTGTGTTGACGCACTCATAAAGGAGAATAGAGGCATTGTTACATGCCATGCATGCAGAAAGAAGCGACTAAGGAGGTTTGGGGGGCAGAGTTGTCCGTCACATCCCATGAAGGTTTATATTAACCAAGAGACAATGCTTAAGTTGGATATGTCACGTCGAAAGGCGCAGATATGGCAGCTAAGCTATTAACCAGGACACAACACATTGCAGAGCATAACTAACCCTAGTCCCTAACCTTAACCCTGAAAAATAAATATCTCAATTAATCATTGATTATTTATTGATATAATATTTAGTTCAATTAACCACAAAATATATGGGTAGGCACTAATGGGAAACAAGAACAAAAGCTGCGGTTGGACTGCAATCATAGTACCGGAAGTTTATTTCAAATCTTCTGGGAAACTGAAGGTGACGGGTGTAAAGTTGAGAACATCATCACCAGGAAGGATGTCAACGAAAAATACGTGCTAATCACCATATTTTCCAGTAAAATACGTATTAATCACCATATTTTCCAGTAAAATACGTATTAATCACCATATTTCCCAGTAAAATACGTGTTAATCACCATATTTCCCAGTAAAATACGTATTAATCACCATATTTCCCAGTAAAATACGTGTTAATCACCATATTTCCCAGTAAAATACGTATTAATCACCATATTTCCCAGTAAAATACGTGTTAATCACCATATTTCCCAGTACAGCTCATCATAGGCGTAGTAAAGGGAAACTAACTTGTTATATAGAAGACAAAAAATGTGGGGATAGATGTGTTCAACGTGTGGGGACTATTGTATAAATTACATACATAATGTTTGCAGAGAAAGTATATACATGGACATCTACAATACAAGATCTACTGATACATGTCAATGGGAATAATGCCGTCTTAATGACTCATTTGATCATACCCGTGTTTCCATTGATCACAGCGAGTATACTTTGTGTAATAGACACATACAATTTAGGGAATAGTCTATAATGGGTCATTTCAGAAAACTTAATTTCAGATTAGCCAATATGTCTTGTATTTACGAGGTTCACAATAAATGTTCCATTGTAAGAGAGGGCAAAAAGGAGATGTCTAACAACTGTAGTTTGTGGGTGGGGGAGGAGAAGAGGAAAGACAAAATATTTTACAGTGGAATAAATGATTCTCAAACGTTAAATGTAGGATCAATGATTCTCAAACGATAAATGTAGAATTGAAGGTAGTTAGTCATGACCCCCGAGCTCGTGGACGGAATATTTGAATAACATCAGTGATCTATTCAATCAAAGCGAATGAAATCAGTGATCTGCTACACAAAATGGTATGAAATCAGTGTACAAGAGTGTCAATCTCCGTGACGGAGAAGTTTTGAGTGTCAATCTCTGTGACGGAGAAGTTTTGAGTGTGTGAATATTCGTGGCTAGTATGAGGGTGTCAATCTCTGTGGCGGATAAGTATGAAAGTGTCAATCTATGTATTTGACCATTCAGACAGCAATGACAGCATACTAAACGTAAATACCATTTAGAAAATCTTTTCATCTAAAATTGCTGGACTAATGGTTACGCCCTATGTTAGTATATGCTAGTAACTGTGATAGTGTATTGATGGGGTCATTACTGGAGCGAATCATGATAACAATGTGACCTTCTAGACATTTCGTTAAACGCGACTTACAAGACTGTCTCATCAAGTAAGCCAAAGTGACCAAAGCTACATGTCCCTTCGATCACATTTACCTAAGAGTGAATATTTAGAGAAACAAATGAAGAGAAAATGTATGGTTAGGATATATTGTTACAATAAGCACTCTAGTATATCCATGTGGTTAGGATATGTTGTTAGAATGCTCTCTCTAGTATAGCCATGTGGTTAGGATATGCTGTTACAATAATTTCTCCAGTATACCCACGTGGTTAGGATATGCTGTTACAATAATTTCTCCAGTATACCCACGTGGTTAGGAATACGCTTCATTTGAACTATGATACAGAATAATGTCTAGGAAAATTATCTTTTAAAAATGGTGTATTTTTCATGGTGTCAGAGTGGAGTGTTTGAGAAATGGAGATATCTTCATGGTGTCAGAGTGGAGTGTTTAAGAAATGGAGATATCTTCATGGTGTCAGAGTGGAGTATTTGAGAAATGGAGATATCTTCATGGTGTCAGAGTGGAGTGTTTGAGAAATGGAGATATCTTCATGGTGTCAGAGTGGAGTGTTTGAGAAATGGAGATATCTTCATGGTGTCAGAGTGGAGTATTAAATGAATGGAGATATCTTCATGGTGTTAGAGTGGAGTGTTTGAGAAATGGAGATATCTTCATGGTGTCAGATGGGAGTGTTAGATGAATGATGATACCTTCTTACAAAGAGAACAACTGTGGTAATAGTCGTTTCATGTTTCTTGAGCGACGGATGGATCGTAATGAGTCTTACCAATATCAAGGCCCGAGAGAAGAGATGTCATAGCAATACAGTTACTTGCTATACATATAGTAATATGTTCATAAATAGATTTTGGGTTGGAATTGGCAGTTCCATTCCATAAATGGTCAAAACTACCCAGAATTTATACTAAAGTCGGATGTGTCAGACCGGATGGCTCATATATAGCTGCTAATCTGTAAACGAAAACACAGCGCAGTCCGTTCTCCGGACTACATTCTGCTGATCTGAAGGAATTTGAGAACGATCACAGAAGAAGATGAAGGAGTCTTACTAAGAACTTTAAAAAAAATAAAGTCAACACTTATTTATATCAGATAATATTCTAACGTTCTAACAGATCGTTGAAAGTTTATTCCAATGTTCAAACAAAAATGATGTTTACACAATTTTCTCTTGAAAGTCAGACTCTCAACATGGCGCGTGCTATGTCCTGCTGACTTTCACGGGAACACGTGGCCCATCTGTAGGTAAAACCTTACCATCGGCACCATGGGAACACGTGGCCTATCTGTAGGTAAAACCATACCATCGGCATCACAATGTGTTTCTGAGGAGCTCGGTATTAACCTTAAGGTTACTATGGAAACCAACCTTGGGGCAATAACCTTTGTACTTTTCCAAAAATATATTCTGAAACCCCTGCGTTTGGTGTACATACCTTCAACAGTGAAATGTACTGTAGTAATATAATTAGTTATATTAGGCATTATCTTAATATAACAATACACACATTTTATACCAGAAGTTAATGCACGTCAACTATGTAAGCACGCACTCACGCAGACACACACAGACAGACACACACACACACACACATATATATATATATATATATATATAAAAGCATATCCTTCTACACTAGGAAGTGATGACTGGATTATCATAATTAGACCTCAACTAATTTTGATTATTGAAGTAAAGTTCTGATAAATAATACCAACATCCGCGGTTGAAAGGGTTGTACCTCACACCAAAAGCAGTACACTTTACTTAATCAAAAATAACCCAGGAAACCTGAACGCTTTGGTAATATACTGGTTGTGTGACTCTGGGAAGTTCTCACATTGTAAGATGTTCTACTAGGAAGTTCTCACATTGTAAGACGTTCTACTAGTAAGTTCTCACATTGTAAAACGTTCTACTAGTAAGTTCTCACATTGTAAAACTTTCTACTAGGAAGTTCTCACATTGTAAGAAGTTCTACTAGAAAGTTCTCACATTGTAAGACGTTCTACTGGGAAATTCTCACATTGTAAGACGTTCTACTAGGAAGTTCTCACATTGTAAGACGTTCTACTAGGAAGTTCTCACATTGTAAGAAGTTCTACTAGAAAGTTCTCACATTGTAAGACGTTCTACTGGGAAATTCTCACATTGTAAGACGTTCTACTAGGAAGTTCTCACATTGTAAGACGTTCTACTAGGAAGTTCTCACATTGTAAGACGTTCTACTAGGAAGTTCTCACATTGTAAGACGTTCTACACTTTTTTGAAAAAAAAACCCACAATGATCATATATTTGTACTTCTGAAAACAGTCAAGTATGTGGTTTATTGGTTGGTTGGTTACTGATCCAGCTGTCTAGGGGCTCATACAATTTTACCCAGTCAAATACATATTTAAAGCAATATACAGGGTCTGTGTTACGTTTTCGGTAAAATTGGGAGGGGGGGGGGGAAATTACTTAAAAATAATAAGGTCATTAGCCCCTTTTCGTAGATATTTTGTGGTCAAAGATAAAATCACATAAAGATAAATGATCAACTTCTGAAACAAGTGCAGGAATATCTCGGGAACATTTTTTTACATACGATGGAAGAATGGACAGGGCCCCCGAGACAGAAATTCTAATTTTGAAACACACATCTATCCTGATGTAAACCAAAAGGCAAATTATAAATTCAAAAATCATACCAATATTGTGTTATCAATGGCAGATATGAACACTAACAAAAGAACAAGAGAGAAATTTTTGGATGGGTTGTCACTGTGGCACAAATAGAAGTCACTAACTGAACTTATTAACAACACAAGAGATAGAGAATTGTGGACAAGCATGATCGCGTACGACACTCGACATGACACTTGATTTATTGACAAACAAATCACTGTCATAGTGACCAATGAAAATCATGAAAAAAATGAGTTGTAAATCAGGCTTTAATCTGTAGGTCTTATATTGTCTAGAGTCGTGCTATAATGGTCGTGTTACAGGAAGAGTCGGTTGTTCTCAGCAAAGGATAGGCTGGATTTCTCCTACAATATTTACCAAGTTCTTATCTAGAATAGTTCTGCGTGTTGATCTCACACAGTGTGACTCATCTTAGCTGACGCGACTGATCACTGGTCTGCTTTGAATGCATTGTGTGTCGCGACGCCGAGCAGCAATAGTAGAGAAAAGACAATACATAGATAGAGACAAGATGTCACAAAAAAAGAAAGGAAAACATCGGATAAACAAAATAAGGACTATTCTGTAGAAGAGTTTGGAGGATGGTACATTTTCCTAGCTATGAAATTGATTTTAAAAAAAGGTTCAATGACTGGACAGCTTGGCAACTCTCCTTAACAACCAACTTTTTTTTGTGAAAACCCGTAGCATGACCATATGTATCTAGAAGACCGTGGTTAATCACGAATGGCAAAAATTGTTCTAGAATAAATGTAGCTTCTATACGAATCTCTTTAATGATACAGCTCAACCATATGTAACTTCTATGACTTTCTCTTTCATGATACAGCTCAACCATATGTAACATCTATGACTTTCTCTTTCATGATACAGCTCAACCATATGTAACTTCTATGACTTTTATGACTTTCTCTTTCATGATACAGCTCAACAATATGTAACTTCTATGACTTCTCCTTTATGATACAGCTCAACCATATATAACTTCTATGACTTTTATGACTTTCTCTTTCATGATACAGCTCAACCATATGTAACTTCTATGACTTTCTCTTTCATGATACAGCTCAACCATATGTAACTTCTATGACTTCTCTTTCATGATACAGCTCAACCATATGTAACTTCTATGACTTTCTCTTTCATGATACAGCTCAACCATATGTAACTTCTATGACTTTCTCTTTCATGATACAGCTCAACCATATGTAACTTCTATGACTTTCTCTTTCATGATACAGCTCAACCATATGTAACTTCTATGACTTTCTCTTTCATGATACAGCTCAACCATATGTAACTTCTATGACTTTCTCTTTCATGATACAGCTCAACCATATGTAACTTCTATGACTTTCTCTTTCATGATACAGCTCAACCATATGTAACTTCTATGACTTTCTCTTTCATGATACAGCTCAACCATATGTAACTTCTATGACTTTCTCTTTCATGATACAGCTCAACCATATGTAACTTCTATGACTTTCTCTTTCATGATACAGCTCAACCATATGTAACTTCTATGACTTTCTCTTTCATGATACAGCTCAACCATATGTAACTTCTATGACTTTCTCTTTCATGATACAGTTCAACCATATGTAACTTCTATGACTTTCTCTTTCATGATACAGTTCAACCATATGTAACTTCTATGACTTTCTCTTTCATGATACAGCTCAACTATATGTAACTTCTATGACTTTCTCTTTCATGATACAGCTCAACCATATGTAACTTCTATGACTTTCTCTTTCATGATACAGCTCAACTATATGTAACTTCTATGACTTTCTCTTTCATGATACAGCTCAACCATATGTAACTTCTATGACTTTCTCTTTCATGATACAGCTCAACCATATGTAACTTCTATGACTTTCTCTTTCATGATACAGCTCAACTATATGTAACTTCTATGACTTTCTCTTTCATGATACAGCTCAACCATATGTAACTTCTATGACTTCTATGACTTTCTCTTTCATGATACAGTTCAACTATATGTAACTTCTATGACTTTCTCTTTCATGATACAGCTCAACCATATGTAACTTCTATGACTTTCTCTTTCATGATACAGCTCAACCATATGTAACTTCTATGACTTCTATGACTTCTCTTTCATGATACAGCTCAACTATATGTAACTTCTATGACTTTCTCTTTCATGATACAGCTCAACCATATGTAACTTCTATGACTTCTATGACTTCTCTTTCATGATACAGCTCAAACATATGTAACTTCTATGACTTCTCTTTCATGATACAGCTCAACCATATGTAACTTCTATGACTTCTATGACTTCTCTTTCATGATACAGCTCAAACATATGTAACTTCTATGACTTCTATGACTTCTCTTTCATGATACAGCTCAAACATATGTAACTTCTATGACTTCTCTTTCATGATACAGCTCAACCATATGTAACTTCTATGACTTCTATGACTTCTCTTTCATGATACAGCTCAAACATATGTAACTTCTATGACTTCTATGACTTCTCTTTCATGATACAGCTCAAACATATGTAACTTCTATGACTTCTCTTTCATGATACAGCTCAACTATATGTAACTTCTATGACTTTCTCTTTCATGATACAGCTCAAACATATGTAACTTCTATGACTTTCTCTTTCATGATACAGCTCAAACATATGTAACTTCTATGACTTTCTCTTATGACATTATACAGTTTTAAATTACAAATGAAGCTTTAACTCACGGTGTACTAAATCTCTAGTACCTGGAAGTGTGTATAAATAAACATACTGTCAGAGGACATCCGACAAGGTGGAAAACGTTTCTTAGTTGTTTTTTTCGTTTCTTGATGAAGGTCCCTGTTGAACCGCAACGTAGAAAAAGTTCTTGTACCTTTGTTTACTGTTATTTATTTTTTACATTGGTTTTACTATTTGCTAGTTAGAATATGTATAACAATGTCACATTAACATTGTATTTATCACTGGAAGTTTATGGTTGACCGAATATCATTATTGAACTAACGCCCATCTCGCGCTAGCAGACTAATCATTACGATTAAGCTGTTTGCCTTGCGTTCAAGAGGTCATGGGTTCGAAGCCAGGTTGTTTCGTTGTATTTACAAGGTGGATTTTTTCAGAGATCATTGTGTATTATCGCTTGAAGCTACCGAGTTACGTGCTAAGAGTGATACTCTCGGCAGGCGGCGTGCCGCTTCGTTTAAAGTGATGGAGTACATATGTGAAAAAAATTATAGTGAAGTCAATCTACGATTTTTGAACAATTTTGTACCTCAGAACTAGAGGTAACTCTTATTTACCAAGTAAACTAAAAAAAAGAACTTTTGCTAGACTTTACCAGTAACTCAGGTAAGAATCTAAAAAAAAGAACTTTTGCTAGACTTTACCTGTAACTCAGGTAAGAATCTAAAAAAAACCGAAACCATCCAAGTAGAGTAAATGGTATTAGAAGACGTAGATCAAGTAAAAAAAATATCTGCAATGCGAGAATAAACAAAAGAAACAGGGATAAATTAGATCCATTAACTCTGATTTGCATGGATATGTGGGTCATATAGCATCATAATATCTCTGGTTGAGTTGCTGTGTCTAGCCGTGATTTATTGATAGAGCTATCTCTGATGTAAAAATAGTTGCAAGCTATGGATTAGAAATGCCAGTAGCTCTAATTTCAATGAAACTGTTTGTATTGATTAATATTAGACTGTTAGGTGTACGTATATCCAGTTTTCTTTGGGATTTTATCTCTGATTTAGATGTGCTTTAACTATATTTTCAAAGTTTAGATAATTTTTGAACAGAGAAGTAATACATCAACAGAGATCATATACGAGAATCAGGGTAACAAAGCTAGATGGGCAATAGGGGGGGGGGGCTGCAGTAACACGTAACTTGATCAGAAGTAGGCGGTCAATGTCTAAGATCGATAATATAACTTTGGTATGGAGATTGTATTTATGATTTGCATTATATTTAACAAGGGACATTTTATGATGTACTCTTGAGGATAGTATTATTATTTTTTCGTCAACGGGGGAATAAGGCGCCCAAGACGACGATGGTGCAGTGATATATCAGATTATTTAAACATGTCTCTAGCTGCGGCAGGTTAATTCGCTCAGAATCGCGGAGTGTTCAGAGAATCCATAAGGAAGACCACGTTTGTTTTGGAAAGAACATGTCACATGATGATGATAAATGAGTCACACCCTGGACTGCAGACTATTACAAAGGAGATAGTATCTACCAGGAAAAGCTAATACATTAAAACAAGCTGATAGATACAGGGGCTGATAGATACAGGGGCTGATAGATACAGGGTGTGGGAGTATTGGATGATTCAAACCTACATCTCCAGGAGAATATGATAATTAGTGTTCGATACTCTCGGTACTTAGATATTTATCATGGTACATTAGATTTAGTACCAATAGCAAGTAAAAATGTAAGTAACATCCCACCTCTCCAAATTGCTGCAACTCCCCAATAATATAAAACTGCAAAAAAACCACCAAAAAAAAAAACACCGACACAAATCCAATTGAAAAGCTATTTTCAAAGGGAACCGACCATCTTTCATTATTTATTACTGAATGCACACACAATTATTCATGTTTTCAATTATTAGTACCATCTTCCACAATTATTAGTACCATCTTCCACAATTATTAGTACCATCTTCCACAATTATTAGTACCATCTTCCACAATTATCCACATTTCAAAACTATTATTAATACTATCTTCTACAATTATTCAAAAATAAAAACTATTAATACTATCACTCACAATTATCCAAAATTAAAAACTATTCGGTTTTGTGGCGAAGTGGTACAGCGCGCGTCAGTGACGGCTAAGTTAGGTACCGAGTTCGATCCCCGCCCCAAACATTTGAGCATACGGACCATTCAGAAAGCAATGGCAAACTACTGAACGTCTTTATATTGCCTAGAAAAAAATCACCACAGTCAAACAATGCTGGTTGATGGCTACATCCTGAATAGGATACGCTACCAATTTATTTCAAAACTGTGAATACTATCATACAGATGACCGTAAGTATTCATATATAAAGCTATCCAAACATCAACACGAGATTAGGACTATTAGGAAATCCAAGTTGAATATATAAGAATATTTTCTAAACAGTCATTAAAATATGAAATTGAAAAGAGATGATAAGTTCTACTTACATTTGGTAAGATTACAAGCGAGGGCTAAGCACACACGTCAGGACAAACAACTGCACCGAGTGAGCTGATTCTAAGATGCTGCAAGATAGAAATACCTGCCGTGATGGATGGTTCGAATCTTGTGTTTGACGTCAGATATCTCGGCACCCCCACGCGCTCGATGTGAGGAATGCGCACGTGGCGTTAGCGCAGGTATCCACACAGATGAACAGCTATATGAAACTCATTGTTACAAGGAAGTAGTCCACTTGATCAAGCCATTTATGGATGAGATTTTTTGGAAATGTTGGTAAGATGATAGAACGAGTGGCTGTAATTGGGAGAGTATTGTTTTAGACCATACGTGTTATGATTAAAACCTAATTACAAATAGCTAAAAATATAATTAATATTTATTACAGAAGGTTGTCCTCACTGCCACCCTAAGCCTCTCGGTTCTGTGAAATCAACCCAGCATCTTCCAGTGTCATGTTAACGATATAACTACGAACAAATAAAATGTAAATAAATATGAACATCACTTAACTACGAATAGATTAAAGATCATTGCAAGATGAACATCACATGGCGTCGTTGTAAGATATATTGCTTTCTTTTCAATCAATAAACGATCGTTGAAATGAACATCACATAACAACAATTCAATACAAGATCGATATAAGATTAACATCATATAACTTCACATTCATAAAATATGCGTTAAATTTAAATAATCACATTCTGTTTAGTAGTTATTTCAACAATCAATATTCTAGAATATCAACTTGAGAATTGGAACAGTCAATCGTCTTTAAGAGTGGATGTACTGAAGACCAGATCGGATCACATATTGCTGATTACCTGCTGATGACATGTTGCTGATGACCTGCTGATGACATGTTGCTGATGATCTGCTGATGACATGTTGCTGATGATCTGCTGATGACATGTTGCTGATGATCTGCTGATGACATGTTGCTGATGACCTGCTGATGACATGTTGCTGATGATCTGCTGATGACATGTTGCTGCTGACATGTTGCTGATTGCATGATGACTCAATTAATTGTACTTATTAGGCAGTCAATGCGAGTACCTCTCTTTTGGAGGGTACCTCTCTTTACCTCCCTTCAACCAGCGGAAAACACATTCCAATTAGTTTAATCAGGACGCACTAATATTAGTTTGTAACTTAAATATATTAAAGGGACTACGATGTCTAACAAAACTTGCAAAATACTCTAATTAAATTCAACCATTTTGTTCGATTACTCCGTATTACGAAGTCTTTTAAAAAAAAAATTAGATATTACTGAAATTTTTCTTCTTTTGTTATACTTATTCTGTTCTTCTCCTTCTTTTACTCTCTCTCTTCTGTTCTTGACGTCTTTTCTCTCCAATTTTTGTTCCTCTCATCGTATCTTCCTTATCAAGACCCTGCGATAAATTTTCTCAGTTTGATACACGTCTTCGAAATGTTGCTCCACTCCTACTCCCTTAAATGTTTTTTTTTTCGAATGCCGCCACCAACAATGTATTTTTATTGATGCCGCCTGATATGGCCGCCTCTCTGCATCATAGCACGACACATCACTGTCTGTTATCATCTGCTTTTGCTCATATCTTACATCAGTATTCTCTGTTTTACTTTTATTTCTTGTTGTTTGTTTTTGCCCTGATGAAGGCTATGTAGTCGAAACGTCGTTTATTTCTGTTGATATCGTTAGTGTTTTTTGAATTTTACTGTGACACTCCTTACATATCTCTGTTTCTTCCCCTCATTACTCTGTGTTGCACCAGCCCTCACATCCTTAGTACGTTAGGTTTTTCCCTAACACTGATGATTTAACCCCTAAAATACACTAACATTGTGTGAATATATCAAAGAATATTATCATGAAGGGCTGTACCTAGTGGCATAGGCGATCATGTATTGCCACAACATTTTATCTTCAGTATCCTGAATCAGAATCATTATTAACGCTTTGCCATACAACGATGATAGACTATCTAATTTCTTTCTCACGCATTCGTCCTCTGATTCTCCTTCCTTCAGACTTATCTACTGTCACTATGATTTCAAATACCTACCTTCATCAGTGTTATAAGAAGGCAAAAACAAGTAGTATTGCCTTTTATGAATTTGACAAGTAACCCCCGTCTTAATTCCTGGCATATATTCCTTATTATGTCTAGTAGTCTTTTGTACTATCATAAGTCTTTTATAGAACAACATTTTGTTTAGCAATAAATTGTTCAACTCTCCTGCTTGTGTTTTTCCAATGTTAAAAGCTGGAATTCAACAGTCACATTCAAAATCAGATACGCCGGCCCATTAAAGCAAATAAAAAGGTAACTTCAGGCATCTCCGTATTCTGGATCACGTAAGGTTTGTTAGAAATCTATACATCTATCTATCTAGAAGCCGTGACCCTTGTTTGCCTTACGACCTCCGGGATGGAAGAGTTCTTTGGAGATGGCCTTCTTGTGTATTGTTTGTAAGCTTGTTCCTGTGGCTTCTTCGATTTCTGTGATCCATCTTTTACATGGTCTGCTTCTGGCTTTATAGCCGTAATGTCTATGTGTCATGGCCTTTTGTGGCATGCTATCTGTTGATAGTCTGGAAGCGTGTGAAAACCACTTGATCTGTTGTCTGTTGATGTGCTCCAATACTGGTATTGTTTTGATTATCTGTCTGATGTTATCGTTTGTAACTTTATTTATTAATCTTAATGACACTACTAGTATTCTTCGTTGACATGTAATTTCTGCTGTCACAATTTTTATTTTGTCTTGAGCTGTTAGAAATCTAATATCATTATTGTCTTGCTACAAGAGAGAAGCGATAGTAGCGCGGTAGACACAGTTTAAATAAAAAAATAAAACTATGGAAAATAGACTAAAAAAACAACAACTCAAAAATATCTTATTGAGAAAGATACTATGTAAACAATGAAATGAATAACAAACAGAAATCAAAGAAATCTGCATGCAACAGTTTCATCAGTAACCAGAGTGACAAAATGGTCATAAGTCGGTCACAAAATAAGAAGAGACATACAAGGAATTACAGAGAAAGCCTTCTGATGGGGAATAACAGAGCAAGCCTTCTGATGGGGAATAACAGAGCAAGCCTTCTGATGGGGAATAACAGAGCAAGCCTTCTGATGGGGAATAACAGAGCAAGCCTTCTGATGGGGAATAATAGAGCAAGCCTTCTGATGGGGAATAACAAGGAAACTAGGACTATCCAAAAAAACATTGTAGAACACACTGTGTGTCGAGGAAAACTAGGTAATAGAAGTTAAACGGATGGTAATAGACAATATAAACTAAACGGATGGTAACAGACAATATAAACTAAACGGATGGTAACAGACAATATAAACTAAACGGATGGTAACAGACAATATAAACTAAACGGATGGTAACAGACAATATAAATTAAACGGATGGTAACAGACAATATAAACTAAACGGATGGTAACAGACAATATAAATTAAGCGGATGGTAACAGACAATATAAACTAAACGGATGGTAACCGAATATTATGATACGATTGTGAAACGTGTTAAAACAGAGATACAAAGTGAGCAGCTGCTTGATCTTCTATGACAGTCAACTATGACAGTCATTGATTACAATGATTAGATTAGGAAAGTTTTACAAAACTTAGAAACATGATAAGGAGATCATTAATCTATGCTAATGAGCATTACTTCATATGATACGAATCGGCAACATGCCGAAAACAGACATGCACGACGAGCAGAGCTGGGTTCATGTCTATAATTAGGCATTATGGTGCTATGCACTGGCACTACATAAACTACATAATTTCTCGACACACAAACATTTATACACACTCAACGTAATGTCTGTACACGCACATTATTATGTTTTCATAACCATGTTTTTTTTTTCTAATGGCACTGTCAGTAGCTGCGTTGAGCGATTGTGTTGAGAGGGGAAAATGTCAAAGTTGAAGCAGCTGACTAGATACGGTATAATACGCCCCTAAATATACAGATGTACTTCTCGTTTCGTTCATCTGTGCTATTATAACAAAGAAATACAAATCGGAGAGGTGAATATTAACAAAATAGAAAAAAAGAAACATTTCCGAAATAATCGAGGGACAAAACGCACGCAGTTTCATAATAGAGAGAAGGAAAGGTAAAGGAACAAGGTCACAGGATAGTCGACGATTTAAAACAAAAAAGAAATATAAAAGATGTAAAGGTTATCGGTGTATCTTTGCAAGAGATGAGAAATGTTAATTCATTGCAAGAAATCTGAGATGTGGATATTGCACGCGATCTAATGCAGCAGACATCGCAAGAAATCTTGGATGTGGATATTCCATCGATCTAATGCATCAGACATTGCAAGAAATCTTGGATGTGGATATTCCATCGATCTAATGCAGCAGACACTGCAAGAAACCTTGGATGTGGATATTGCACACGATCTTATGCAGCAGAAGCTGGGTATCATTGTGTACACAATTTATGAAAGAAATTAATATGTACACGCTACATGCTATTATTTCTCTAGCGTGCCGTCAGTTATTATGTACCCGGATTCCACTCAATTAATATGTACATCGTTCCACTCAATTATTATGTACATGATTACACTCAATTATTATTTACAGGGTCCAACTCAATTATTATGTACTGGGGTTCCACTCAAATATTATGAACTGGGTCTAACTCAGTTATCATGTCCTGGGATTCCAATAAATTCTTATGTACATGGTTCCACTCAATTATTATTTACAGAGTTTCACTCTGTTATTATGTATTTGATTTCACTACATTATCATGTACGTGGTTCCAGTCAATAATTATGTACATGGTTTCATTAAATATGTGCGTAATTTCACTCAATTATTATATTGTACATGGTTCCACTCAATTATTATATACATGATTCCACTCAATTTCTATGAAAATAGTTCCATTCAATTATTATGTACATGTTTCGTTTAATTATTATGTACATTGTTCAACTAAATTATTATGTACATGGTTCCACTCAATCATTTTGTAAATAGTACCACTCAATTATTATGTGCAGGGTCATATTTAATACATATAATGTATATTATGCAATGTTATACATTCATTATACAACCTCATACAATGAATATTGTGTACCTTATGATAATCAATATAAGGTAGTACTGCTAGTATGTTATGTGCGTATCTTGATACTGCCTTTTGGCCCGAAACGTCGATTATGTCCTGTGTATTGTCATTTGTATGATTATATTCTGTGTTTTGTTGTGTATACCATATTAATTCACGTAGGCATCCGACAGTGATAGTGTATACGCATTATCCAGTAGAACTCCATTACCTGTCTCCCACGTGAGTACCTTATGATCTGAACTATGAATATACTCTTACAATGATTATAGTGTACCTTATGATCGGAACAATGGACAACCTCATGCAATGATTACTGTCTACCTTACAATATGAACTATGAACAGTCTCATACATCGATTATTGGGTATTTGATATAAACGTCCTAAATATATACTGTATTACAAAATAATGAGCAATGAAAGATGAATAAACAGCAGGGATGTATCTCAGACTCCTAAATCTTGGTGTGTGTGTGTGTGTGTGTGTGTGTGTACAGGTGTGGTGTATACTGGGTTTGATCTGCCTGACCTTCAGACTGTGCACTCTAAGAAAGACCAGCAGGAACAAGCACGTGCTTTGACCTACCTACATCGTCTATTTTCAGAATTGCTCACACACCTTGCCCTTCTGCAAGGCCCGTAATGGTGCCTATGTATATTAAACGAATAGACTACCCGGGCTCGATGTGCTGTATGTACAGGCTTCTATGGGTTTTAAGCGAATCACGTTTAAGGGCGAATCAACGGTACGGATATTTTTTGTGAGATTATGGCGAGGGTAGAAAAGAGCATGAAGGAGAGAGAACTCTAAGAAGATAGTAATTGAAATACAGTAAGAGAGAGAGAGAGAGAGAGAGAGAAGAGTTAGACTATGGTAACATATATGTCTATAGATAGTATGATGATAGACAGAATAAGAAGAAGATAGAAAGAAGAAGCGAATTGTTTCATCACGAATTGTTGATATAGATCTTTGTAAATACCTTCACAATAATTACATTTCTGCCATCCTCCCTCCCCCATAGACGCGACTGTGGCCCATCAATAAGTTATGGTAGGTTGCTATGAAATTATTACCTCCATTTTGACAACTCTTATATTTAATGATTATGCGGCCTATTGTAACCAATATGAATAACATCCGCGTCACCATTATGATGACTGGATCCAGTACCCACCATCTTGAGAATTTCTTTATTTTATATTAAAAAAGCAGGAAGCCTAGTACCCATACTTCATACTCAGATCACTACTCTCCTTAGTCTTGCCTGACAATGATAGCTTCTGTAACAATTACTTCATACTCAGATGTGTGTAGATTTAAGAGGTATCTGCAGCGGGTTTTAATTTCTTGCATGTTTATATAAACAAATTCTGTATAGGACATTGCCATTCAAGTATTGTTAAATGTTTAGGTTGTATTAATATGTTAACTCACGTCATACGTGACCAAACTATAGGGTGTAAGACATAAACACAGAAAATGTAAACGTAACCTGACAAGCACATGATTATTTCCGTAAATTTCATTGGTCGGCCTTGGCTATTTTCGGCATGCGACTTCAAGTATATAAGTAATGACCACTGAAAATCACGACAATAATAAAAAATGTAATGAGTGAAGTTTTAATTAATACATACAATGTATATTATGCAATGTTATACATTCATTATACAACCTCATACACTGAATATTGTGTACCTTATGATAATAAATATAAGGTAGTACTGCTAGTATGTTATGTGCGTATCTTGATACAGGCCTTTTGTCCGAAACGTCGATTATGTTCTGTGTATTGTCATTTGTATGATTATATTCTGTATTATAATCGACAATAATATCTATTATTGTGCACGACAATAATAAAAAATGTAATGCGTTAAGTTCTAATTAATTCTGGAGAGAGGTCTACCGCTTACGGTCTCGTAATATCAGTACTATGTCAATTATTACCTCCATTTCGACAACTCCCAATTCTAACGATCATGCGCCTTATTGTAAACTGTTAAAACACGAACAATTTCAACCGAATTGTTTTAGCTTGGCCGGTTGGACAGGACAGACTTGTATGTCAGGAATCTATCTTAGGAGGTACTACATTACACTGAACTTCCGTATACAAACAATGAGATATTTACTCTTCCAGTTGTTTTTTGTAAATAACCAAAATATTGGAGGATGTCCGACAAAATGGAAAGTGTCGCAGTAACCTAACAAATAAGAGGTAAATACGTTGATTTCTTCTTCTTCTTCTTCTTTCGTTCACTTGAAACATGTCTATATCTGTAATTCTGTCTCCTGAATAAACTCACTGTCTTTTGTAGTTCATACAGTGTCCCATAGAGCATTGATTCCAGTGTTGTTTCCTCTGGCCAATATGTCTGCCTCAGCATTTCATGCTCAGAACACTCTTGAAGTATATGTTTGGCACGCTGTGCAGCCTGTCCACATGTACACATGGTCGTGTTGCCAATCTTGAACTTTGTATACATGTGACTGCGGAGTCGGTTGTGTCCTGTTCTGAGATGTAGAATTATAACTTGTTCTGATCTGCTCATAATGTGATAATCATCTTGTGTTGGTGTTTGTGGCTTTCTTATTGACTTGATCATCTGTTTTATTTCTCATGGTAGGTGATTGGTATATCTGGTTGGTCTTCGGCAGCACCTTCCTTAGCCAGTTGGTCTGCTTTTTCATTTCCTGGTATTCCACAGAGAAAGGGTATCCAATGCATGGTTACCCTATAGTGGTACGACAATTCGCTAATTAGTTTTTTCAAGTCTGTTAGTTTTCCAGACTGGAGAGCTTGAAGCACTGACCATGTATCTGTCAGGAATACCACAGGCTGTAGGCCAGAGTTGGAGTTCAGCAGTTTTTTAGCTGCCACACTAATTGCCTGGATTTCTGCATCATAATTATTGCAGAATTTTCCTGTCGGTGTTCTGATTGTATCTCTAGGCGTGTGTGGATATTCTATATATACACCTGCACCTCCATTCCTCACAGCATTCTGTGCTGACCCATCTGTGTATACTCTGACCCATATATCATGTGGATATTCCTCATCCAGGATTCTGAGGGTGACTGTCCTTCGCTGCACACTGTTCTGTTCGTTCTCGCTTAGTATTCCTTTCACTTGGGTCTGAATGTATATTGACATTCCATGCCTTTCACTCCACGGGGTTTGTTCTAGTACAGACCTTAAGGGGCTGTCAACTTCAGGTAGGTCTGTAAGTTGTCTACGGAGTCGTTTAGATTGATGGATAAAGCTGCATCTTTTCAGTCGCCCCATTGCTAGATTTTGGAATCTTTCCATCATTGGATGACTTGGCATACACTGAAACTTTTCTGCTTGAATTAGTACTTTTGTGTCTCTGCGTTCGCCAAGTGTTTGCACCCCATTTTCTGCATCTCTGCTATGGGTGTTGATTTCATTGCTCCCAACATTATTCTAGGTGCCTGGTTTTGCACTTTATCTAGATCTTGTAATGTGGTGTTTGATGCAGGACACCACGTAGCTGAACCATATTCCAGGTGTGGTCTTATGCCTTGCTGGTAAACTTTACTGAATATATTTCCACTGGCTCCCCATGTGGTTCCACTTAGTTTTCTCAGGATAGCTAACAATCTCAAGATTGTTTTTGCTTTATTTATGTGCTGCCTCCATGTCAGCTTATCATCAAAAGTAACTCCGAGGTATGTGGGTTGTCTTCTTTCAAGAGCTCTCCATCTATCTTGATATATCCAGCTTTTTGTTTTGGTGAGAGGGTAAAGAGTTTAGTGCTGCACTTATCTGTGTTAATGCTGACGCACCATCTATTTGCCCATAAGGTTAGGGCATCGATAGCTCTTTGTATTTGTTTAGTGGCCACTGTTGCATGTTCTTCCGTGCACCAGATCACCAGGTCGTCAGCATACATTGCCACTTTGATCCCGTGTGGTAGTTCAGCAACTAGGTCATTGATGTAAACCAAGAAAAGTGTGGGTGACAGGCCTCCTCCCTGGGGGAACTCCATGACGCAGTAGAAATTTCTTGCTCTTGCGACCATCTAATTGTACCCTTGCTCTTCTACTATGCAGATATGCTTTTGCCCATTTTTACATTCTTGAGCTAACCCTGTAATTTCGCAATTTCTTTAGAAGCCCTTCTTTCTTGACCTTATCAAATGCTTTCCTGAGGTCTATCCATGCTGCTAGTACCAATTTCTTATCTTGGAAGGCATCCTCAATCTCTTGGGAGAGGTAGGTTGCCTGATCTTCAGTAGAGTAGCACTGTCTGAAACCTGCTTGCTGTGATACCAGAAGGTTTTCACTTTCAAGGTACCACTTCATCCTAAGATTGATAATGCGTTCCATTGTTTTGCATAAACAGCTTGTGAGGCTGATGGGCCTGTAGTTGGAGACTGTGTTGCCATCTTTTCCTGATTTGAGGAGTGGTATCATTATTGCTTCCTTCCATGCCTGTGGAACATTACCTGTGGACCAGCTTGTGTTGATGATCTGCAGTAGCTTTGCTCTTGCTGCAATTCCCAGGTTTCTAATCATTTCATTGGACACTCCATCAGCTCAAAGGGGACATTTTCATTTTCAATTTAGATATTTCATGCTCCAGTTCTCTCATTGTGATTGGTGCCTCTATGACTTCAGGTATAGGTTCGCCTTGTCCAATGTTTTGCTGGTTCTCTCGAACCTCCTGTTGTTTGTCTGGGCTGACTTTGACGTTATTGTCTTCTGCAAAGGAATCTGCAAAGTAATCAGCTGCATGTTTACCTGTTAAAATGTTTCTATCTTTATAAAGTGTGATCCTGGTATTTCTCCCTGTACCTTCATTATTTAGTTGTTTTACAAGTTTTCATAATTTCCTAGTATCTCTTTCTAGGTTCAGCGACTCTGTTTTTTTCTTTCCAGCTGCTCCGTCTGGCTTGTAACTTGGCTCTTTGAGATTTATCCTTTGTCTGCTGATATTTGTTGTGATGTTCTTGACTAGGTCTGTTCTCAGCCTGCTGTCTAGATGTTTCCATCTCATTTTGCAGCTTTTCCAGTTCATCATTCCAGTAGGGTTTGTAGTTTTTGCGTGCCCCCCCCCGGGTATGGTTTTACTAGCAGCATGTAGTATACATCTATTAAATTCACTCACTACTCTATTGATGTCTTTGTCCAAGTTCACGTCCTTAGCTAGAACACTGGTTAAATGCTGGTACATTTTTCAGTTTGCCCTTTTATAGTTCCACCTAGTGAGCGTGCTGCTGTCCTTGGTAAAGTCATTGTGGATTTCCAGAAATACTGGTCTGTGGTCACTACCCCCAAGCTGCTTTCCCACGACACGTGTGATGTTCCATTCCAAGCCTGGTGAGTGGAATGCCAGGTCTGGTGTTGAGGTGGTGTGCGATGCTCTCGAGTAGAAGGTTGGTGAGTCTGCTGGCTGGTTAATAAGGATGAGATTATTTTCATCCTGCCAGCTCTCAAGCTCCTCACCTCTCTTGTCGATATGATCGTAGCCCCAGCTCTGAGAGTGGCTGTTGAAGTCACCACACACCATAAGTCTCTCTTTGTCTGGAATTGTGTCTAGTGCCAATGGTTTATCATTTGGGCAGTAGTAGTTCAAGAGATGGAATTCTGCACTGTCTTTTTTAGGTGGAGCATCTGGTATTCTGCCCCTTTCATATATACTTCCAGCTGACATGCGCTGATATTGTTTTTAACAAGTGTCAGAAATCCACCCTTTCGCCTGTCCTTTCTGTTAGACCGTTAGCACTGGTAGCCTCTGATTTTGAAGGCTATGTCGCTGCTGAGGTGTGTTTCTTGGATACAGCATATGTTAACTTGTTCTTCACTGAGGACATTTTCAAGTTACAATATTTTGCTGTATCCATCTCTTTTACTGTTGACACCCTCAGCATTCCAGTGCATTATTTTTATTGGTCGTTTGTTTGTTTGGCCAGTAGCTCTATTCCCTTGCCTCCTGGCTTCTCGGGGCAATTGAGAAGGACTTCCAGTAACTGAGGTTGGGCCCTTTCGAGGTATAGGGCCCGGAACCGTCTCTTCCTAAACGTCCGCCACAGGCACCATAACTATTTATAAGTACAGACATGTTTCCATTGTGTTTTGTGCGTGGCATCCTGATTATCTGTGCGCCTTTTGGCTGGATGCCTCCGTCTTCAGCACTCTGCTTACTATGGTCCTGCTCGAGTGGGACTGCCCGATCAGTCTTAGTTTCCAGCCCCTGATGGCTGAACTAAGCCCCATCACCACTACACGGTGCTGGCCTCGATGGGGAAATACGTTGATAATTGTCTTTGTTCTATGATTTATTGTTATTTATTATTATTTTATATCGATTGTTAGGTATCCATAGTAACCTGTTTACTTTATTTAGTATTTACCTCCTGTTTGTTTTGTCTATGATCAACATATCACGTGTAATCTGTGCATCGAGAGTAACAAAAGTCATGGCTATAGCAATTTCAAAATAACTAAACCAATGATTCTCAAACTCTTTTCTGCCATCGCCACATTGTAAATGTTTATAAAACTTTATACAAATGTTTATAAAAAGAAAGTTTACAAAACTTTTTGCCATCGCCATGTTTTATAAACCAAAGTCCTCCAATCAGAATCGTTGATACCTCTTTGGTAAGGGAAAGGGGGTTCTCATCCCCAAACTCCCAAGAAATCAGAACATGATATTTAACACTGCAAGTGAAACCAAAAATCGGGAAATAGGACACAATTACGTCACTGGTTTTTCTCAAATAAAAGTTTACCAAAGGTATCAAAAATGTAGAAATTATCCACGAACATGAATATTTATCTACCGCCCTATTTCTTCGTTTTTATGAGATATTTGATATCGTGTTGTTTCAACAAATGGATACTTAATCTTGAGTTAGCTTCATAACCATGTTGAAAACAAGTTTCACGAGTCAAGCACATTGACAATTGTTTCTTAATAGTGTTAAGCAGCAAAGAATCAGCATTTAAAGTATTCAACAATATACTTATGATACAATTATTTTTTTGGGTAGGGGGGGAGGGGAGGGGAGGGGGTATCAGTGGTTTCTCTTGTCTATGTTAAGGATATAAATTATAACAACACGGTATGTAAGATAATTTCATCCAGCCAGTCAGAATCGCTAGAAAAAGGTACCCAAACATAATTTGTTCCCACGAAAAACAATAACAAACACACTTCAGAAAGGGATAAAACACTTTCTTATGTTGGGCGCTTCATTGAATTTAAAAAGTAAATTTCTAAGTTTCACTGCTCCCTTAAGCCAATGCTTGCTGTTGTTGAGAAGCAATTTTATTTTAATATACTTAAAAGAAACGCTCCGTTTTCACCAGAGACTTGCCCCTAGTTTCAATAATCCTAGTTGGACCAGGTTTCAATAATCCTAGTTGGACCAGGTTTCAATAATCCTAGTTGGACCAGGTTTCAATAATCCTAGTTGGACCAGGTTTCAATAATCCTAGTTGGACCAGGTTTCAATAATCCTAGTTGGATCAGGTTTCAATAATCCTAGTTGTACCAGTTTTAAATAATCCTAGTTGGACCAGGTTTCAGATATAGTTCAATTACTGTAAATAAAACTACAGCTCTTGTTTTATTTTAAACTTAATAGTAGTATGTGCCTTCGCAATTTCTTGTGCACGTTAAAGTGTTCAGTATTCACTAAAGTCTTTCGCCCCTGACCCTACACCGCTCTTGCCACCCCTTGACCCTGCATCGCCCTCTGTAGTCTTTCATTTTACGCCAAGGGACGTTTTTGCCCACTTTCAAAAACCCTGAACTAAACTAATAGTGAAACTGTAAAGGTGTCTATAAATTTGTTGTGTAATGAATTTAAAATGAAATAGTTATGCTCAATATAACGTCATTGAAAGTTGTGTATTTCCATAGTCCAGTGTATAGCGTGACTCAGCTGATTGCTGTTAGATTCAGAATTAACCATTATATTGAGGTTATCTTCTTACAGAAGCTTCATGGCACATCATCTATACAATCCTGTTGTCGTAACCTTCGATAACTGTTACCATGTTGTTCCGACAAGCCGACGTTGTGCTTGAGCTAGTTACGGGCACGGCGTGGGTTGTCGGAACAACAAAGAAACCTGTTGCAAGAGCCAGAGTTGTTCCATGATGTCGACGTATATTTCGGCGGCATTAGACTCGAAATACCATCGAGTCGAATGGCTGCTGGAACAGAGGGCGGAGCACTTATGGGAATGCCCCACGTGCTGTAAGGGCAGTTTCTAATCAAGAATCAATATTCAGAGTTAACTTTTATTCTCTGATCATGAAATAACTTTTGTTGTCTTCCGAACACTTTACCCAATGTGCAATTGACATTCGCAGTACTATTTTTTTATATCTGTTTAGGGTCGATAGCGTCACGAAGATCTGAACTACCTACTTACAATTCACGTGTTGTAGTGTTACCAAAAATGTAAATGTGACTTTATAGATACTCTGTACTAACATTGACTGGTCGGTTTTTCCTTTGAAGATCTAAATAATAGCTTAATAAGAAAAAATAATGCCGCGTTCTTTTTTGATCACAAAAGTGAGTCTTTGAACTTCTACATGAAACATCGAAGAACCGATCGTGACATTTATTGAAACATATATGTTCAGCTGTATAACAATGACAGATTTCTAAAGTTGTACTAAATTATTTAATGCTCCACTTTCAAATTATTGGTAACTATTTATTTGAATTGCGCAAAAAATAGTTGTGTAACTTTCTATGATTACTTTTCAATTTAAAGTATAAAAATACAGCTATCAACTAATCGTAAGGTGACTAACGCGTCAACAGCAGCCAAAGGGCGTGGACAATGTCAAGAAGTAGCTTATAAATTCGTGTAAAATTGCTGACTTAATTCAGCCTATAACTGTGGTTACATAAAAATAAATTAGATTTGGAGTAAGACCGTTAGTTAATGAAATAAATGCATATAACATGTACTAGTAACTCGATACAGATTGTGATACAATAGTAAAATGATCAATATAATGTTTTAAGGAAATATTAAAATAGTGGTCGGACAATGGCAGTGTATAATATAATATAACTGATATAACAAAATGGTTAGATACGACAGTCTTTGAGTAAGATCTCATTAACACATTCACATATATTAATTTCCCAATAGCTTACAGTTACTTCAATCTGTATGTTAGAATAGAAAGTAGATATTTCCTATAGTTTATTTGTGTTCATGATCAGCGGTATAGTATTTAAACAGCTTTATTAACACTACTGATCAATGTTATAGTATTTAAATAACAACTATAATATTTAAACAACTGTGTTGAAAATAATGACCAGCGGTATAGTATTTAAACAACTGTGTTGAAAATAATGACCAGCGGTATAGTATTTAAACAACTGTGTTGAAAATAATGACCAGCGGTATAGTATTTAAACAACTGTGTTGAAAATAATGACCAGCGGTATAGTATTTAAACAACTGTGTTGAAAATAATGACCAGCGGTATAGTATTTAAACAACTGTGTTGAAAATAATGACCAGCGGTATAGTATTTAAACAACTGTGTTGAAAATAATGACCAGCGGTATAGTATTTAAACAACTGTGTTGAAAATAATGACCAGCGGTATAGTATTTAAACAACTGTGTTGAAAATAATGACCAGCGGTATAGTATTTAAACAACTGTGTTGAAAATAATGACCAGCGGTATAGTATTTAAACAACTGTGTTGAAAATAATGACCAGCGGTATAGTATTTAAACAACTGTGTTGAAAATAATGACCAGCGGTATAGTATTTAAACAACTGTGTTGAAAATAATGACCAGCGGTATAGTATTTAAACAACTGTGTTGAAAATAATGACCAGCGGTATAGTATTTAAACAACTGTGTTGAAAATAATGACCAGCGGTATAGTATTTAAACAACTGTGTTGAAAATAATGACCAGCGGTATAGTATTTAAACAACTGTGTTGAAAATAATGACCAGCGGTATAGTATTTAAACAACTGTGTTGAAAATAATGACCAGCGGTATAGTATTTAAACAACTGTGTTGAAAATAATGACCAGCGGTATAGTATTTAAACAACTGTGTTGAAAATAATGACCAGCGGTATAGTATTTAAACAACTGTGTTGAAAATAATGACCAGCGGTATAGTATTTAAACAACTGTGTTGAAAATAATGACCAGCGGTATAGTATTTAAACAACTGTGTTGAAAATAATGACCAGCGGTATAGTATTTAAACAACTGTGTTGAAAATAATGACCAGCGGTATAGTATTTAAACAACTGTGTTGAAAATAATGACCAGCGGTATAGTATTTAAACAACTGTGTTGAAAATAATGACCAGCGGTATAGTATTTAAACAACTGTGTTGAAAATAATGACCAGCGGTATAGTATTTAAACAACTGTGTTGAAAATAATGACCAGCGGTATAGTATTTAAACAACTGTGTTGAAAATAATGACCAGCGGTATAGTATTTAAACAACTGTGTTGAAAATAATGACCAGCGGTATAGTATTTAAACAACTGTATTGAAAATAATGAACAGGAGTATCGCATTTAAAAAGTATTATTGAGAATAATGATAAGTGTTATAGTATTTAAACAGCTTTGTTGAAAATAAACATATTTGGAACTTTGAAAACAAAGAAAACGGACCGTTCTAAATTATAGCGGATTTTCTGTGATATATTCGAATAGTGGTGCCTTGATAATTTCTATCGTGATATTTCTGCATGTGTGAAACTTTTAAATTGATTGATAACGATGTTCACATGTGAATATTCACATTGAAAATATATTTTATTTCATATATATTTGTACTAGTGAAGATTTTACAATTTTTGTCGCATTCGTCCAATGTAGTAACTAAACATCCCTAGCATGGTTCTTCCAGGAGACGATACGACCGATTCAAATAACTAATCTAGTAACTAAACATCACTAGCATGGTTCTTCCAGGAGACGATACAACCGATTCAAACAACTAATCTAGTAACTAAACATCCCTAGCATGGTTCTTCCAGGAGACGATACAACCGATTCAAACCCGCTGGGGGAAACTTATAATGTTGTGGAAGTCGGACATATAATTTCTCAAACACTTGTCAAGTTTTTAGACAACATTACGTGTGGTTTTCTGTGTTTTGTTTGTGTGGTAACTAACTGTTTGAACATTCTTGTATTCTTCAGACAGGGCGTCAAGGACAGTGTCAACATTTCACTAATGACTCTCGTTCTGTGGGATCTGTTGAAGGGTGTATGCGGATTAATTATGAGAGCCAATTTGCCGTTCATGTTAAATGATCCAGTTCTAGCCATAACATGGGACACAATAATGATCTCAAAAGTTGCGTACTTTCAGACATTATCAAATTACGCGTCCTACCCAATAGCTGCGTATATATCTGTCGAACGTGCGTTATGTGTGAGCATTCCTTTACGTGTGAAGAACATAATTACTCCCAAGTTAACAGCATGTTTGATGCTGGCCATTTCTGGCATAGTCTCTGCTATGTTCGTTGTCATCTTTTTTATTTATGATATTGTGTTTGTGTTTAATATTCATCTTAACGCTTCAGTAGCCGTGTTTACCCACAGCCAATTCTACATTAACCATGGCGTTGCTGTAATGGGATTTTACAACTGGATCGGAATTATCAACCCTGTCATAAGTTTGCTTATAATAATCATATCGACTTTGACAATAACTTATAACTTGCATAACTCATCTCAGTTTCGATCAAATAAGGCGGGTACCAAGGACAAAAAGCAATCGGTTTATCTGTCGACGAGGAATAGAAAAGTTGTAAAAATGTTGCTAGTAATAATTGTTATTTTTATCGTTGATTTAATACCAAGAATAGCACACCAAGTTGCTAAACTTGTTGAACCGGAATACTACGTTATCAGAAAGTACTCGAATATCTTTGCCATATGTGTTGTAATTGTTTATATTTTTGATTTTGTAAACACATGTACAAATTTCTTTGTATTTTTAGCCATGAGTTCGGCTTTTAGAATTGAGTTTCTCAATATTTTTCCAGCTTGCAAGTTTTTAATCAAATCTAATGCCAAAAATGTCGAAAAGGGTAGCATGTGATACTTTCTTGTACAGGAACAAGTTAAGGGTTATAGTGGTAACCGTACCAGTTGCGGGGGTCAAAATACATCGATGTGCGCCTAAAACGAGAGATTTAGTTTATATATGACAGGACCGCATGCAGAAGGTTAGAATGTCTCAACAATAGCAAATCAGACCAGCAAATATGCAACATTAAACCCCCTAATAGATGACACACACTTGCACATATATACACACATACACACATATATATAGTGAAGCTTGTTACAGCACTTGGTGTATTTAACTCCAGTGTTGCCAATCACGTATTTAATTTTAGGTTAAAATACAATGTATTTTAATTGTGTATATATCTCAACATGAGGCTTATCATAGAAAAATCTAGCGAATTATCAACTGCCTTTACATGTACATTATAGATTAATCAAAAGCGTTTGAATGCGTTCGATACCAGAAACTATGGGAGATAATGAACAACTTGGGTATTGCAAGACATCTGACTCATCTTATAGAAGAACTTTACCAAGATCAAAAGGCTGCAATGAAGTTAGAGGTCGATCTCTCAGACTGCTTTGAGGTACAGAGTGGAAATAGGCAGGGATGCACATTCTCCCCATTCCTGTTCAACATCTATACAGAAAATATAATGAGAAATGTAAGAGAAGGCATACACAACACTAACTACCACGCTTTAATATCAGTGGTTTTGAAATCCCCGAACTACGCTATGTAGACGACACTGTGCTCCTTCCAAATTACATAAAGGAATTAGAACAACTAATACAAAATACAAAGAAATACAGCGAATTACAAAACATATATTTAAACGCGCGCAAAAAAAATTCAAAAAAATCATGTCAACAGATATAACAAAATAACAACCAATAATCAGAATAGACAATATCGCGATATAGTTAGTGGATAAATATAAATACCTAGGAGCAAATATCAACGGAGAAGGAGACGGCATGGCAGAGATAAAGAAGAGATTAACAATGCCCTATTTTAAAATAACAGGTATAAAAAATATGGAACAACTACAAAATAGAAACGAAACTGCTAATGCAAAGAACTTTTATTTTTCCGGTTGCAACATTAGGTATTAGATATTAGTCTATTGATTATTCTACTCACGCACCAGACAGATCCATAGGTGCTCAGTTCTCCACTTCAGTAAAGCTCTCAGGGTATAACGGCTGATGGTTCTGGTTGTATGCAGGTTAAACGCTCTTTTTGGAATCTTTGTCAGGTGTTCTCTACGGAATCGCTCATCTTCACTCCTAATTCGTGCATTCTTGATATTGAGCCATGCTCATTCATCTCAAAATCATCTGATCGTGCATTCTCGATATTGAGCCATGCTTATTCATCTCAAAATCATCTGATCGTGCGGACTCATGATGTATATGAGTATGCAATGTGAATGTCCGATCGTTCCATAGGCTAACCATCTGTTATAGTGGAGAGGCTAGCTAATTGGTCTTCCCGTTCGTTTCCCTTCACGCCCTTAGTAATGCCCGTATACTTTAGCTCTCTCTAATGACTCTCTCCATTGCTCCTCAGAAGTTATGCGAGTTTTCAACATACAGGTCATGCATACATCAGTATCAACATACGGCTATGAAATTTGGACCCTAAGTAAAACAGAGACAAAGAAGATCAACGCCTTTGAGATGAAATGCTACAGAAATATACTTAGAATACCATGGAAGGAAGTAGAATAGAAACTCAGATATTATAAACACTTTGAAGATTCATGTATTGCAGAGTGTTGGCTACTAAACACAATAAAAAAAAGAAGAAAACTTGGTCATATAGAGAGACACAACTTCTTAGAAGGACAAATAATGGACGGTAGAGCACCGTGGTGGAGGAGGAAAGGCAGACCAACAAAATGATGGACTGACGACATTCAAGATAACATGAATACATCGTTGGAAAATCCAAGCTGTATCGCACAAGACAGACAAGGGTTCAGGGAGTTCATTGCGAAGACAACATTCTGGAGAGAATACATCACATGACACACACTGTCGCATCTTTTTGATTTTCAGATGTTTTTTGACGCGATAGTCAGCCTCCTGACATTCATAGCAATTACCATTACTGTTGATAAGAGAACCAATGTATTCAAAAATGGTGAATCTTTATAGTTCGCTGTTGTTGTTATTGTTTAAGAACTTGCTAGTGATTCTGTCGCTTGTGATAATCTTGTTCTTGTTTCCATTCAAAAATAGGTTTTGTTTTTCACTATGTTCTTTAATGGAGTTTATGAGGTCTTGGAGACCTGCTTGACTGTGTGCCAACAATAATATTGTATCATCTGCATATCTCAGTTCTGGTGTCTCGTGACTTCTGATGTTGAGTTTGTTGAAGTTATTTTTCTGTTGGTAATTTCTTACATTCCTCATTATGTTCTCTGCAGAGAACAAATATGATGATAGGACACAACCTTGTCTGATTCCTTTTACCACGCTGCACCAATCAGATGTTTCACTATTTACTCTTACCGCTGGTTGCTGGTCTTGATATACAGTTTTTATGAGGCGAATCAGGTGGAGTGGAAAACCCATGTCGTTCATGATATTCCAAAGATTTTGATGTTGTACACAATCGAATTCTTTTGTGTAGTCAACAAAGCATGCGCAGATGTCGACATTAAATTCCCTGCATTTCTCTATAATGTTCCTCATATTGAAAATATGCCTCTGCCCTATCTGAAACCTGCCTGTGCTTTATTGAACTCTTTTTCCAGCTTGTATTGTAGTCTTTAAGCAATGATACCAACCAGTATTTTGCTAGCTTGACTGATCGGTTCAATGAATTTGTAGTTGGTGCATAGTGTTATATTTCCCTTCTTCGGTAGCAGTTTTTAACTGATCGTATCAATTGCTTGGACTAAATTTCACTTTTCCAGATCTTGGTGCAGAGTGTATGATAGATGATGCAGAGTGTGTGATGGTACTTGTGATTATATATATATATATATATATATATATATATATATATATATATATATATATATATATATATATATATATATATATATATATATATATATATATATATATATATATATATATATATATATATATATCATAAATCAGAAATAAATTCTTGGTCTGGTTTGAAATTGATATATCATTATTTATGCGGTGAAACAGTCAAGCCCATCCTCAAACTTCATTTCTGGCCTCTTACGATATGCATGCCAGATTAAAGTGCAACTATTCTTGTCTCCCCTGCATCCCACCAGCAACACACATGGTATTGTGTGATATAATCATTATAATAAAGTACAAACTCTGGAATTATATGCAAATATATACAACTATATTACTTTTGGTCAAGGTCAGGTAAAACTAGTATTTTTCCAGAGCTTAAATTTGTGGATTCCTTCCCTTTGAAAAGGAAGTGGTTGTAAAGATTTTGTTAACACTGAAGAACTGCAAAACTTTGATTCAATAATTGAAAAGTGAAGATATTGTGTTTTGTAGTTTTGTGAATCTATTTTTATTTGTCTTTCCCCAGGTAGTTTGTTATCTGCTCTTTCTGTTAAGCGTAGGGGTGATTGGAGCTCAAGCTTGTGTTCCAATGCTAGATGTGTGTCCTCGGCTGTGCTATGAACGTGCTTGTTCAAGATGTCCCTGACGTTTTCTATCTAATTTTCGTGGTCTTCCTCTGGCTTTGTACCCTTATCTCATTTGGTTATATGCCTGTACGGGTAACTTGTGATGAATTCTCATAATGTGACTAAACCACTTGATCTGCCGCCTTTCTATGTATTTTGCGCAAAGTGTTATACCTGTTTTTTCTCTGTTGTCTTCATTTCGGAATCTATCAAGCCTGATGACCCGTACAGCTTTCCTCAAACATTTCATCTCACACGTCATTATCTTTATGTAATGTGAAGATGAGAGAGACCAGGTTAGGCAGTTTGGTTACTGTTCTTAGAGTGAACTCATTGTGAAAGCAGGACATAGAACATGGAAACATCAATAAGTATTGTATTTGTTCGTGATCAGTGTAATGGGTTTACGTAATAAATATAAGTTAAGAACAATCATACATTGTTGTTTTGTTACATTCTTGTGTAACTTGTCAATAATAATGTTGCATGATTGTATTTTGTGTTGGTTCGTCTCTTACAAACCGCGAATTAAAAGCAATAGAGATTTTGTATCCTTGTGTACAATGTGATAGTTTCTCTAGAGCTTAGGTTCATCACAGAAGATTTTTCATACCAGAAGATTTCAACTCTCAACGGTGTGCTGCTTTGAGAAGAAGCTTTCAATCAAAGAGGAGGGGAGGGGAAATAGGACAATAGTGCCTTTTTAAAAAGCGGCTTTTACTTAAGAAATTACGATTTCATCATTTCCGTGTATAATTTCCTAATTTCCGTGCACAAGTTCCTCATTTCGGTGTACAATCATTTTCGCATACAATTTCCTAATTTCTGTGTATAATTTCCTCAGTTCCATGTATACTTTTCTCTTTTCCGTGTATAATTTCCTCATTTCAGTGTATAAATTCCTCAATTCCGTGTATAATTTCTTAATTTTCATTTAATGTTTGGTATTCCGCTCATAGAAAATCGCTAAATGGGGCGGATGGTTAGTGTGTGTGTGATGTGTAAAAGGGGGAGGGGGAGGGGGATTTAATACTTTTAGATTTAATAATTTAACCCTATTGGCTAAATTTCTAGTACTAAATTTTATCTCATAAGGGTGATATTGAACACTGTGTCTGTGAAAGACGGTCACGGTCAAAGACGGATGTGTCGGACCATTGGTGCAAATAAAACGGCGACACAACGCATTTCAATTTTCTGGACTACATTTTGCTGGAAATCTAGTTGGACTATAGTCCTGCTACAGGAGAAATCCAGTGGGAATTTGATAATGAACGCTGAAGAAGAAGAAAGTCAAGAGATGAGAATTAACTAGTTTGAATTCAGCTGAGTAATTTGTTGTTATGTTTCAGACCCGAAACGGGAGCAAGAAGTAATAACGCTGTGACCTTCCATGCATGATATAAGAGACGACTAAAGAGGTGTTGGTCATAAGATTGGCTGGTTGCCTCACTACTTAAGTCAAAGTTATTCAAAAGTCGTGTTGTAAACAGTAACATATATCAGTCCGACAGGCACAGATATCACAGCCATGCTATAAAGAATAACACATGGCACTGCGTTCTTGTAACTACATAATGATAATCAGCATAAGTATGGGAACAAACGCACAAGAAGAAGATGGAGCTACAGACCGTTTGTCAGCTATATCGTTTTTGAAGCAATGGCAAAGTATTTACTTGTACCTTTCTTCTGTCTTGACTTAAAGTGATATATCTTCTATTTCTCTGCATTAGATTTTGGATATTATCACTTGCCTACTTTTACCTGGTCATACTGGAGTATATTGAAAAAGTGCAGATGCTAGTCCCAAGATCATATGTCAGTAAAGATGAAAATTTATTAAAGGGTACATTGTTAATTCCCTATGTATGAGCCTTTGTTCAGAAATAAGATGTTATTTTAAAAAAAAACCCCAAAAAACCCAGCTTTCGTTACTGCATGTTGTCCTGTGATGGAGTGCTGGATGGAAATGGGCTGTGGAAATAAAATCTGCTTTGCCATAGCAGACGGTGCGAAATGTACAAGCAAGATTTTTTATTGTACCTCCGAAAGAAAAAAATCAATGTCCCAACAGTGGATTGAACCTAGGACCTTAATGATCTGAGAACGGCGTTCTAACCACACGATGGAAGCAACAAAAAAAAAGGCGCAAAGCAAAATAAAATATTCTTCCGTTGCTGTGTTATTTTATTTCTTGAAGTCCCCAATACTGAGAAAAATATTCAACGTATTGCTCCTTCTTTTTGTTTAATGATTGGTCTGCAAGACACAAAAGACCATACATACATGCGACTTTTGGACTAAGACATCATAGTAGACGAGAGTGCTATTAAAATATTGAAGGAATTTGTAATTACTCGGAGGACGATTTAAATAATAATGTGGAACCAAGGTGTTACGGTAAATATTAACCTATACACTCTTGGCCATTTGCTGAAAAAATATAGAACTCCTATACAGATGCAATCGTTGTAGCCTCGTCGGTTCTAAAAATAACTAATCCCAATTTTATGAATTTTGTTTCCAACCATTCCTATTTTGTTTTTTCTGCATGTGTTATCTATCTCAGTATCCATAAGTATTTTATGTTGTTGTTCACTTTTTTACCTGAAATATCTCGTACAGTCTGTCATCCTGTAATCATCTGTGGCATCAACAAACATGTTTGTTTGTTCTTGGGGTTTATCATGAGTAAGAATTCATTAGCTGCTTGCATGCTTTTCTTTATGTCGTCTCATTTATTGTCATCTTATTACAAATATCATCACCTAGTGCAGTTTCTACATGTAATTGTCCACATTTATTACATTGATTGAATGTATATTTATTATTATCTTCTACAGTACCTACACACATATAAATTTCTACATTTATTACAGTTCCCCCATATTTAGCACAAACAACATATATTTCAATGCCTACATCTACAATGTTGATTACAAAAAGTAGTGTCTATATTTGTGCCATTATTAATTTTCCACTTTCTATATCTACCTATTTCCGCATATACAAATATATATGTGTGTCAAGACGGAACAAAATTCATTTAAGCATGTACAGACACGACAGGAGCTACACTGTTACAATACTAATAAACATACGTAAAATAAATTAATGCTCTCCCTTCCTATCAGTTCATTTGTACATATTATTTTTCTCTCCCTTCTACTGTCTGTCATCCTTTATACTACGAGTACTTATTATATGTCAAGTGATTTATTAAGAAACGGGTTTGGTATAGCATATACTGTTAGTATTATTTTTCTTAATGCCTGCAAACGTTGGTTAGTCACGAAATTAATTACTGCGGGAGTTTAACTCGACTAGAATCAAAGAGTGTTCAGAGTATTCATAAGGAAGACCACGATCTGGAAAGAATATATCACATGATGATGGTGAACACGCATGCCCTGCATATGGAAATTACATACAGATATATGAAATATAAAGCTTGGAGTAACGGCTGAAAATGATTCGCATTAAAATAATGCGCTTATAATCTATAAACGCCATTGGAGCTGTCAGTGCCATTTGATGTTTATCTCCAGTTAATAAAACAATAACAACGATTTAATTTGATGGGCATTCTGTATTAAATTTAAATTAATTTTGTTTTGTAATGTAGTAATTATGATTCGTGTCATGTTCCAACCACGCAGGGAATTCAATTTATGAACGTCACAGATGACAATCTATATTACTACTAATAAAAACTGAGACTACAGTTCTTATAAAGAAGTTACAATGACTGTCATGCAAGCTAATTCAAGTGATGGACCAACATCTCAAAAGGATGGTCAACAACTTTCATCTTCACTTGCATCTAAAAGAGATGATAAGCGCAAAGTCAGCGATGCTTCAATATCTTCACTTGCATCTAAAGGAGAAGATACGCGCAAATTCAGCGGTATTTCACTATCTTCACTTACATCTAAAGGAGACAATAGGCGCAAAGTCAGTGGTATTTCACTAACTTCACTTGCATCTAAAGATGATAGGCGCAAATTCAGCAATGTTCCACCAAGTATAGAACAGAAAGATATTGATATTGAGCAGGAGCATACAGATAAACTCTTGTACAGGATATCCACGAACCCACCACCATATATGCTTATATTGTGTGCTCTACAGGTAAGATGAACTACCTGGATTAACACTGAATATGTTTATATTGTTCGCTCTACAGGTAAGATGAACTACCTGGATTAACACTGAATATGTTTATATTGTTCGCTCTACAGGTAAGTTGAGCTACCTGGATTAAACGCTGCATATTCTTATATTGTTCGCTCTACAGGTAAGATGAACTACCTGGATTAAACACTGCAAGAATTGAAATACACACAAGCAAAAATTGTATTGCAGAGCTGCTGCAAATGAAGGACGCAATGCGTCTAAACAGCCGATTAATTGCTATGAAAAAGGTGATTGTAATGTACATACATTTTTTCATGGAATCGAAGAAGATTGTCTATGTCTAGACAACCGAGATTCTGAAAAAAAACAGTAGACACAAAATCTATTTCCAATTGGATAAGCAGGTTGATTATGAGTCAATAAAGAGTACATAATTAATACTGAGAATAATCTACCTGCTCGCAGTTGTAAGTTAGTTAGTCGTCGGATCATCATCATTTCAAACTGGACACGTCCATAGGTGCTACGATCTCTCCTTGAGTGTATCCGCCATTACACTTATGCTGATAGTACCGGTCCTGTGATGGTCATTCTTCTGCGCCCTCCAAAATGTTCACTTCTAGCAACACTGCATTTCAATCCCTGATCTTTAATACTAGCCATTGAAAAGGAATCATCATCCACATTAGTCTCACTCTCGCGTGTTATATCTCTTAAGAAGTTCAAAACGTCAGCGCGATCTATTGCCCCATCGGCCTGTGCCACAATCGCACATGACGCCAGTTGATCCGATCTTTCATTGCCTCAAACACCCACATGTCCCGGCACAAAAATAAATGTAACCACTTTCAGCCTCGCCTTTCTCAAGGCCTCAATCCACTGCTCGCGAACGAGACCCACTTGTACCTTTCTAATCATAGTAATAGAGTACTCAAGATGCAGACCTGCGTTACCTTCTGTGTGCATACCCACTCAAATGCCCTGGTCACCGCCATAGTCTCCATGGTCATACTACTCACCACAAAGACCTCACTCTCCTCCCTTATCGTTTTTTAACAATCGCAGTTGTAGTGATATTTCATCAACATCATCAATAAAAGAATTGGAATACAGACAAGCAAAAATAACATTGCAGAGCTGCTGCAAATAAAATGCGCAATACGTCAAAACTGCAGGGAATGATTGAACAAAGGATGAAAAAAGGCATGTCCATGATTTCGAAAGAGATATCGCCTTTGGGTGTCGGCTCAGTTATACAATTGAGAACCTGTGTTTGTTTCCGGAAATCATGTTATCATTTTAACTCATCATCTCATTAATATATGATTTATTTTGTTTTTGTTTTGACAAAAACGTAAAAACATCATTTTAACTCATCATCTTTAAATATTATTTATTTCGATTTTTATTTTGAGAAAAAGTGAATTTGTCATAAAACTGAAATGTTTTGCCGCTTTAGAAAAAAAAATTCGTTAAAAAAACACCTGCCAATACTGCATTTTACCAGTTCAGGCGTTGCAGGGAGGGGATTGAATAGCTGTATGATTATAAACCTTATCGCATGCTCTTGCTGTCCCACGTCATGTACAGGGTGAGTTTTTAGTTTACCCTCCGACAGAAAAAAAACCCAGTCCTTACCGGGGATCGAACTCTAGTGTGAGACTAGCGTTCTAACCTCTCGACCATGCGCCACACTTGAATAATTCGTTGGTTTTGTTAAATCTGTATTCTGAGAATTTCAATATTTTGATAAAATCTAATATTGTTGTACATTTGTATTTCTCACAGCAATGTCTACTGTCCATTTCGGCACCAATAGGCATCGTAGTGATTGTATCTGAAATAGTATGCACCCATCAGGACGAACAGATGAAGATCGAGATTTTAAGTGCATCCTTTTTCATGGTTGGGATCTCTACGTTCGCTATGAGTACATTTGGTATCAGGTAATTTTGTGATGTGTAAATGCAACAATTGTGTCCAGGTCTTCTTTGTCGTTCGTTTTCTGTTAGTCAGGCTTCTGCAGATTAGCGGAATGTAGTCCAGAAAACAGATATGACCAGGTAATTTACAGACAGTCATATGATGATTCTCCAACCAGGTAAATGATGACATACAGGGAGACTACATCTGTATGCTGTCGGGAAACTAAAGAGGAACAAAGAAAACTGTGAATAAAACATATATTGTAAGAAACGTTTTAGGAGATTTTGGAGATGGGAGTTGGCTCTCCATCTCTCATACGGTAAAAGTGACTTCGTAGTGTTAGCGCGAAGAGGAGTTCTTTGAAAAGTGTTTCCAATGATTTCGTCTCAGTTCAATGGCGTGTTAAATTGAAGAGTGAATCATCGAAGCGAGTGCGAATGAAGAGATATCACCTGCTGCTTTACACATGGTATAATTTCATAAACAATGTGAAAACTATTACAAAAAAGGACGGGACTAGAACACATTCCTGCTTCAACTTACTATGTACTACCAAACTGTCCGATACATAATAATTCTCAATGGAAAAGGTGCACCATCATGCGGACACATACTTGTATCTTTCTACGACAAATATTTTTAATACTTCATAATTCATTCACACATAAAATGTCTTGAGAAATTAACCATCACTTTGAAGATGACACTGCATATTGTTCTGCTTTTGTACAATCGTTAGTAGTCCTTGCTTCTTCAGTAAAGTGACTTCATTATTGTGCCGGCACATGCGGGAGTCCGCGGTAATGAGAGAGCAGATAGGTTGACCGCACACGCTGCTACTACGGCTGTAGGTGGAGCGATGGATCAAGCAGACATTTTGAACGCCCTACGGGAAAACGAACGAGCAAATGACAGAATAAGTGACGATGACTCTTGTTCCATGACTAGAATAAAGGAATGTGGTTTGAGATGTGGTGTCGGTAGAAAGGAGCAGTTTCGTGGGCAAGAAAGTATGATGGTCAATCAACTGCGTACTGGGACCGTCAGTCAACGTATAATGGCGGCTGCACTCAAGGAGAGATCTGAGCACCTATGGACTTGTCCGCAGTGCAGTGACGATGAACCAACGACTAACTAACTAACTAAACTCTAAATAAAAACTAACTAAAAACTAACTAAAAACTAACTAAACTAACTAAACTAACTAAACAAACCAAACAAACCAAACAAACCAAACAAACCAAACAAACAAACAAACAAACAAACCAACCAACCAGGCAACCAGTCAGCCAGCCAGCCAGCCAACCAACCAACCAACCAACCAACCAACCAACCAACCAGCCAGCCAGCCAGCCAACCAACCAACCAACCAACCAACCAACCAACCAACCAACCAACCAACCAGGCAACCAGGCAACCAGCCAGCCAGCCAACCAACCAACCAACCAACCAACCAACCAACCAACCAACCAACCAACCAACCAGGCAGCCAGCCAGTCAACCAGCCAACCAACCAACCAACCAACCAACCAACCAACCAATCAACCAACCAACCAGCCAACCAACCAACCAACCAACCAACTAACTAACTAACTAACTAACTAACTAACTAACTTCTTCAGTTTTAATATATGAATGATAACAAACAAATAATCTGAACAAATGTCGCAAATACATTCATGGATATGTAAACTAACAATGTTGACATCATCATCATGTACCGTCTCCGCAACGAAGGTTAGCTGTAACATACCTCCAACATCTACTGTCTCTTGTCTTGGTGGTGCACTCTGATAGACTGTAACCTGTCCATGTTGTGATGTTACTCTCCCACTTGTATCTCTGCTTACCTCCTGCTCGCTTCCCTTTGGCTTTGCCCTCAAATAAGGTCTTCAATAGAGTGTCATGTCTTTTAATGTGTCCAAAATATTTTATTTACTTGATCTTTATTTCTCTTAATAATTCTTATTCCGATTAAGTGTTTTTAGAACCTCTTTTTTTTGCTTTCTTCTCCTTCCATGATGTTCTCCCTATTCTTCTATATGCCCACATCTCAAAGGCATCAATTCCGTCTTCTAATTGTTTGTTTAGAATCCATGTTTCTGAGCCATACATTAATATATAATACATGTAGCATTTTATAATTCACAGTTTTAAACTTGTTTGAAATTTGTTTAGATGTTGCTATTTTCCTCATATCATTGAAGGTACGTTTAGCCATTCATATTTTCCTTTTAACTTCTTTTTCTCACCTGCCATCATTTGTGACTATGTGTCCAAGATATTGATACTGTTTTACTTGTTGTAGTTTCTCTCCCTGTATGTTTATGTTTAGCTATTGTTCTTCTGTCTTTGCTGATTATTTTGGTTTTGGTGTTTTTTAATATTTATATCCAGTCCATATTCATTACTTGATTTATTGACTTGATCTATTAGTCTTTGTTCACCTTCTGCTAAAAGAACAGTGTCAGCTGCATATCACAGGTTGTTTATTATTTTCCCATTGATCTTGAGTCCTGGCATTTCCTTCATATTTTTAAAGATATTCTCTGTGTAGATATTAAATAGGCTTGGTGATAAAATGCATCCTTGTCTTACCCCTCGTCTTATTTATATTTATGGTGAGTAGCTGTTTTCACACCTTATTGATGCAGTATGTTCCCAATATATATTTCTAATCAGTCTGATGTCTTTTCCATCTATGCATATTTCTTGAAGACATTTGATTAATTTTTCATGTTGGACTCTGTCAAAGACTTTGCTGTAGTCTATGAAGCAAATATAGATACTTTTTTGGTCTTCTATATATATTTATCTATCACTAGTCAGATATTAGGTATAGCTTCTCTGGTTGTTTTATTTTTCCTTAAACGGTATTGTTCTTCACCGACCGCCATGTCTATTGTGTTTTTAACTGTTTCATGTATTTTCTTGAGAAGTATTTTAGTTATGTGACTCATTAGACTTATAGTTCTATATTTTGTACAGTCCACAACAGTGGGCTTCTTAGGTAGGTTAGTGGTATGAATATTGATGATATTAGGTCTTTATAACAACCCTGGGCTTCTTAGGTAGGTTAGTGGTATGAATATTGATGATGTTAGGTCTTTATAACAACCCTGGGCTTCTTAGGTAGTGGTATGAATATTGATGATATTAGATCTTTATAACAACCCTGGGCTTCTTAGGTAGGTTAGTGGTATGAATATTGATGATGTTAGATCTTTATAACAACCCTGGGCTTCTTAGGTAGGTTAGTGGTATGAATATTGATGATGTTAGGTCTTTATAACAACCCTGGGCTTCTTAGGTAGTGGTATGAATATTGATGATATTAGATCTTTATAACAACCCTGGGCTTCTTAGGTAGGCTAGTGGTATGAATATTGATGATATTAGATCTTTATAACAACCCTGGGCTTCTTAGGTAGGTTAGTGGTATGAATATTGATGATGTTAGGTCTTTATAACAACCCTGGGCTTCTTAGGTAGTGGTATGAATATTGATGATATTAGATCTTTATAACAACCTTGGGCTTCTTAGGTAGGTTAGTGGTATGAATATTGATGATATTAGGTCTTTATAACAACCCTCGGCTTCTTAGGTAGGCTAGTGGTATGAATATTGATGATATTAGATCTTTATAACAACCCTGGGCTTCTTAGGTAGGTTAGTGGTATGAATATTGATGATGTTAGGTCTTTATAACAACCCTGGGCCTCTTAGGTAGGTTATTGGTATGAATATTGATGGTTAGGTCTTTATAACAACCCTGGGCTTCTTAGGTAGTGGTATGAATATTGATGATGTTAGGTCTTTATAACAATGATATATTTTCCAAATCGTACAGACTTCCAATATTTCAAGGTCCATCCGGAACTTATCTGATTCCTCTTCTGGCTATGGCAGCTATGCCTGAATTCAAATGCCCTGAGACATTCACAGGTTAGTCCACTGACAACTGTGATATTTTTTATTGTTGTTTTTTCGTTTAATAATTGATGTGCATTTCTTTGAAAGAGGATCGTCCATCAGAAATCGAACTTTGAAATCATCACGTCTCTCTTGGAAAATAGTCATCCATCTCAGGGCTTCTCAACCTGTGTGAGATCGAGGAGAAGTAGAACAATACACTTTCTTTATAAGACAAAGACCCTGTACAAACAAATTTGGTATTTCTAGAGATTACGACCTGATAGAGACAGATGGTGTACAGATTGTAAAAAAGCGCATTAAAAGTGACAAGAAAACATAGTCATGTTAGAGAAAGTAAAAAACAAATTTTTTTGTGTTGGTCAGTGTTATCAACATCAGTAAAGAACATCACAACAGCTCTAGGCCAACACAGTCCAGAGAATAGTAGCTCACTGGAACAAGATAATAGTGCACATCTTTGCCTGTTTTCAATATATCCAATGTGATAGTTCCTAACTGAAAATCTAACACTTTCCAACTGTAATAAATGATTGCCTTCATATATCCACGAGAAAACTAACGCAACGCTAACATTTTCCATCTGTAGTAACTGCAACATTAATCCATGCACACAACACTGGAAATTGTACTGATGTCGCGTTCCATGTCAACTGTCTCGTAGTCTGATCTCTCTAGTTACTATTGAAAAACCAACCATTCTCCTCACTAAACTCCCGTATATATGAAGTTCATATTCATTCGAATGTCCCACATCCTGAAACGTCGCTCAGTAAAAAAAAAATGCATGTTTTCAGTCTCCAAACTTAAAGTAATAAATTCACTTTTACCATCAGCGCGCCTAGAACATCCTTTTAGCTCATCAACGAGATGTTTGTCTGTTTCAAAGTATCCACTTTTAAGACACAATTACACTAAAAGTCCCGTGTTTCATTAACTTTGCTAACATCTACCTTGTCTGACTACATGTTACAAATTATATCTTCACATTTAATTCGTCTTGTCATCATTTATGAACGAGCAAAATAATATGTTTGTCGAGTTTGTGTCAAGGTTTTAAATTCTCGTGTTTCGTTAACGCATTCCATTCGACCTCAACCTTCCTTTCTTGATTAGTTAGTTTCCAAAATAGACAAAGGGTGGCGCTCAGTCAAGCTACTGAATGTATTAGAGAGGAACTAGGTTGAACTAGACATAATATAGAGCGTGGTCATGCTACTGAATGTATTAGAGAGATAGGAGCTCTCTAGAAGTACGAGTGTACTGATATATAAAAATCGCCCGTGTCTTGAAAAGGGAGCAAAGAATAGCAACACTGTTTACCTTTCATGCATATCGTACGAGGCGACTAAGGAGGTTATGGGATGGAGTTGGCTGTCCCATCCCATATAGGGTCAGTGACCCGAAGTCATGCTGAAGTCAGATGTGTCAGGCCGAAAGGCGCAGATATCGCAACCATGCTGTAAACCATGACACAACGCATTCCATTCTCCGGACTACATCCTGTTGATATGCAGGAGTATGAGAACGAATACAGAAGAAGAAGAATATATAAAACTGTCAGCAATACGTGAAAAGCAGCCCTGTACAGTACAGTACTCAGAAAAACAATTTTGTTTTACATTTATCATTAAATAAATAACTACTACTAATGTAGTCATTTGTTTTACATTTATCATTAAATGAATAACTACTACTAATGTAGTCATTTGTTTTACATTTATCATCAAATAAATAACTACTCCTAATGTAGTCATTTGTACTCTTCAGGTGTCAACTCTGTAGACAACTCCACTGTTCTCCTGGTGGCCATTGACAACGGAACTGTCATACCAGCAAGAGATATCATTCGGAGTAAAATAACCAGTGTATGTAAACTAAAGAAATGATTATTTCCGGGCAATGATTATTCAACTTGCAGCATTATCTGAGCGAACTCATCGTCCTTTGACAAATGTAGTTTTTGATAAACGTTCCCTCACTCACAGTATTCGACCCCTAATACGCACATATCCAAGGACTGAATAGTAATTTAGATCCTGTTCTTCCTTGTTCTCCTGTCGAGTCAGGTGCTGAAGAAGGTTTCTTCAATGAACTGTATTGTGACCACGAGCATTGCGACACGGCCGTAGAGCAGTTTATGTAGGAGTCAGATTGTCTTATCGAAGTCATGCGCTGATATAGATTTCTTCCATAAAGTGTACTGTAATCACAAGCCCCAAGACAGGTCCGTAAAACTTGCCCGTGAGTATTGGTTTATATGACAATAGTCTCTTGTGTGATGTACAGTGGGAAGTTCTGTATTTTCTGCAGATTGTCCACAGTAGCACATATCGGTATCACATATCACATGTCTTGTTTGAGTTTCTTTTGATCTGCTCTCAATTTTAAAATAATGGATAATTTCTCCCAAGCTCGTGGATGACATCTTCTATCTTTCCTTCTTAGGTGTTCATCATACGTTCCATGAAATTCAGATTAACCATTCTTAAATTATAAAATAATATGTGATATGAAGATCAGTTTAAAAACTACAATTTTGGCCGAGTATATATTGAAGTCTTTCGTTAAGTTTTTTGCGTGCACATTACACTCGTAAAACGTGTTCCCAATAACTGTGATAGAACAAAAGTCCCCTGACATTTGCAAAACATCCGCATGGAAACAAAAGCGTCTCTGGTAAGTAATTTACAGAATGATACACCTTTGTTATGTGTATTCCTCTAATCCTTATTTGTGTTAACATTTATGCTCTTGTTTGAATAACAGCAACACATACATACACAGAAACACAGAAACATAACTGAAAGAATAGATAAGCACTCGTTGGAAGACGAAAGTAAGAATATGGCATGAATATTAAGGTAGACAAAAGCAATGTACTAGTGATTAGCAATACCAAGCACAATCCAACGAATATCTGAATATCCAACTAAACTGTCACTGGAAGAAGTTACCACCTTTAAATGTCTTGGGTTACAAATATGTAATTACGGCAATTCGGCAAATGGGATCAAGATGTTGATGGCTGCCATGACACAGATGGATATGATGAGGAAAATATGAGTTACATCAGTATTAAAGTAAATATAACTCTATACTGATAGCTGGGCGTAACTATTTATTTGCATACTTATCAGAACAAGTTGGATAATAAATGCAGATACGAAAAGTATTAATATTTTGTAATAAAAGTGTTACAGCGTTTGTTAAAATCAGTTATGTAGAAAATAAAACAAAAACAGTCATTTAACAGCAAAATTTATAAGGTATTGTGTTGTTTCTTGAATTTGATGATCTGTCTTCAAATAAATGAGCTTAATGGTTATCAAGAGACACTTGTTGTTAGCGACAGGGCGTAAAGTTATTAGATTCAGACATGTAATGAGACACGGCAATCTAAATCTAGTTTATAAGAAGCAGTTGAAGTTTGAAGAAGTGGTGGAAAAGAAAATCATCGATCGACAAAGTCAAACAATATCTGAAGCTGTTTAAAAAAAAAGATGACACCTTGTTGAAATTATTACTCGAAGGTTGAGTCAGGGGCTGGGAGTTTCTCTAAGCAGAGAAAGAAGACGGAGAAAAAAAATGATGAGACAGATATTATAGAGTTTAACAGAATGCATTACCAAGACAAGAGACGGGGCAATCGCCCCTATCCGAAATCGCCCCTAGTCATATCGGGCCCAGCACTATGGCATCCCTGGGTACAATTCGGGAATACAGTTATATAATTTTGTGCGATACCGGGGTGGCTCAAAATATGTGGTAATCATACAGGCTAGCTCTGTGATCGCCCGAAATATGCTGAGAATCTTATTAGAGATGTGGTACATATTAGGTATCGGTGTCTGTGATAAATCATGTTCATCTGCGCTCGTTCTTGATGTGATTTGCAAAATCTGTCACGGTTTTTGACAAACGGTGAACCGTGAAGCGCAGTGGTTAGCACACTGGCTTCGCATATGAGTGGTCCTGGGTTCATTCCCCAATTGAGGCGGAAATGTTTCCCAGATCACAACGGTTCCCAGGTCGATCCAGCCTTAAATGGGTACCGGATTATTCCGGGAAGTAAAGACTGCGAGGGAGAGGAGATGGCTACCACCCTCATTTGCAGAGCCTCTGAAATGTGAGATCGCTGACATCTCAAACCCCTACGGCATTAGTAAATGCTATGGGTTACTTTACTTTACTTATTCAATAAAATATTTCAAATAATTCATATAAAATATGGGCAAATGTATTATTTTAATTGCTGAAATGTATTCGATTTCTTATTTGGTGTGTGTTGGATTAGTTTGTGTGTGATGATGTGTGTGCTTACACTTTGTCTTTATGGATTGCTTCACAAAATGCAAGGTTGTCTCTCTTGTGATGGGCATTATGTATGTGTGTGGTATTTTTGTTTTAGCGGATTAAACTCTTGACAAGCACAAATATGTCTTCTTTGGGATGTATGGCATGTATGTGTGTACTATTTTTGTTTTAGTTACTGATACTACGAAAATGTATAGTTTCCTAGACGCCAACGGAGTTAACACTAAAAGGGCTAAGGTTGTTCAGCGAGTCGTGGTGAAAAAGGAACTGCGTCATGAGCACTACAAACGGTGCCTGGACGAATGCATAGAAATGAAAAAATCACTTATAACTGGACACGAAAAAGTGGATCGCTCCAGATGGAATTACAATGCGAGCGTATGGCCACTATCGTACCACACAAGAAAGAGAAGCTGAAATAGATTAATTACTCAACGAGATCCTCAACGCCGCAGGCTGAGAATCATATCGGGAGGCAGTTCTGTCTTCTGGAACAATCATCAATTCTTCGCGGACATACCCACGTTTCGGTCATGGTGTCTTCAAATAGTACACCACAGTCTGGCCCGCTTGCCAAACCTTCGCAGGGGAGTATGCGTGGTGACTGAAAATATTGGATCGGTCGCTCGCCTTCGGCTACTACCTTCCTGCTCGCCCGGTTGGTAAATATAACGGACATGGGAATGATAGGGAATAAGCTGCTCCTCGAGCCCTACCAGACGTCCAGGGACTACAAAGGAGGGCCGTGCTGTCACACGCTTGAGACCTATAGTTTCCACAGGCTTCTTACCTGTTAGCCCAGCCAGTTCATCATTGATTGCTTTAACGATAACAAGGATCTGTGCCACCCATTCAGATGATCGCGTGGAAGACCCACGGGCCGCGAGCAATAGTTCTTGGACGTACTGGTGCCCAAAAAGCCTCTCGGCCAGAGTACAATTGAATCTCTCCACAATACCCTGATCACAATGGGTCTCAACACGGCCGCGCCGTTCACTGTCCTATGCTTCTTCAGCAACTGATAGACTTCGCCTATGAATTCACGCCCGGGATCAACCATCAGCAACTTGTGCCATGTGAGAGGTCCACGCTTGTATATACGATACGGGTCTTCTGCAATCTCGGCTCTGTTCTTCGTCTGCAGGGGTCCCGCTTCTTTGAAACGAGAGGCTACATCAACTAAAGTCAAGGCACATGTATGTTCGGTTTCCAAGACGATCGTGAGGGAGAAAAAGAAGGTCGGCCATATGAGTCTCGTTAGGCTCAGAGATATCAAATTTGGGTCACGGTGTGTGGCTAGGAGCCGGCAAATATATTTGCCGTATCGCTTGACGTTTTAACCAGTCTTGAGCAACAGTATAAGACACGTCTACTGCCGCAAAAAGTTTCTAAATGACCCAAACCCCCTTCCAATAACACTTCGGAGAATAATACGTGCTGGTGGGCCGGTAATATTTTGCCCCTGGCAGAACGTGACGATCCTGGATTACTGCTACACTGGAACGTCTCTCTTCGGGGACCAGAAATGCATCCATAAAACCCCCATACAAATCCATGCCTTTAAGACAGCGAACGTTACAGGAGCTTGGGTGTCGCCTCGGTTACCAAGGCCCGCGCTGCTTCTCTTCACCTGGGGAGAGCAGTGTAAAGTATGCTACCGGGAAAACTCACTACAACACAGACACATTACACATCATCCAACTAAACATCGCAGGATTTAGAAACAAACAATTAGAACTGACCAAGCTACTTCGGGATCTACAAAAACAAGTCGCTTTGATACAAGAAACTTTACTACCGAAAAACTCCCCCATACATGTCACAGGATACACAGCGTATGTTTGTAAATGTCAGATGTATCAGAGATTAATGACACTGATCCGGAATGACATACAAGCTGAGGTTTCCAATATAGAAACCGATGACGAGACAGACCTACAAGATGTGACAATATGGAGTGACGGAAAAACGCTAAACATAATTAATATCTATAACCCCCCCCCCCCCCCCCCTAGGACTCACCTTAAACTAAAACTTGTCCAGATGACCGATATGAGAAGGACAATCATCGCTGGCGACATAAACGGTCACTCACCTCTATGGGGTTATACAGACAGGAACCCAACAGGAACGGCCATAGAAGAGCTTATAGACACCTCCTCACTCATCCTACTCCAGAACGCTAATACTCCCCCAACTCTACTACACCGGGCCAGCAGCGCAAGAACAAGACCAGACCTTACTATAGTATTATCTGACATTCACACCAAGTATTCTATTAGAGTCCTAGATGATATTGGAAGCGACCACAAACCGATTCTCCTAGAAGTCTCTGGATCTGGGGAGCCAACATACAACAATATACAGCCCACATGGGACTATAGAAAGGCTGATTGGAAAACTTTCAGAGACGTATGGCAACAGTTCCAGGAAATCGACCTAACAGAGAACATCGACAAGATCTACAATAACATTGCTGCAACACTTCTCTCAGCTGCAACCAAAACTATCCCGCGAGGGTTCAGAAAAAAAGTTCAAAACCCTACTGGAATATAGAATTGAAAACTGCTGTTGAAGATAGGAATAAGCAAGACGAACGGTAGAGAAACACCCAACTCCTGTCAATAAACTAAATTATAATAAACTCATAGCCAAAGTAAAACTACTTAGCAAAGAAGCAAAAGTTGTGAAAGTCTAGACATGCAGAAACACGATGGAAAGGCCTGACGGCTCCTGTCAAACCTGTCTGGAACCAAAAGAGCAAAAAACCCAACACACATAATAGACAACTGTGAAAAGCGAACGAGGGAAACACAGAAAGCCGAAGCCTTCAACAACCATTTCACCCACTTAAATAGAAAGCGACCCAGAAAGAACCTCGACAATTCCATAAAGCACATCACCAAAACATTGGAAAGGCAAAAAACCATGAATTGCGAAGTCTTCGAGAGTGACTTCATATTCTCCGAGTTAAAGTCAGCACTAAAAAATGTAAGAAAGATAAAGCAGCGGGCACTGATAGAATTACCAATGAGATGATCAACAACACGCAGACTACGAACTAACAACTATCCTTGAGCTCATCGATAAGACTTGGAGAGAAGGAAAGCTGCCAGTAGCCTGGAGAAAAGCTAACATTATACCAATCCTAAAGAAAGACAAAAACCCAAACGAAATCACCAGTTACCGACCAATATCCTTAACATCTGACTTGAGCAAAGTTGCTGAAAGAATGATCAATGATAGGCTATACTGGTGGTTAGAGAGCACCAAGATTATAAACACAAATCAGTCTGGTTTCAGAAAGAACAAACAAACAATTGACCAGATGACACGGCTCACACAAGATATAGGAGATGCCTATCAAGAAAAGAAAAGCATATTGGCAACCTTAATTGACCTCAAACAAGCCTATGACAGAGTGTGGAGAACAGGATTATTCTTTAAAATGAAAAAAAAAATGGGGATATCCGGAAAATTGTACAACTCGCTAAAAGGCTTCTTCCAAAACAGAACAATTCAAACAACCTATAATGGGTGCTAATGAAAACAAAGAACTGTGGAAGAAGGACTGCCCCAAGGATCGGCACTAAGTTGTACATTATTCCTCATATATATATATACACGATCTACCAGACGTCATCTCCTGTCAAAAAGCGCTATTTGCTGATGACCTGGTTATCTAGACAAAAAGAATATACCCCAAAACCATCATTAATAACATCAACAAAAATCTCACTACAATCTCTGCGTATTGTGAACTGTGGAAGCTCGAGATGAACAGAGAAAAAACAGTTTACAGCCTGTTCAGCTTAAACACCAAAGCTAAAGGGGAAGACATGGAAATAAAATTGGCGGAATAACAATAGTATACGAAAAATTCCCAAGATACCTCGGAGTTGAATTTGATCAGAGGCTCACAATGGAGCACCACATAGAAAAGCTGATTAAAAAAACGACCACAAGAATAAGGCTCATAAAGCACATTGCCTCATGTAAATGGGGAGCTGATTTGCATACTCTGCGACAGTTATATACTGGATATGTCCGATCAGCAATTGACTACACACTTACTGTACAGGCAATAGCAAGCAAAAGCCTCCCACAAAAAACGCACTGCGATTTATATGCGGTGCCATGAAAACCATCCCAACTGCTACATGTGAGATCAACACAGACATAGAACCATTGCACTTAAAAAGAGAACGAACGGTAGTAGAGACCTTTGAAAGATACATGGGAATGGACACCACAGAAGGAAATAGAAAAATGATAGAAAAGTGGCCAGAAAAAAACAGAATACTCAAAACATAGTTCCTCAATAGCGCAAGACAAGCAAGCATAAAACACCATCTGCCAAAAAATAGAGAACAAAAGGAATTGATAGACATTGAACCACTCTGCAGACAAGCAATAACCCCTACTATAAGGACTGAAATCTCTGACCCCTCAGCAGATAAGAACACTGTAACTCCCTTCCTGAAAACCATTGCCCTAGAAACAATCTATACATACCCATCAGAAATAATCCACGTATACACAGATAGATCTGCACAAAATGCTACCAAAAATGCTGGATATGGAGCTGTGATTAAAATACCCGAACACTGACCCAGAAGACTACTCAAAATTGTTTGGCCCATGCAGAGATATCTGCTCTAACTACACAGCAGAGATAATAGTAATTGAGAAAGCTCTGAATCGAATTATTGTGGACTTTGAGAACGGAACTACTCCACCTGAAGATATAGTCAAAATCAAAATTGACCAGCTGTCCACATCATATGGTGCAGAAGTCGCCCTCCAATGAATACCTAGCCATACCGGAGTCCCTGGAAACAAAATGGCTGATAAATTAGCTAAGACAGGTGCTGCCACGGCCCACCCCCCCAATTTTCACAAAAATCTCCCTAGAAACATGTAAACAAATCCTAAAAAACAACTACAGGCAAGAATGATTACAACAGTGGTCTAGCTCAAAGACTGGACGCTCACTATATGAACACCAACAGAAACCCAACCCAATGGATACTCTGAAACAACTCGAGCGAGCAGACCAGAGTCTCACATTCCAACTAAGAACAGGCCACGCCCCCTTTAATAAACACCTGAACAGAATAAACCCATTACACGAACCAAATTGCAGACACTGCAACGCACAAGAAGAGACTGTTGAGCACCTACTACTGCAGTGCCCAAAACTAACAGACATCCGACAAGAACTATTACCACCACTTCCAGCTATACACAACACGCTCTACACAACTGCACCCAACTGAGGAAAACCTGTGCATTCACCAGAAGGGTTATGGGCTGTCAAGAGCTTCCTGTTCACAGCGAAAGGGATTGAATCATTATCATCACCATCATCATAATACGTCGCAGAGCAACTTCGTTTCATACCTGAGTTTCAAGTGCTATTGATTCAAAATTCCCAAGAATCTCCAACAAGCCGCCGTTAGGGGTTGAGGAAGTTGCCCAGTCGTCGCCTGGAAAGGCGTATTTATACGAACAACCTGTCTATCGAAGATAGCAATAGTGTGTTCGTTCTCACGACAGATTGGGAGACTCTTGCTGGCTGTATATATCATAGATTCCCATAGTTCATGCACTTTATGGTGGATGGCTATATAGTCCACCTCTAGCATTGCGCAGTAGAGTTCTTCGGCGAGACAGATTTCTCTGCGAGGCTACGATGTTCTGTCTTCTTATTCAACTCGTCAAACTGGTGGTGAGAAATGGATTGCTTCCTTTTAAGATTATCCAGATCTGCTAGAGCAAAGAGAAGTGTACATACTAACACAACTGGGGCTGTGGCTGTAAGAGCCAATATTAGGGAGCTGGGGCATCCATTCTCTGCATATACCTAGATTTATTTGTCCAAAAGGTAGGAATACTTCTCACGCAAACTGTTTATATAACGATTGGCCCAGAAGACGGGTGTTTGCAAGGCGACGAGTTCATCCGGGATGCTTTCGCAGATCGTGACCACCATATGTGGAGGAAACCCAAAGCGGAGGAGAGTTTTGATAAAATAGGACTTGCCGCATTCAGTTTCATCGCTCTCTTTTGCGACGCCCGAATCCTCCATTAATTGAATAAGCCTCCAACATTGTACGACTATCGTATAAGTAGATTCAATCAACTGTTTGTAAAAAAAAAAGCATTACTATTTTCTGGGACTCTATAAGAGTTTATAAGCAATGAAACCAGTCACCGCCATACCCAGGACGATAAAGGCTATTTCACGGACCTTTCGCGCGTAAACATCGCTGTCATCGATACTCAGTATTTCATTCTCGCTGATTCGTATCGTCAACTTCATCACGATGGCGCGCCCAAGTTTCTGCAAGACTGTGCGCTTTGTTTCGGTTCAGTTCAAGGAAATTGTGAAGGCCAAGCGCGTGGCTCCCGGAACGATAACATCCGCTATGCAGAACTCTTTAGATACATGTATTTGCCTGTTTAGAGTTGTATCATGATATTGTAGGGAGAGAGCATGTCAACTCGAATGAATGTTGGTTAAAAATCTTCGGCATAGATATTTGCAAGAGAGATGCCGTGATATACGGGAGGGGGCTCTACTGTTAATAGTTCCAACTCTGCAGGCAATGATATTCCCATTTGTGAAATACAGACTGTAGACAGCCTCACAATCTCGCTACAGAGCGAATGTGGGGCAAGTAGGTGAATAGTGTGACCGGAGATTAGTTCTCCGCCGAGCTTCAGAAGTTCACACTAAGTGGTCCCGTTAGCATCTTTGTGGTATGTTGAGATGTCATAGATTCCAACTCTTGCTTTTTCTTTTCCGTCATATAGGATAGTGATGCGAAAATTTGGGTTGGCCAACATGACTGTGTTTTTAGCCACATATAATTGTATCATAGGCACAATCCATGTATTTTTTACTGAAACATAAACACTAGGATCGTCCGATCCATCATTATCTATTGCTTCGCCCATCTGAAGAGAGTCTAGCCGTTTCTAGTTTTCTTCTCGGAAGAATTGCTGTAGATTCGCGACTACTCTGATGTATTTGGAGCGGTATTCCTCCAGGTTTTCCCCTCTTGTGGCGTAGCATGTATATTTCTGGATATTGATTGTAGGTTTGAGATTGCGATTCTTGTACGCTTGTTGGTTGCTTCTACGTTCTGCATTGAGACGAAGCACTCATTGTCTAAGGGATCTATACGTTCCACATGTTTTTCGTTATCTAACTGTACTCTGAGCGGGACCAGCTCTTTACCAGGGACAGTACACAACATGGTTAAATACTGGACATTCTTTCCTATGCGAGGTATCGTCCCAATAGAAAAGACGTTGGACAGGTCGCCGCCAGAAGAGATGGCATTTTCACTAGCCTCTATAATTTCTTAAGTTGTAAACCAGATTGTACGATATTGGAAACGCAACATTCTTAAACACCAATACCTCGATGGGTTTAATGATACTTAATATGTAACACATCTCTAATAAGATTCTCAACATATTTCGGGCGTTCACAGGGCTAGCCTGTATGATTACCACATATTGTGAGCTGCCACGGTATCGCACAAAATCATATAAATGTATTCCCGAAGAATCGTACCTAGGGATGCCATAGTGCTGGGCCCAATATGACTAGGAGCGTTTTCGGTGGGAATCAAGAAGGGCTCTAGACACTAGGGAAAACACTAGTGAAGCGTGATCCCATTATACATCTACTACGGCACCTGACGAAGATGATGTATACACATCCACAATTTTAGTGCAGTATTTAGCTGATTGTCTAGAGCGTAGATTTCAGGTTCAAACTACTGGTTTCTAACAGGATTTTATCTTTCATAAGCACAATAAAAATATACAGATCCTCTCTGGTACACGTCCTGATAACTGCAGAGAGGCCTCTATATTCTCTTCTTTGTTCGACACCAACAGTTGACAAAGCAACAATTTCTAGTACTAGATTAGAAATTGATCTTGCAGCAATAGCTATATAATGACTCCCTACAGCCAAATATATTTGAACAGTTGTTGTATTATATTATTCCCATGTTTAAGACATGTTCATAAAATATAAGTAATAAGAAACAAGCTTGTTCTCATTGTAACAGATATAATACTAAGATCAAAGAAACTCTTTAGGCACACTTGAGCGAAGGCAAGATAAGCTGCAGATGTAGATACAGAAATAATAATACGTTAATTGATGTGGGGGTTGGATGAAAGTAGAACAAATCTGGAATTTTAAGAAGTAACAAAGTATTACAAGGAAATATCAGCAGAAAATTAAATAGCAGACAAGCTTCAAAAAAGAAAACATTGTACACAAAGGCATGGGAACAGCCAAACCAATTCTCAGAAAAAACACTATAGGATCTGGTTGAAAAAGATGGGCAAATGGCCTGACTATTCGAAATGTATTTTTTAAGATGACAAGGCCAATGAACAATGACAACATAAACAAACTGAAGGAGAAATCAATCTATATCTTTGAGTTTGTAACAGCACGAGAGTCAATAAACATTTAAATTTATCAGGCCCAAGCAACTACTCATTTATAGACACTGCTCTCATCCCAACGAAACAATGGAACACTTTATTGACATCCCTTCTCTTTGAAAGCCAGGAAAATATTTTTACAGACTCCATTAACAGTCACTAACCAACTGTATGGATCACTTAGTCAACTTCAGAAGACCTGCACTTTTTTAAGAATGGCAATGTGCTGACAAGAGTGAAACCAATCAGCATCAATTGGATATTGACAACAAGAACAATAAAATATGAACGATTTGGAAGATTCACTAATTAGCTCGTGTTCATTTATGTTGTTGTGACTGTTATCAAAACAAAAGTAAACACAAATATTATCTTTTGTTTTCTTACAGCTTAGCGGTAGCCTCATGGTGGCTGGTGGTTTACATTTTCTCATTGGAGCTACTGGTATTGTAGGGGTTATTCTCAGGTACATGTTACCTCTATAATGTCATCACTGCCACGTGAAATTAATTGTTTATTTGTTTGATTGAAGAGTTATCAACAAACACAGAACCGGACATTTACCACATGATGAATGACATGTTCACTAGGAGATCAGAACACTCATGAAAATGATATGATAATGACCTGACGACTAACAAACTAACCAACAAAATGTCTGACATATGTTGCGCTATTTTTCAAACAGTTCATGTGTTTAAAAATAATTCTGAGCAAAATATGGCTTCTAGAAGTTGTAGTAATTCTGCTGATTTGTTCTGTTACGTGCGCGAATATTTTACCGATCGTGTTCACTAGGAAAACTTTACACCATTACTAAAGAAAGCATATGAACTTTATTTCGATTAGAAAGTTGATGCAAATAAATCAATCTTGGAAGCCAAATGCAGTTTGTTCGACTTGTGCAAATACATTGGCAGGTTTGTTACGAAAATCGTCTAAGTTTCATCCGATACCATTTGGCAATCCAGTAATATGGTGTAAACCGAAAATTTATACTACTGATTGCTACTTCTGCTTGACAAATATCCATGGTTTCACTTTTAAAACAAGAAAGTCTGGGGTTTAAATATTGAATCTGAATCGAAACCAGTGCCTCATGATCCTATCACGTGTTCGATACCAGTCGCACCAGAACAATATCCGTCGTACGTGAGTGAACCATCAGATAGTGATGGGTCACCTTCGTTACAAACTAATTCTGACTCAGATTATATATCAGTGAATGATGTTCACTTAATTAACTATTCAGAACTTTCAGATCTAATACGTGATCTCGCTCTTACCAATGGACAAGCGGAATTACTTGGTTTACGACTAAAAAAAAATGTAATCTTTTAGTACCCAATACTCCGATATCTGAATTTCGTCATAGACACAGAAAACATGTTCAATACTTTGAGGTGGATGATGACATTTGCAAAGATGCAAACGGTTTAATGATGCACCTCAGGGTGCACCTGTGGCCTATCAGGGATCGTGTGCACCTGGGGCATAAAATTGTAATCCACCAGCCATTAGTTAACTAAGACAGCATCATTTTAACCACCGTTACATAAAAAGTTGGAGCTCATTAAGAATTTTGTAAAATCGTTAGATAAAACGAATAAAGCTTAACTTATTTTTGAGAAAAGTTTCCTCAAGTTAGCGATGCAAAGATAAAGAAAGGTATCTTTGTAGAACCTCAGATTAGGAAAATTATTGCAGACAAACAATTCGAGAACTTGTTACATGGTTGTGAACTTCACGCATAGATGCTGTTCAAATCTATTGTAGCTAAATTTCTGGGAAATCACAAATCTGTCACTAAATGCATATTGTCATGCAGTGTATAAATGAATACAGAATTATGGGCTGTAACATGTCCCTCAAAATCCATATGTTCGATTCGCATCTTGAATTTTCCCCTGACAACCTTGGCGAAGTCAGCGATGAACATGGAGAACGATTCCGTCAAGATATCGCCGTGATGGAGTCACGTTATTAAGGACGATGGATGCTTCATCACGATGTACAACATGCCATTCATCAACGGAAGTCGACTGCAAAGAAATTCAAGCCTACATAACTGTTTTTCTTCTGTTACGAATGATGTCGTAATACTGTATGTGTTGTAAAATAATCAATTGCGTATTTCTAGAGATCCTGACCTGACAGAGAAAAACGGTTTGCATATTTAAAATAGCGCATTAAAAGTGACAAAAAACATAGCCATGTTAGAGAAAGTAAAAAAAAAATTTTGTTAATGTAATCGATCGATTGATATGAACATTTCTAATTGATCTCGTCATTAAATCATTAAAATAGCAAAAAGGCAAGAAGTAAGAAGAGTGAGCCTGCTAACAGAGTAAATATCGATTGATACGCAACAATATTATTCAACAATAACATTTGTTGACATTTTTTGGGGTTTGTTCAGCCTTCAGCCTTACCTGACCACAGGATAATTTTTCAGATTTGCATCGATTGCCAGTGCCCTCCATTTAAGCTAAAGTATAAACTTGCCAAATATCGTCCGCATAAGTTATGTAATATAGGAACATATAGCAAATAACATAAACACAGAGTTACGGAGTTGTTCATCTCTACATATAGATTAAGCCATTATTCTCACAATTTGAGAAAAACTGACATAGGACTGAAGTTTGTGAAAGTGGCATTACGCAACGGTCCAGGAACGTATGAAATAATTCTGAGATACAGACTCAAATACAAACGACACAGAAATAAAGAAACTGCATTACATTTTGTGCATACTGATTTATTCTACAACAATCTCTACCTAAACACGCGAGTCTGCTAAATAAACAGTCTAAAAGACGGAAAGGGCCATATGCATATATTCTCACAAAAAATATTCAAACGTGAATACTGAAAGCAATGATTAAGCCAGCATAACCAACAAGGTAATAACTAGTGATTACAGATTTAGTGTCAGATACACAATAATCCTTATTACCCAGAGACGACTTCTGCTTTTCAGTATCATCAAGTGCCGTGGCAAATGGCGTTGGCAATCATATTTTCCATGTTCATCGATCTCTCATATATGTCATCATCTATGTTGGTGTTGTCACCCACATAGTAAAATGTGAATCCATTTAGTAAACTGGTAAATATATTTTTCGTGGGTCTTCCCCGTGATCTTTTCCTTCTATCTTTAATGTGGTCAATATATTCTCAATGCCTCCTGTTCTCATTATGTGTCAAATAAATGTTGACTGTATTTTTGGTTATATTATCAATAATGCATCTTTTCACATCCATCCTTCTAAGACATTATTCATTAGTAATCTTTGGTGTCCAAGGAATACATAACATTCTCCGAATAAGCTTTTGAGTATACAGATATTCAAACTATTACGTATCTTAGACTATCCAGAAAAACTTTGGTTACTGCCAAAATCTCCATTGTCATGCTACTTGTCGTCTGAGCGAATGTGCCACTTTCCTTTCTGATGGTCTCCCTCCACCTTTGAGCCGTGAAGGCACTCCTGATGTGTCTCTCAACCGAACCCATCTGCATATATAATCATATCACCTTCCCTGGAATTCTCACCGATCAGACTGAGCAACTGCGGCTCGACCACTGTCGGACACTATTCCCTGCACTCAATTGAGTGTTATTATTACTGTCGGACTGTCAGACAATATAAGGGCCCAGACTCCATTCGGCACCAGGTAGTACTCCTCCAATCTGTACAAGCTCTGTATAACGTCCTCTGCGCGCCCCATCCACGACTTTCCTCTCTTAAATCGACTACCTTTCACTTTGAGAATCAGGGTGCAGAGGGTTCTCTTTATCAGCGCTGTTTTGTAGGTAGTCCCACGCCCTGCATATTTGTATTCTTTTCTCTGCAGTTAGGCAATCAAGTAAGTATCGTATATCCCGTGCCGGCGTATCTCTGGTACACATCACAATTATTCGCATTGCCTCATTCTGGATTCTATCCAATCTTTCTGTTTGAGCCTGACTCAGTGTCAGAATTGCCAGTGTGTACTCCACCACCGCCACCACCAATCCCTGATACAGCAGAAATACCAGCCTCTGTTCACATTGAGCAGCAGCCATAACCTTCATCGCCGCAAGCCCCCTATAAGCCCTTACAATGATGTGATCAACAGCATATTTGAAACTCAGACTGCGATGCAACATAACCCCCAAGTACTTCATTGTACTGGTTATCTCAAGGACATCCCTTCTCAAAGTAACCGATGGCGTGGACGTGTTTACTATGAGATTATTAAGAGGAATCCATGTTAACGATGCTTTTGATGGATTAACAAAAGCTCCAGAATTAAAATATTTTAATTAAAAAAACATGCCCAGAAAAATGTCAAGAATAAACAAACCAATTCACATGATTCAAACAATACGATAAACTACACCAATGGACACATACACTAAGGATTGGTTTTACGTGAGAAATAAATAAAGTATGAAATTATAAAGAATAAAAGTGATGCCATTATAGCATGAAAAGGAAGAAGTGTTTTTTAACGTTGGTGTAGATGTGATGCTTACAATCACTGATGCTTACAAACCATGTGGCGATCGGGGCTACGGCACCTTTAGTTCAAATTCCTAACAATATAACCATTGTTTTTTCTCCAGGCATGTATACAAAATTCGAAAGACAGTTGGGTGATTGGTTAGTTTTCCGTCACTTGGGAAATTCATGATATTAAATAAATATGAAGAATAGATACACCCAGATTAAGGATAGCAAATATAGATGGATGTGATATACGTTCAGAAAGCCAGCAAAAAATATAACTAGAAGATCAATGACATTGAACTCGCAGGGAAATGGGAAACAAAGAGATCCTAGGAAAACATGGAGAAGAAATACTATTAAGGACAGATATTGGAAGTTACACGGACAGAGGCTGATAATATATTCAAGGATAGAGAGAACATTAAACATCTTTATTTTTAAATGTGACTTATGCATCCGAGCAAGTGTGAAAATCCCAAGAGCCCAAATCTTTATTGAGTGATTAACTCACAGTAAGGCATAAAATAGAATAAAGTTTGATATCTCTTGCATTAAAACAATAAAAAAATGGTTTAAAAAAGAAAGCAAAACAAGTACATTTAATAATGCCAATCATATCACTAAAACTTCAGTTTTCAGAGTACATATCTATTGCAGATTTGTTGGACCAGTGACGATTGTACCAGCCATGGTCCTAATTGGATTATATATCTACCCAGTTTTTGTGAAATTATTCGAAACAAGCTGGCCTGTGGCAATTGCGTAAGTGTTGATACAATAATTGCTTTGATATGTTTCTTGTAAAATCAACAAAGCAAGAAATTTATTTATATTTTTCGTATCCTAAGCAATGGTTTTTAAATATGAATGGTTAGGGTTAGGATTAGGTTTACTTTCAGAAAACAGTTAAAGAAATTAAAACGTACGGTAAATTTATGGTACACTCTAATTACCCGTACAGTTATGGTAAATTTTGAGAATGGAATGAATAGAAGGACCTACACATTTTGCGACTGGCACTACTTTATTTACATAAAGCGAAAAGTGGTATATTAATGACTTCCTGTTTTCTTTTGAATAGTGAATCTCATAATAAAGTTGATTTAGATTAAATGAAATTGATGCTATACCCTGGATCATCCTGTCTCGGAGATCGTTATCATTTCTCATCGTATCTATTATGTTGTGTTAGGTCAATGATGAGACATATGTGTTAGTATATCCTATCAGTATATGTTATCACTAAGACCTATTAGTATGTTCTATCACTAGGACCTATTAGTATGTTCTATCACTAGGACCTAGTAGTATGTGCTACCACTACGTCCTATCAGTTTGTCCTATCAGTGTGTCATATCAGTATATTCTATTACTATGTCTCATCACTATGTCCTATTACTATGCCCTATATCATGTATAACATATCACTTTGTCGCATATGTCCTAGGATTATGTGCTATCAGTATCTCCCATCACTAAGTCCTATGATATTTATGTCATTTCACTATGTCCTATGATATTTATGTCATATCACTATGTCCTAAATGTCAAATCAGAATGCCCTATTAGTAATGTCGTATCACTATGTCACGTATGTCCTATCAATATTTCTTATCATTATGTCATATATCTTCTATCTTTATCCTGTAAGTGATCAGTTTGTCATATCAGTATCTCCTATCACTATGTCCTATATGTCCTATCTATGTTATATCACTATATCCTACCACTATGTACTATATGTCATATCAGTATGTCCTATCACTATGTCCTATCACTATGTTCTGTAAGTATGTCCTATATATCATATCACTATGTCCTATATGTCCTATAACTAAATGATATACGTATGTTCTATCACTATGTCTTGTCGTATATGTCATATAAATATGACCTATATGTACTATCTGTATGTCCTTTCAATATGTCCTATCACTAAGTCCTACATGCCCTATCAATATGATCTAGCACTATGTCCTATGTCTTATATGTCATATAACTATTTCCTATAAGTCCTATCAGTATGATATATCGGTATGTCCTATCACTACGTCCTAGCAGTATGTCCTATATGTCATATCACTATGTCTTATATGTCCTATCAGTATTGTGACAGATTGGAAGACATGCGAGAGTTGAACATGTAAAAAATGGCGAATGACAATATTAACATGTGTTGTCCTTTGTGTTTTTCAAAACATACTTTTAAAAATTGAAGAAGAAATAAAATTAAACACCGCATAAAAGTAACTTAGTATTTGTTGACGTGACAGTTTTATCGACGGAGTTACCTAGCGCGAATATTTAGCCAGCAGTGACTGAAATACGAGAATGACAGGAGAGAATAAAATATTGCCAGAAACTTAATTTAAGGAAGAATGTACATAGAGCAGAATAATCTGGAATAGATTGCTGACAACCTTTAGTGGCAATTTAGGACAAACTTAGGTTAGATAGGAAACTAATTGCGGACAAAAGCGTGAATACGCATACGTATTAAGTAAGATTGATGTCCAAATACGCATAAAAACGAAAATATAATGGATTGTAATCAGTTAGTTAGTTAATTAGTCGTCGGATCATCATTACTGCAAAGTGGACATGTCCATAGTTGCTCCGATCTCTCCTTGAGTGTATGCCCCATTACACTTCTGCTGACAGTACCGGTCCTATGCTGATTGACAATCATTCTTCTGCGCCCTCCAAAATTCTAGCAACACCGCATTTCAATCCCTGATCTTTAATCATAGCCATTGAAAAGGAATCATCATCCACATTAGTATCACTCTCGCGTGTTATATCGCTTAAGGAGTTCAAAACGTCATTTCGATCCATTGTTCCATCGCCCTGTGCCACCAACGCGGATGATGCCTATTGATCCGCTCTTTCATTGCTTCGAACACCCGATGTCCAGAAACGAAAAAAATAGAATCACTTTCAGCTTCGCCTTTCTCAAGGCCTCAATCCACTGCTCGCGAACGAGACCCACTTGTGCCTTCTTAATCATACTCATAGAGTCACTCAAGATGCAGACCTGCGTTACCTTCTGTGTGCATACCCACTCAAATGTCCTGGTCACCGCCATAGTCTCCATGGTCATACTACTCATAGTGACCGCAAAGGCACCACTCTCCTCCCTGATCGTTTTACCTGTGCACTGAGCTGTGAAGGCCCAAGCACTGCGAACATGTCTAATCACAGATCCATCAGTGTATATAATCACATCCCCCTTTTTGGTATTCTCACTGACCAAAGCCTGCACTTCTTTCTCCACAGCTGTGTGGCACTATCATCTGCATTCCCTGCTTAGTGATATTACTACTCTCAAACATGTTTCGAAATCTGTGGGTAGACTTATCCATTCCACACATGCTGCCACATCCCGGAATCTGCACATGCTTTGTATGACATCCTCAGCACGTCCCTTCCATGACCTCCCTCTCTTGAGTCTGCTGCCTTTAACTTTCTGTATTTCGGAATGAAACGGGTGTTCATTATCTGCATATATTTGAAGGTACGCCCGTGCACAGCGATACTGTAATCTGTGCTCAGCTGTTGGATAGTCAAGTAGGTATCGCATAGCTCTTGTCGATGTCTCTTGTGCATCCCAGTATGATACGCATTGCGGCATTCTGGATTCTATCCAATCTTTCTATCTGAGTTTGGCTAAGAGTCAGTATTGCCAGTGCATATTCCACCACAGCCACAACCGTTTCCTGGTACAAAAGAAATAACCTTCACCGCATCCAGTCACTGTTCCCGAATGTACCAACCTACACTTTCACAATCATGTTAATCGATTCACTAAATATACAGGCATGTGTCGCAGTCTGCGAGAACACCCATTTCAAAGCTGTGGCAATTGCCAAAATCTCCATTGTCATGCTGCTTGTCGTGTGAGCGAGCGCACCACATTGTGCATGTGATACAATTAAATGTATTGAATGCCTAAACATTCAAGAATTGTCGAATCCGTTACAGAACAACATGTGCATCGATTGAGGTACGTTCCTTTCAAACGCAGACAGAGGTGAGGTTAATGTGATCATTTCAGAGCTGTCTGATAATAAAATATAATGATGGGTAAGACTCAGCGAAATACAATCCCATAAAATATGTTATCATACAAGATATGTTGTACTGCAATTAATACTCGTATTAATACAATTATTTATATACAATGTTATATATATATATATATATATATATATATATATATATATATATATATATATATATATATATTATATATATATATATATATATATATATATATATATATATATATATATGTATATATAATCTGAATTCACAAATGTATCATATGTATTAACATACTTGTTCGATTTTTCTAGAACAACAACGGTGAATTTTCTCTTGTCATTCTACCTTGCAAACAGACTAACACCCATCCCTTTATGGAGTAGGCAACGTGGTTTTCACATTTTTTGGTTTCCCTTTCATCAAGCATTTTCGGTAAGATTTACTCTTAATTTCTGTCTTGTAAGCAATTATACAAACAATTACATAGACACACCATATATCTTCTATTGAATAAAAACAGCTCAATTGGCATGCTTAAGTAGAATCCTAGGAATATCGCCAAGAGACAGTACGAGGGAATGAGGACATCCGACAAAAAACCGGCACCACCATCTTAGAATACATCAAGAGACAACAGATCAAATGGACGGTTATCACACCAGCAGACTACCATCAGACAGTATACCACAGTAAGCTATGCTACACAGATACAGCGAAAGCAGACCTAGAGACCGACCACGAAAACGATGGATCACTGAAATAAAAGAGGCAACAAATTCCACAATATGCTCAGCGCACAAGAGGGCCGTCTGCAGAAAATTCTTCTACCCTTGACACCGAAAGGCAACAAAGGGTTTTAGCGAATAGATAGATTGAATAAAAACACGTTAAAAAGGAATGAAACTAATAATTTAAGTTTATATGGGATACTAAGTACCATGGTTATGAGAAAAATGATACTTTCTACCATTTACTAACGTCCGCCCAACACGTACATGAACGTTTATTACCAAATGCAGAGAATGATGACACTATTGTCATTCCATGTACGTCATAGGAGACATAAAAATGAAGTTGGGGGATAGGCTGACAATTACTTGTGAAACATCAGCATTGCCACTGCCTGTCTTATATTTATTTATTACTGTCGTCTTCTGTTAAATGACCCCCATTGAATGACAAGGAGATGCGGCCAGAGGACATTGCTTCTGTGTAATTATATATATTTATATACATAAATGGATAAGCGCAGTTCCTCAATTTCGTAACGAAGACAAATAAAAATTGTCAAGTTTATAGATCATTCCACGGAAATGATAATGTACTCTAGCTGAGTTAGTTAGTTAGTTAGTCGTTGGATCATCATCTAGCAGAATTTCGAATTAACGTCCATGCGTCCGGCTAAACGTGACCAATGATATGAGTGGGTAACTTATTACCTCTGGACTTTTAAGACTGGTAAAACTCTTGTAAACAAATGCCGTTAACGGTTTATGTTTACTGAGTGACAGATATATGTATTATTATAATTTTATTGGCGTTTACTTTGTTTAAATCGAAATTTACGATGTATTTATAGAGGTACTATAGAGTCTAAACTTTCGGTTATGTTTTTTTTTGGTGGTTTTTTATTGTATAAAATGAAATGTTTCACATCTGTCTCAAAATCAGTCGCTGAAAGTTCAAGGCCACAAAATCGTAAACAAATGCCGTAACGGTTATGGGCAAGTCAACGGTATTATTATTATTATTATTATTGTAGCTTCATAATTGATATTAAATGTGCTTTAGTTTACGTTTACGATGTACTAACAGGTAAAATGATGTGTTCATCTGCGTTTCTGTATTGTTTTGCATGGGTATTCTAAAAAATGAAAAAAAAATTATTGCGTATCTGTTTTCATTTCGCACCGTTCGCTTACCAGCTCATTAACGATTACGTCATGATTACGTACCATTTATA
>CM067298.1:19212915-19272915 GCA_034231615.1 Meghimatium bilineatum | reverse complement strand
GTAGCCAAGATAGGGTTCACTGTGCTCATTCCCCGCCACCAATTGACTACTGGTTATGCTGAAATTCTCCAGTGCTCCAGGCATATAACCATGTGTTCAGGTCAAAATTATTGTCACGTCCTGAGTAACTGTGCCTCTATGATGGGTCTAAGCTATAGGAAAAGACAGTGCTGTCAGTTTCCTCCTCCCCAGTGCTGCACAGTACATCTCTGGCTTCCTCCCAACCACAGAGGGTGCATATATATATATATTCAGGTAAACATTAAACACATTTCAACAACAAAATACAAGCATAATTGTATAGATGACATGACATGAAGTTTCTCTAAGAAGATAACCTCAATATAACGGCATGTCATCCACTAAGGTTATCTGTTGCATGTGTTGTTTGTCTAGTGGGCCATTGGTGAGACCCACAGATGTAACCACATGCGTCTTTTTACAAGTTAAATGTACGTGTCTTCATTTTGCTGAAATTCTGTAACTGTCTGGTGCAGGTTGCAAGCCGAAGTGTTTTTCAGTGCTGTGGTCTAATGTACATATTATTTTCTGTATGTGGGAAAGCTGGTGCTCTGTTTGTGACCATACCATACTCGGTCCTGGGCGGTTCAGCGTTTCTTACCCATGGAATGTATGTCGGACTTGTGATATCATATCTTCAGGTAAATATTGTTTTGTACACAATCTTAAATTCAAGATATGGGTAAGCTGGTAAACAGGGATGTCGGCAAGAGTATTAAATTAAAGAAATGAGAATGAATGAATTGGCAGGCAATAGAAAACATTGGGAGAGAGGAGTTCAGGCATATGACCAACTCATACCCGAATGATAGCATCTACTATCTTTGAAGAAGAGATCTCAATACCATCTCACGACTCTGAACACAGCACATACCACTTAATAAACACATTCACATGATACAATCACAATATACTTCAGAGTGCCATCTATATAAACACTATCGTGAAACTGTTATCACCTCTTCAAATGTTTAACTCTTGGTGATATCAGAAAGAGACTTCATTATCCAACACCTGACGCATAGAACACGCCTTATAGAAGAAAGCAACAACTAACATACACAAGTGTTCAAGAGTGATAGTATCAATGAAGACAATTTAGAAAAGCAGATCAAATTAATTAATTTATCTCTGACGCACAATTCATTTCCGATAGCTAGAATTGTCAATAAACTGAACACAGGAGAGCTCAATATCCAATACGACAGGGTACCGGAAGCGAAAGTCAATATTCATAGAAATAAAAATAACATTATGAGCTATATAAGCATACCAGGAAACAGTAATACGATTGTTAATAAACAACACATATAGGCGAAAAATAATTGGAGAGAAAAATAATTACAGTGGAATATAATAGAAATATCGTATACACACATAAATTATAAATTAAAATAGCTTGGTCATACTTAGCCAACATTAGCTCTGATACCAGGTAGCTTGTGCATACTTAGCCAACATTAGCTCTGATATCTGATTTTAGGTCAATTCACCGGGCCACCATTTTCAGCTGCGCGACTTGAGATTAGGCTTCATGCAATTTATCATCGTTCACGTTATCGTATGGTTCACGTCAGCAGCTCTGTGGCTGAGAGATAGAAATGGGCATCTTGAAAGGCGAAATAACCTTGTTTTGAATTTAGCTGCAGCCAGACTATACAGAATTTTAATGTGAAACTACAAATATTACATTTGCCTACAAAATAATTAGTTAGTTAAATATATATAGTCAAATATTATTGTCAATACATATTATACCATCTGCAAAGTAGCAAAGACAACGAAAGAAAACAATCTGAAGGATAACTTAAACGAATTGGTATTTGCAGACGACTATGCACTATTAGCGTCAATAGAAGAGCAAGTACAAAGACAAATAAACAGATTACATCAATCATGCCAAATTTTTAACATAAAGATAAACATAGAAAAGACCGAAGTAATGAAGATAAGAAATTCAGAAACACAAATATATTTATACGCATGAGGTTGCATCTGTGGGTCTCACCAATGGCCCACTAGACAAACCACTTATGCAACAGAAAACTGTAGACACACATTAGCCAGTGAAAGCACTATAAATAATGATAGCATTTTCGAAGGAGCTGATTTTTTTAATGCAATCAAGGAATTATACTAATCGGAAGATATGGGCTGTATTTCTTCTTTGTCTGTATCTAGAATGTAGGACCCGAGAGTGCAGAGCAGTATTGCACGAAACAAGCGACACATAATAATCAAAAGATGTGCTACCGATTAGCACAGAACCAGAAAAGTCAGTTACCACATGCTGACAAACCGAACATCAGATCAGTGCACCTATACGTTGATATTAAGTGAATCAATATGTACATGTCATCAGCGCCGGATTTAGACTTAATGAGGCCTTAAGCTATTTGAGATATGGGGCCCTTTAATAATTAAGAAGTATATACATAGTAAAAAAAAAGTTTTTGGGCCCCCAAGAAAGTTGGGGCCATAAGGTATAGCTTGTTTAGCTTATATGTAAATCCTGCACTGCATGTCATCATCATCAGGTAACATATCCTGAAAAAGATGTATCAGTCATCACAGACTTTCGAGACTTCTGTCCATCTTGAACTAGTCTTCCTACTTCTGTTACTGTCATGTTCAGGTACTCTTTGATGTCTTGTGCCCATCTTCTTCTTGGTCTGCCTCTTGTTCGTCTCCCTGGCAACATTCCCTCAATTATGGTCTTCTCTAAGTTGTCATGGCGTCAGAAATGGCCATAATATTGAAGTTTTCTGGAAAGATCCATGCTGTTTAGTCAGTTTTCTTTTACGATGGCTATATTGATGATCGTTGTGGTCCATGGTATTCTGATGATTTTTCTGTAACATTTGTGTTTGAAATGCAATTTTATTTTTCACTTTGTTAGTGATTGTCCATGATTAACACCCATATATTACCACTAGGAATATGTAAGCTCTTAGCAATGTTACTTTTGTTGTTTTGCAGCAGTTCAGCTATATGTTTTTTTTTATTTGTATCAGCTTCTTTGACGCGATGGCCAATCTCCATTTGACTGCTTCATATTAATCACCGTTACTCAACATGGACATTGATAAGAGAGCTAATGTATTCAAAACTGGCGATTATTTCTAATTCACTGTTGTTGACACTGACTGAGAACTTGCTAGAGGCTTTTTCGCTTGTCACAATCTTGGTCTTGTTTACATTCAGTAATATACTTTTTTTTTTTAACTATATTCTTTATTAGAGTTTATGAGGTGTTCGAGACCGGCTTGACTGTGTGCCAATAATGTTTTACCATCCGCATATTTTAGTAATATCATTTTGTGGCCTCCGATGTTGATAAATTATTTCTCTGTTGGTCATTTCTTATGTTTGTCATTATTTTCTCTGCAAAGATATTAAAGAGATATGGCGATATGACACAGCATTGTCTGATTATTTTTTTCATGCTGAACCAATCAGATATACGGACATGTACATGAACCCCACGCTGAACCAATCAGATATACGGACATGTACATGAACCCCACGCTGAACCAATCAGATATACGGACTTGTACATGAACCCCACGCTGAACCAATCAGATATACGGACATGTACATGCACCTCATTTATTTATATTTATATGAAGAGGTGAATACCTTCAAATACCTCGGATCCAGTATATGCAGCGATGGTAAATGCAAAGCAGAACTAAAAATAAGGCTGGAGATGGCTTTAGCGTCCTTGTCAAGGCTAACTGTGATTTGGAAAAGCAACATCAGTGATGGAGTGAAAATCAAACTGTATAGGTCGTTGGTGCTTTCTGTTGTGTTGTATGGTTGTGAGAGTTGGACACTCACTGCGGACATGGAGAGAAGATTACAGGCTTACGAGTATAAATGCTACAGAAGAATTCTACGAATTTCCTATAGGGAACATAAGACCAATGTGTACGTAAGAAATAAAGTAGAGATGTGTGCAGGTGTCCAAGAGCCATTGTTTTCAATAGTGAAACGACGAAAACTAGCATGGTTCGGGCATGTATGCAGGCACGATTCCTTGTCAAAAACAATACTGCAGGGAACTGTCGAGGGTGGAAGAAGCAGAGGAGGACAAATAAAGACATGGACAGACAACATCAAGGAATGGACAGGGCTAGATATTTCCACACTCATCCGCATCGCCGAGGATATAATTCGCTGGAGGACTCTGTGTGCTGAAGCATCCAATGTGGTACCACTACGACCCTGAAGGGTTATGGGTTTATTGATTGATTAATTGATTGATTTATATTCCCAGTTTGTTGACTTGAACTCATCCAGAAATCTTTCTATCATTGGAACCTCGTTAGTATTGGGTATGATGATGCCATACTGGTTGGAGAGTAGACCGAATGCCTTAGACACAGGTAAGTTGATATACTGAGAATCGAATTATTTGAAAACGGTAATTCATCACTCACTACGTCTGGGTCTAAACATGAACAGTTATCTCGTGGACATGGTTATATCCTTTGAAATACTGACAAATACGCAGCACACATGTATAACAACAATTACTTGCATAAAATATAAGGTACATAGGTTTAACAGTATATAAACAGACAAAACTAACGGGTATAAAAATATATAAAGTATAGGAATTAAAATATTTCAAGTTAAACTGGAAATTGAAAATTTCTTAAGTACCTGTTGAAATACCGAGCAGCGATTTACGATATTGATCAGCCAATTATAGTGAACAACTAATATCAATTAAACGAACAAGAGCTGAAAAGATATATTTTATCATTTGCTTGTTATCCAGGAAACAGACTGCAAAAATATTGTCTTGTCAAGGTTTTTGAGATAAATAATTATAAGAACAAATAAATATTAGTCTATTGGGCACTTTTACCTATCTATGTGACGTGTTCTTTTGAGAACGTTGTCCTCAGTGCAACTCTGTAAGGTTCTCGGTTATGCGTAAGCTGTCCATTCTCTTCGTGTCATATGCAGAATATCTTCTGTGGTGCTAATAGTTGACTAGAGCTTTTCTTTGTCAGTGACTACTGTAAGGTGTTAGTCAATTTGTGTTAATATGCATTGATGTTTTCTTCTTTACATGTTAGGAAAAAAATTGAGCCTCTATATGCTATTTAGAAATACTATATAAAGTACTTAGGTTATTGTTAAAGTCTATCTATCAATGTAAAAAAAAAATATACAAATAGCAATAAACAAAAGAACCTGGACTATTTTCCACGTTACGTTCCAACTGGGACATTTTTCAAGAAACACATGAACATTAAATACGAAAACTCAAAATATAAATCTGATTATGTGGAGATATCTTTCTTACAGCAAGATGCACCAAAAAATAATTTAAAAAAAGAAAGATGTAAGAAAGATGTCTCCATATAATAGATTTATATTTTGAGTTTTCGTGTTTCCTGAAAAAGGTCACATTTGACCCGTAACGTGGAAAACATTCCTTGTTCTTTTGTTTATTTCTATTTATTTATTTTTTACATTGATAGTTATGCTTTAACAGTAACCTTAGTACATTTATATTTTATTTTTCACTTATTTGTTTGTTTGCTGCTGAACTCTTTACTTTGTCGGACATCCTCTGGCATTTTGGTTATTTATATGAGACAATAATATGACAACCTAGACAGAAATAATCGCAGACAACGCCGATATATCAGCAGTTTGAACCAACCTAAGACAATGTGGCACTGATTAGTTTCACATTCCCCCTCTTTTCCCCAGGTATTATTAGCGCTAACAACGTCATTAAAGTCATGCTAACCAATCCCTCTTTCGTGGGTGGAGTCTTCGCCTGCTTCTTGGACAACACAATTCCTGGTAAGTGTTTACATTTGTTTATGTTATTTTAGTGCATGTATACTTCATTAGGTAAAGGTCAGAGTAATTTGAATTATGAACTAGCGTTGGTGTTGTCAATATTCAATAACTGTTGAGTAAATCTACTTATGAGTAGTTCAATGCCATTCTAAAATAGGACAGGTCTTCTAAAGGTGAATTAGTGATCCATTCAGTGAGTTGGTGCCTGATAAGGGTGTCTGTAAATGTTTTGTCCTGGCAGTTTAAAGGGAAGGTCAGTCATTATTTCAGCCAGCTGGTGTGACCAATTATTAGGTCCTATCTTTAAAATACAGTGCTGAAATACCTTACAAACTGGTCTATTTGTCTATTGTCTTTCCCCGGGTAATTTGTTATCCACTCTAGCCATTAAGCGTACGAGTGATTGGAGCTCGAGCTTGCGTTCTACAGCCAGATGTGTGGCCTCGGCTGTGCTATGACCGTGTTTGTTCAGGATGTCCCTGACGTTTTCTATCCATCTTTTCCGTGGCCTTTCGCTGGCTTTGTACCCTGATCTCATTTGGTTATATGCCTGTACGGGCAACGTCTCGTAACGCATTCTCATAATGTGGCCAAACCACTTGATCCGCTGCCTTTTTATGTATTATGTGTACACAATTTATTACACAAACTGGTAAAAGTATTTAGTCAGTTTTTCTGTTTCCCATTTGGTCATTCCCATCGTCTCAATGTTCACGTCATGTACTTTTTAATATCATTTGTACATGTGTGTGTCAAGTGATGTATTCCTTTCAGAACTTTGTCTTTCCAATGAACTCTCTGTCTTGGGCGATGTGGCTTGCATTTTCTAGCGATGTATTCATGTTATCTTTAATGTCGTCAGTCTATCGTCTTCTTGGTCTGCCCTTTCTCCTCTATCCAGGTACCCTTCCCTCCATTATTTGTCTTTCTAAATAGTTGTGTCTCTTCATATGACCAAACAGGCGTAGTTTTCTTTTTGTTATCGTGTTTAGTAACCAACACTCTGGAATATTCAATGTATTTATAATGTCTGAGTTTCTGATTTTATCCTTCCATGATATTCTAAGTATCTTCCTGTAGCATTTCAGCTCGAAGGCGTTGATCTTCTTTGCCGCTGTTTTACTTATGGTCCATGTTTCACAGCCGTATGTTGCAACCGGAAAAATAAAAGTTCGTAACATTAGCACTTTCGTTTCTATTTTATTGTTTTTCCATATGTTTTTCAGCTGTGTTATTTTGCAATATGCCATTGCCAATATCTTCCTTATTTCTGCCATGCAGTCTCCTGCACCGTTGATGTTTGCTCCTAGGTTTTCAAATTTATCCACACATTCTATCTCGGTATTGTCTATTCTGATTTTTGGTGGTTGTGTTGTTATATCTGTTGACATGATTTTTGTTTTTTGCGTGTTTAAATACAAATTTTGTGCTTCTCTATATTTCTTTGTGTTCTTGATTAGTTGTTCCAATCCCTTTATATCGTTTGAAAGAAGTACTGTGTCGTCTACGTAGCGTAGTTCCGGGATTAAGAATCCACCTATGTTTAAAGCGTGGTAGTCAGTGTTGTGTATGTCTTCTCTCACGTTCCTCATTATACTTTCTGCATAGATGTTGAACAGGTATGGGGAGAGTGTGCATCCCTGCCTTACTCCACTCTGTATCTCAAACCACTCTGAGAGATCGTCCTCTAACTTCACTGCAGCCTTTTGATCTTGGTAAATTTTCTCTATTAAATGAATCAGATGTCTTGGGAAACCCATTTTGTTCATTATCTGTCATAGTTTCTGGTGTTGGACGCAGTCGAACGCTTTTGAGTAATCTATGAAACACATGAGCAGGTCAGTTGAAAATTCCCTACACTTTTCTATGATCAATCTCATGTTAAGGATGTGATCTCTTGTTACTCTGCTCGATCTGAAACCAGCCTGTGTTTCGTTTATATCCATCTCTAATTTCTGTTTGATTTGTACATGTACATGATTTAAAGAAAAACATCAGTGGCTACTGTGTTATTCTGAATCTATGACTTCCTTGTACTACGTGGCTGTCCATACATTACATCAATAATTGTGGGGGAAGAGTGTTTAAACATGTTGAAGAATTGTAGATAAGAGGACGGAAGAGTGTTTAAACATGTTGAAGAATTGTAGATAAGAGGATGGAAGAGTGTTTAAACATGTTGAAGAATTGTAGATAAGAGGATGGAAGAGTGTTTAAACATGTTGAAGAATTGTAGATAAGAGGACGGAAGAGTGTTTAAACATGTTGAAGAATTGTAGATAAGAGGATGGAAGAGTTAGACAAAATAAAACTTTAATATTGACCTTTCTACTACAACAATTAAATTGTCTGAGTTTGGACATATTTTTCTAAACATTTGAAACAACACATATTATTTTTGGTACTTTCCTGCTCAAATGTTTGGGAAAGGGGGGGGGGGTGGGGATATAATTAAGAAGGGATGGCACTGAATTATTTACAGCTATTGAGAAGGGGGATAGTGTAAAAATATGACATACATTTTTGACTAATTTATGTACATCTTGTTTTCGAAACAGTCTGACTAGATTTCTCTTACCTGTTAGTCTGTGAATGATTCGTCTGGTCTGTCAGGCTGTGAATTATTCGTCTTGCCTGTCAGGTTGTGAATGATTCGTCTTACCTGTCAGGCTGTGAATGATTCGTCTTGTCTGTCAGGCTGTGAATGATTCGTTTGCCTGTCAGGTTGTGAATGATTCGTCTTACCTGTCAAGCTGTGAATGATTCGTTTTGCCTGTCAGGCTGTGAATGATTCATTTTACCTGTTAGGTTATGAATGATTTATCTTGCATGTTAGTCTGTAAATGATTCGTCTTGTCTGTCAGGCTGTGAATGATTCGTTGTGCCTGTCAGGTTGCGAATGATTTGTCTTACCTGTTAGTCTGTGAATGATTCGTCTTGTCTGTCAGGCTGTGAATGATTCGTTTGCCTGTCAGGTTGTGAATGATTCGTCTTACCTGTCAGGCTGTGAATGATTCGTTTTGCCTGTTAGGTTATGAATGATTCATCTTGCCTGTTATGTTATGAATGCAAGACTATGTAGTCATGCCAAAAGTATACTAGCCAAAGATTTTAATCCTCGTCAATAAAAAAATCCCTCTTTAATCATTAAGTGGGCATTATAAAAAAAAGATTTTTACGGAAATCAGTGGTAACATTTTAATGAAACAAATCATATATTGTTTAACGAAACGAATTTTCACTAAAAACGAATAAATCGCCGCATCCATCGTTCTGGTGGGGGGGGGGGGGGGGAGGGGAGGGGAGGGGAGCTATCAGGGCGTTGATCACAAAGATCTATTCATTGGCAGCAGAAGTTTCATCTTTGTAATCTCCGAGTAACGGTAGCTGTATGGAATTATGCATAACATTAAAAAGTTGGAATATGAACACCTGATGTGGCCATTGATTTACGAAATGAGCCAAAAGGTTATGTCGTGAATGATTAGCCACCTCAATAACGTCTGTTCTTATTACACAGGTGCAGTGTCACAATATTTGCACTTGGCACGTCTTTGGGATTTCACACTTACTCAAGCACTGGATTAGCATCTCGTGAACGTGTTAGCGAAACATCTCGATATTCTTTGAGGTCTTCTTAAAGAATGTTGTTTTGTCTGTTGCTTTAATATTCTGAAGTCCCTGATATGTTTAATGCGGTGATGTTATTTCGGGTTTTTAGGCACAGTAGATATTGTTGTTAAGTCGTCTTCTTTTTTGTTTGTTTGCAGTAGAGCATGTTTACACAGGAAAACACGTTCTCCTGATAAATGTTGAACGCTCATCAAGATTTCTATACAGTTTTCTGTGGATGTCTATCTCTGTGGGCCAGTACTCAGCACTCAATTTCTTTAGTGTAATGCAGTCTTGTAGAATATGTTCTGCAGTCTGTGCCGACTGTCCATATGAGCGTGCACATTGCTAATGATACCAGTTTTAGTCTACGTAGGTGGGTGTTTAGTCTATTGTGTCCTGTTCTGATGCGGAAGATCATTGGCTCTGTCGGTCGATATAATGATAGTTGTCTTTGGGTGGTCGATGTTTCTAATAGCATTGATGAGTGTGCGGCGATTTACTTTTCCTTGCAGGTGATTTTTGTGTGTGGATTTTTTTCCCTCATTCGTCATTGTTCTTTTAGTCATTTTATATCTTTGTTCAAGTCATTTAGAAATTCTGTATTGATCTTTTAAACACCAGGATCTAAGAATTATTCTTAGAACTTTACAGACTAGATAAATCACATTCACGCTTTGTCACAGGAAAGACTCGTGTCTTTAGTTTACCATTGTATTTATTGGCTGTCGTTCTGCCATATAATCTATATACCCTTGTATTATTACTTTCATATTTTATTTTCATATTTCTCCAAGTAGTCTCTGTAGCTGCTAATTATGAAGTAAATATGTTTAAACCGTAGAAACATTTATAATGTCCGTATGTTTCTTACAATTGTGGGTTGAAGCAGTGTCTAAATTTCCGTATGTTTCTTACAATTGTGGGTTGAAGCAGTGTCTCAATATCCGTATGTTTCTTACAATTGTGGGTTGAAGCAGTGTCTCAATGTCCGCCTATTTCTTACAATTGTAGGTTGAAGCAGTGTCTCAATGCCCGTATGTTTCTTAAAATTGTGGTTGAAGTAGTGTCACAATGAAAATTGTGTCTATAGTTTATTTCATTCTCAAACTTCCACTGGATCTGTCCTGTAGAAGAACAATGGTCATTCTATGCTTCCAGCAGGATATAGTTCAGTAAACAAAAATGCGCTGTATAGCCATTTATATGCGCCATTGACCCTATACTTCCTAGTTCTTCATGGTAACAAATACGTTCAGTATTTTAGAATTTTAAATGAAGGATGTGCATGTTGTAAAATAGACATCTATAGGAATATTGCTAGTAGGCTAGCTGGTTGAGAGAATTGGTTCCCATACTGTACACTAGACACCACCAACCTGAAAGCTAACCAGTCAAGGATGATTGGCCTTTTCGCTGCTGTAAATATGCGCTATAAGTATAGCTACAGTGGCCGGAGTTCTATAGTTATTGTGTTATATCTAACCTGAACATATCTGTACGTGAGATACATTGTTGTAGCTATAACCCTACTGGCATAATTCAACGAGACCAAGTTTCAGACACCTCAAAGTGTAGCAAGAATAATATAGACATTGTCGTTCGACATTTATGAGTTGAGGAAAGATGTAATTTATTTCTAGTTTTGATCATGGAAGGAATAACATTAGACTGTATCTTAATAAAGAAGATGGAAGAAAACACCGAAGATGGGTAAACTGTAGATCACATATTTCGATTGTCGAGGCAAGAACATTGACAAAATTATCTCAATATTTCAAGACAAACTTTCCCTTTATAACGTTTTTCACTTTTACTTTTTCAGAAGTCGTTAGTTTTAATTTTATTATTGTGTTATAACTCCTTTTCCAGGATTGAACACTGGAATTGAGAAATATTTTAAACAAAATTATAAATAGTGCCCACATTATCACTATAATTAGTTGTACACAACTATCAATTTCGTTTTATTTTATTTATCAGGTACTCTGAAAGAAAGAGGTATGTTACATCAACTTAAGGAACTTGACGATGAAGAGGCAAAACTATTAGCTAAATCATACGAAGATGGAGAAGAAGTGTACGAGTTTCCATTCATACCAAAATCTTTCGAAAAAACCAAACTGGCAAAATACATTCCAATATTTCGCTACACGGAAAAATGAGATACATTTTGTTAACACTTCCATACTCACACTGGAATATGGCGCACATTAATCAGAATATATTGTCAGTAAAAGAAATTACAACTTTATAGTCTATAACACTTGTTCTCTACGTGTCATATAATCCCATGGAGGCCACAGCGACTTGATAAAAGGGGGAGGAAAAAATTGGAAATTTTGACATTGGTTGTCACAGCGATCCACGCAGAAACATCACTAGAAGATAGATATTTAAACCATGAGCAACACAATGTCTATTGATAAAGCTTTAAAAAACATCGGTATTCTGCGAATAAACTCAATGTCAATTTTTATGCACTACATGGATACTCAAACGATAAACAAAGAATACGAAAACATCATATTAAATATGCTACAATTAATATATGAGAGTTAATAAATAAAAAAAACAAACAAGATCTAATAGACGAGATAGATAGATATATAGATATATAGATAGATAGATAGATAGATAGATAGATAGATAGATAGATAGGATAGATAGATAGATAGATAGATAGATAGATAGATAGATTGATAGATGGATACTGAAGAAATATTTTCCCCTAAAAGGAGCCAGGGGACAAAAAAAGATCGAGAACCACTGGCCTTGAAGGAAAAAAACTTAGTTGATTTTGTGAAATAAATTTTTTTTTCCTTGTCATCGACTATGATACATTATTGTTTTGTCATAGACTGTGAGACATCATTTTTTTGGTGATAATTAATTCTCAGTCTGATTGTGATACTATTTTGTATGTAGCGGTTTCTTAAATATTTCTTTTTGTGTGCGTGTGTGTGTGTGTATATATATGTATGTGTGTGTGTAGGAATTTTCCAATAAGTTCTCATAAGTGTCTCATTTCTGACTAATCAATCCTGACTATTGTGAACAAAATTTAACCAAATAAATGTCTCTATCAAAGCTCAGCTCTACCAAAGCAAAGCTCCTTTCTTCCTTCCTTGTAATGCCAAGTTTAATGTGGCATCCAGGCTTTAGAAAGTGAAATTTTGCCAAATAATTTGAACCTTTAATATTGTTTTTTGATTTTTGTTTTATCAGAGAGTTGACATTTGCTTATTACGTTAGTTGTTTGGCAGCCTGGCAACACATGGCTCGCAATGAGATGTTTACCTCAGGATTAACTAGAGATAAATCTTGACAGTCTGTCTCGACATGAGCTCAGGAGTGGATGCAGCTGGACAGTCACTTAATTCATGGACAAATTCTGTGACTCCAAATACATGGCTCTATTTGTTTTCTGTTTATACCACACCCATGAAGAAGTTTGATCTTGTACAAGGAAACTCTTGTCACTTTATTTGTGTTGGATTTAGAAGTTCCTGTTATAGAAATAATATCAAATCTAGAATATCCTGCCAATAGAATACCTACCAGCAAATCAAAACAAGCCATCATAGGTGATGATTTTTATTATTGCCGTCAATTTTGTTGGTCATTATTCTTATACTTTTTCTTGCCTGCCGACGTCAACGCAATGTACGAAAATAATATTAAAAAACGACATGAAATAGTATGATTTGATTTTGTTGAAATGTCCTTTATTGGCGGGAGTTACGGGAGAGTTTCATTGGTAACAACTTGACATTGGAATGTCAAGTGAAAGTAGAACTTTCAAACAATAGAGATGATTTTTCTGGCGTTGTGGTCAAGCTGTATGATTTATAGTTAAGAGGTTGTGGGTTTAAATCCCGTTTGCGACGTCTTGTTTATAAAGTGCAATTTGTTGGCTGATCCCGGAGGATTATGACTTGAAACTACAAAGTTACGTGATATAAGGGGTAATCTCGTTAGGACGCGTGATGCTTGTTTGAGATGGACAGGATACATATGGGGTAAACCAAATACAGCTAAGTCAATCCTCTATACATTTGTATCCCTCTTGTGAGAAATAATACTTTACTATATTCTTCCTGTATTTCATATCTTGTTACATCAAAGATTGCTTCAATGCTTGGTATGATATCACATGGCCCCTAACAATAGCAGAAATACAGAAGGTAAGGAAGAAATCCATTCGCGAAAAAAGTCTACAACTGATGAAAAGAAAAATTATAAGTAATGAGCATCAAGGTGAAAATTAAATTATACGCAGGAAATAATACACACATATAATACAGGGACAACATATCTTACAATAGGAAATAATATTAATTTGTGTTAACATAATAGTACTGTCTAAGGAATACGTCCTGGTGGCAACATTACATCAATGTCTATGAAATAAATCCTCGTGGCAACATAACATCATTGTCTAAGGAATATGTCTTCATGGCAACATAACATCATTGTCTAAGGAATATGTCCTTATCGCAACATTACATTATTGTCTAATAAATATGTCCTCATGGCAACATAACATTATTGTTTAAGAAATATGTCCTCATGGCAACATTACATAATTGTTTAAGAAATATGTCCTCATGGCAACATTACATAATTGTTTAAGAAATATGTCCTCATGGCAACATTACATCAATGTCTATGAAATAAATCCTCGTGGCAATATAACATCATTGTCTAAGGAATATGTCCCTATCCAACATTACATAATTGCTTAAGGAATAAGTCATCGTGGAAAAATAACATCATTGTCTAAAAAATAAAAGTTGTTAATGAACTGGGAATGTTTATTTATTTTTCTGTATGTTTGTTTGTTTGTCTGCATGTGTTTGTATGTTTGTTTGTCGTTACGTGTGTGTTTGTCTGTTTGTTTGTCTGTATGTTTATTTGTTGGATTGTGTTTGTTTATCTGCATGTTTCTATGTTTGTCTGTATGTTTGTTTGTTGGACTAGGTTTGTTTATCTGTATGTTATTTGTTTGTCTGTATGTTTGTTTGTTGGACTGTGTTTGTTTATCTGTATGTTACTTTGTTTGTCTGTATGTTTCTTCGTTGGACTGTGTTTGTTTACCTGTATGTTAATTTGTTTGTCTGCATGTTTCTAATACCTTGAACTACGAGCATGACGATGATGACATGTAGCTGTGAACAGTCAGGTCTTACTGATTTGCTGAGAAAAGCTAAGTCCTCCTTAGTAAATAATCTTTGTAACACCCCAACCCGTACGGTGTGCTCTCTTTTAGAAATAATTGGTTTGTGGGTTGGGGGTCAGGGGTGGTTGGAGGGGGGTTATGGATTCATGCTTAGTTCCTGAAAGAGGCATTCCTCTGCGGCAGTATCCGAGGTTCATCACATTCTGCCAGAAGTGAAGCATATGGGACTAGGCCAAATAGTTTATCGTTCTTCTGTCCGATATGTTGACCATTCTGCAGTGATGACCGGCAAACCATTTAATAGTTTTGATAAAGCGTATGTGATCGAAGCGACCACATCTGTAGCCATCTACATGCCATCGAACACAGAACACCTACTCCTGTCGCTACACACTTCAACGGTGTGTTGAAAGTCACCGTGGTGTTCTTTATATTCAGGGATCTGCCATTAGATCCTGCATCACTGATGATCTATGTAGGTGCACTCTTGAAAATCGTTTTATATATGAGTTTGGTACCCTCAAGCCTTTTGTACTAAATTCTGACCACTCCTTTGGTCAGTGTGGTCTTTGTCTTTAATCATTTTGTTCCGTCATTTACGTCATCTTTTTGTTAGTTTCGTTTCCACATGTATTTCCTTTTTTATTTTTTTCGTGTTCCTAACCTTCCAGCATCTTGCATTCACATTTTGCTCGGATACATTAGCGTATCATTGTATCATTCCTACTCTCGTTTTTTATGTTATGCGTGTGTCATCTTGATAAAGGTATTTTGGTCAAAACGTCCATTGTTTATTGTTATATGTATAATTATTTCCAGTATAATGGTGTGTGTGTTCTTTCACTTCAGCATCCGACAGTGATAATGTTTAGCCGTCGTCCAGTAAGAATATATTACCTGTGTTCTATGTAAGTACTGTAGTTGAAACGTCGATTGAAACAGTTTGTCCCTTTTTTATCGTAAAACTAGTTTACTAGGTATTTTTACATAACATTTTCACCTTACTGTGCCTACCTCAGAGTGAGTTCCGACACAAATAACCCACTACACATGAGCTCTCTCGTGTGAAGTCAAGCATGTTCAAGAGACGCAAACCGTGAATAATGTCACCATTATATGGGTATGGTCAGCTAATGGACTAAGCAGATATGCTGAGTGCTCTTCGTGAGTTCGCACGAGCACAGGATCACCTGACAAAGCTATCAAAAAAGAAATGGAACCGGAACCATCAGCATTCATACTGTGAGCGATTTATGTTGAAGCGGATATCTCAGCAACTATGAGCATGTCCGGTGTACAAAGAGGATAATCAACACACATAGTAATAATAATAATACCCTACCAGGAACTGGATGAGTAGTATATTATTAAATAATGATAACGCTTCATAACTAGAGTTTATGAATAAATGAACATGTAAAATGAGAACTGAAAATAAAACTGAACAATTGTTCCTAATACATTCTAATCTATGTCGACGAAACAATACAGTAAAATATTTTTTCACAATTTAGTGTAAAAAATTGATTGGTGTTCTACAAGGACAGACACTCAGTCATAATGTTGGTCTCGGCGCAAGCCTGTTTAATTACAATATTTGGCAATTCTAGTCAGCGAGTGCAAGTGGATACAATCCAGATGACCCGTTGGTGGTCAATACGCACAGATTCTGTGTCAATGTCAGTACAACACGATTGTTGTCTGCGTCCATGACATGATTTACGAGACTACAATTGGAATCAAGGTAATACAAATCAAGCAAGGTAGAATATTTTGTAGTATATTCTGAATTGACTGCATTATCATGCCTTTTTGTTTCTGGAGATTAAGAGAATTAATCAAATTCAGCAACATACCATCACCGTCATCACCGCCATCATCATGCTCGTTACCATCATCATTATCATACTCGTCATTATCATTAGCACTATTATCATCTTCATTTCACATATTTCCATAACGTGGTATTCTTATGGATTCTCTGCGCATTCCGCGATTCTGGGCGAGTTGGCCTGCCGCAGCTAGAGACCTGTTTAAAAAATCTGATTAAGCGTTTAGTATTGAATCCAAGGAAACACACTAGTTTATCTTTCAGTGAGTCATTATCTGAATTACGCACCGGCTATGAAAAGTACAATATGACAATCATTATTCCGAAAAAATGGCTGAAAGAAGAAAAACAGTATATTTATGAGTACGATGTGCACGATGATTATGTTCTGGAAGAAATACCTGAATGGATTATTGATAGTGAGCTTATGCACAGGGAAGTGTACACTATTTGACATAAAAGTAATCTATAGGAAAGGTTCATTCATATTGTTATATACAATCTTGCTATAAGTTCTAGTTTTATTTATTTACTGGTGGACATGCCGAGTGTAGCCGAGGCACGCCCCTTTCAATCTAGGAATAAGCTCCTTCTCGGTTATTTCAGAGCATCTGCAGGTTTTGTTTCTTGTGGTGTGGTTGCCTGGCTGGCGTTAGACTTTTGATATCCAGTCGGGTTGCTGGTGCTGTGGCATCTAGCTGAAGTTATTAAAATAACTAAATTATGGCATGTTATTGGTCCTGTGTGGAACAATTGTATAACCTGTTTGGGGTATTCCTTAGAATGTCATTTGGGTTGTGATTTGGTGTGTTCGTCAGGCCTTGGAGGTTGCGGCAATGTTTGGTTGTCTATTGAAAGGGCTCCTTTTAGTTGCTTTTATGTCTCTTGCTTGGTTCCTCTGTACTTGCTGCCTTTTCTGATCGTTGAGTTGGAGTTTAGTGACTTATCCCGTGCCTTGTAGATTATCGCTCACTAATGTCTTAATGTTCGATGTTTTCTGGAGTCCGCATTCTTGTCCAGGGGGTGTAGTAGAGACTCGTTGCTTGTCTTGTTGTGCAATTGGTTGTAGCTCCTGTAAAGTCTGTTTTGTTTTGTTTTGATATGAGCTTCCTTAATTGAGATGCCAATAAAGAACTGGTAGTAATCCAAGTGTTGCTAGGGTTCCAAAATAGACGACCACAATGACGACAATGTTACCTGCTATGCATATCCAAAGACATGACAAATGATTTTATTTTTGAAGGGCATGGCTGCCTATCTATCCCATACTGGAAGGAAGCTATATTGAAGTCAGATGTGTCGGGCTGAAATACATAGATATGACAGCACAAGTATATGATATATACGTACGGTTTTCTGTTGTATGTTAACATTAAAAAGACATTTTTTGTCGTGATTAACATCTTTTGGTCGAAACGGCGATTTGTTTATTTTTATGTGTCTTGAATGATTAGCAAAATATCATTACACTGCCTTTGGATTTACCATATGACAGCTAAGTTGTACACGATGAAACTCCACATTCCATTCTATGGACTGCATCAGGATAATCTGCAAGAGTTTGAGGACGAATGCATAAGAACCGGTAGCTGTAATTATTAAAGATATGAAGGAATAAAGAAACATCAGTTTATATAGACATCCAGATTCCATGTTTTAAATTAGCAACACTCATCGCTTGAAAATAATTCATTCTCAGTTAAACCAGTTACACTATATTATATCGATGATTTATATGATACATTGGTTAAACACAAAATTGGTAGCAGTCATTAACCCAGCATTTTTTGGTTCTATTGATCTTATAGGCAATATAAATACGTTCAGTAGATTGCCATATTATTCTGAACAATCCAGATGCACAATTGCCTGTGGTTGGGAAACTCAGTACCTTGGCCGTCACAGAGCGCCCTGTACTACCTAAATTCCGCAACAGAGCCGGATCATATGATTCATTACTACCTGATATTGATGATTTGGGATCAACTGCTGCATGTTATTGATCATTTAGGATGAAATACTACAAAATATTGATGATTTAGGATCAACTGATGCATGTTATTGATCCTTTAGGATGAAATACTACAAAATATTGATGATTTAGGATCAATTGCTGCATACTTTTGCGTATCCAATTCTCTATAATAATGAATAATATACTATAACATTGTGTTGTGATTAGTTATTTTCTGACCCAATATCGAGGCACTCCGGGCATACCCACAAGACACTCAGTCTCTATCAATAATAGATAGATCTGCAGAAAAACTATGATCCGACAACAATATTTTAAATTAGAGTAATGAAGTGTTGCCAATCACTTGAAGTACGCAGAAACACACACATATAGACGTTTCAACCAACAGACTTTAATCAAGAAAACAGCACACTACGAGTAAATATAGATATTCAAAAGGACAAACTACGATCGTCACAGAAAGGATCGAATGTTAACAAAAAGTACACGAGTTTTCCTGTGAAGTATTTACGAAGTCCTTTTTCGGAATATACCCTGATGCTGATCTTACACATTCTGATTGACACGATGGAACATTTACCGCTGTGCCTACGCTTGGTGTTGCCAGCCAATGAAAAGTATAGAAAAGTAGAAATGTATCTAGATGACGATGCATGAGAACAACACTCAATCATGGATAAGGACTTGTTTTCTAACTATATTAGTGGGAATTGGTTGAAAACTGGAAATACCAAAATAATTTTTTTTTACTGTGACGTCGTAATAAGTCCTTTGCAAAAATATGTAGCTAGAAGTCCGTGGTATATAAGACCTACTGGCTAATAAGAAATGAAGTCTTCTCAATAACACATTTCACTGTTCCCGTGATTTTCATTAGCCACTGTAATCATGCTTTGTATGACAGCCAATGAACATCAAGGAAATAGTCAAATGAGTCACTTTAAGAAATTTGATCTCCCATTAACCAATATGTCTTATATTGACAAGAGTCACGAAACGGCACTATCTATGAAGACATCACAATACTAATTGAAAGCACAAATGCCTGCCATAATAACATTATTTAATATTCACAAAATGGTAAGTACATCATGATATTGACAACACAATAAGTACATCATGATATTGACAACACAGTAAATACAAAATGATATTGACAACACAATAGGTACAAATGATATTCACAGCACAATAAGTACAAAATTATATTGACTACACAGTTAGTACAACATAATATTGACCACAAAGTAAGTACATCTTAATATTGACAACACAGAAAGTACAGCAGAATGTTTGAAAATGCACGAAGCACAACATTATATTGACAACACAGTAGTTACAGCATGATATTGATAACACATTAAATAAATGTGATATTTGCAACACAGAAAGTACAAAATTATAGCAAGATCACATTGAGTACAACATGATATTGACAACATATGACAACAGGACGACTAATACTACTAAATCGCACGTATATATTGTCGATAACAGAAACACTACTTGATACTACTGGTTGGTCCATTTACTAGCTAATAATATTGATGCTACACGAGTACAACGTACATACTATTGCTAATACAGGAGTACAACATAATATAATATTGATTATAAATTAATGTAACATATATAATATTGTTGATACGTGAGTACAACTTATATATTATTGATGTTAAATGAGTACAACATATATTGTGAGACATGAGTATAACTTAGTGATGACAAATGAGTACAATATGTATGATATTGCTGATACACGATTATACTCTACATAATACTAATGATACATGAGTACAACGTATTTAATATTGATGACAAATATTATGCACTATATAATATTTACGATAAATAAGTATATCTTATATAGTATTGATGATAAATGAGTACAATGTATATAACAGTGATGATAAATGAGTAAAACCATATAGTATTGATGATAAATGAGTACAACGTATACAATATTGATGACAAGTGAGTAGAATTAGATACTATTGATTATACTTGAATACATCTTATATATTATTGATGATGTAGAGCTATATAATGTTATTGATGCTGACAGTTAGGATTGTTACTGTTAAATAAAATTGAGAATATAAAATGCTTACAGTAAGTAATATTTATATACAAAGCCAATACTAAGTAATATTGGTTATGAGACAGAAACTAAGTAATATGGCAATGTAAGACAGAAAATAAGTAATATGGCTATGTAAGACAGAAACTAAGTAATATTGACATGTAAGACAGAAACATGACTACAATGATATCAACAAACAAATAAAGGAATTTCATCCAATAAGACAAGGAGTCCGACAAGGTTGTGTGATATCACCTAATCTGTTCAACTCATACAGTGAAATGATTTTTAGATATATAGAAAATATAGCTATTGGTGGGTATAATGTGAATAACCTGAGATATGCTGACGACACGGTTCTGGTAGGAAAGAGTGAAAAAGAACTACAACAATTGATTACAACTATAATAGAAGAAAGCGAAAAGATCTCAGCTTGAACACCAAGAAAACAGAGGTAATGGTTACATCTAAAACATCTAACACTTCTAAATGTAACATCAAGGTCAACGGGACAGTTCTTAAACAAGTAGACATATTTAAATATGTGGGCACAGTTATTGCTTCAGATGGTAGATGCGTCACTGAGAAAAAAAAGTCGAACAGCACCGGCAAATGCAGCATTCCAGAAGGTGAGGAACATCTTGTGTGATAATTCAATATCAATAAAAGTAAGAAAGAACATACTAAAATGTTACATAGAGCCCATACTATTATATGGTAGTGAAGCATGGGCAATTAACAATATTACATGAAAACATCTGGAAGCCAAGGAGTTGTGCTTTTATAAAAGAATGTTGAAAATATCACGGACAGCTAAAATAGTAATGCTATAATTCTACAACTGGTCAACTCAAATAGAGAACTTATTAACTGTATTAGAAGACGACAATCACAGTTTCAAGGTCATGTCATGAGAAGAGGTGGACTGGAGAGTATCGTAACAACTGGAAAGATTGAGGGTAAGAGAGACAGAGGACAACAATGGGAGAAAATGGTGGATGGTTTGAAAGCCTGGCATGAAGCAGAATCATCAGAAACTATACTTAAATGTATAACAAACAGAGGACTGTGGAGAGACATGATCGCCTACGCCGGAAGGCATGGTACGAATGAATGAATAAAGACAGAAACTAAATAATATTGATATATGAGACAGAAACTAAGTAATATTAATATATGAGACAGAAACTATTAATATATAAGACAGAAAATATTAATATATGAAACTAAGTAATACTGATATATGAGACAATCTATTAATATATAAGACAGAAAATATTAATATATGAGACATAATCTAAGTAATATTAATATATGAGACAGAAACTAAGTAATATTAATATATGAGACAGAAACTAAGTAATATTCATATATGAGACAGAAACTAAGTAATATTCATATATGAGACAGAAACTAAGTAATATTCATATATGAGACAGAAACTAAGTAATATTCATATATGAGACAGAAACTAAGTAATATTCATATATGAGACAGAAACTAAGTAATATTCATATATGAGACAGAAACTAAGTAATATTGATATAGCTACTGAATGAAATAGTTGCACTACTACCTTTAAATATATAGATTACATTTAGTCTACGCTCAGTTACATCAGCTCTAATAAATAATCAAGATTAACTAAGTAAATATCAGCATCAGCAAGTTCCGTCTCCGCAATGAAGGTTACGAGTATTTCTACTTAACTTGGGAGTTTTCTAAGAATAATACCATTCATTTTCAGAAAGCTATCCTGTTGTTATCCAACTTATGGATACATATTTTAGAAATATTCTAATGAAATTTGATAGTACTGACAGATTGTTACTGTTCTTTTTAAAAAAAAATGTTATCTTTATCTTGTCGTTATCATCAACAACTATACAAATAAATTAGATACTTCCCCATTTTCTTGTTCTTCTTACGTTTCGTAATTTACTAGATATAATCAAGATAAAGCGTTATTTTCGTAGGTACATTAATATTCGCGAAAATCTATTGTTTAGTAACGTTTTGTTTCACCAAGGATTCTAATCGGAAAATGTAGTCATATACAAGTATTTCGATTTGAGATGCTAATGTCTCTCACACAAGGTCAGAGACTTTGTTGACAAGGGCTCGTGACAACTCTTCGCGAAGCTTCAAGAATTGAAGGTCATGGCAGAGCATCACAGGTATGAAGTCTCTCTTGTTGACAAGGAAAACAGTCAGAGAAATGTGAGCCGAGTTTTGGTGTTTAAATGCCGATTTGTGAGCAGATTAGAGAGGGTTTAGATGCCTGGACAAGTTAGCAAATACGTGACCATGACAAATTTCTGAAGCTGACGTCACAAGCTGTGAGATTTTAAAGGCCGCGGATGTTCAGTTTGGTTTAGTAGAAGTGTCTGCCGAGTATCAGTGCACAAGGTTGCAGGAGTCTCGGGCTAGCATTTTTAGTGGTCAGGTTATATAGTTTGATGAGAACAGTCGGAACTAAAACCTTCAACAAGTGTGTTATGTTCTACATCCTTTACGAGAGTTTACGAAGTTTTCGAGTAATCTTTACGCGATTTAACATTTATTAGACATTACTCAATCTGAAATTTAACGTTAATTTTTGTGTGCATAATCAAGGAACAATGTGTGCTACCAAATTATTTCTACTATCATATTCAATGTCGTCTAGAACACAGTTGATGGTCATGCTATTCATCACAATCTTCCTTCCCAATATTTCGTTGGCTCACAATCTAATAATGTATCCTTGTGTAGATTTAGAAGCTATACGATGGGTAAGAGACTCTAGTTTCTGTGACCAGTATTACATATGCCATTTTGGACAGCCACTTGCTATGCCATCGTGTCCTACTGGACAAGTTTGGAGCAACGGAGCACTTAACTGTGTTCCGAGGAATTCCAGATGGGATGACTGCTCAGAGACTGTAGCTGTGAAGCAGGTACGACCAACTATAATTTTGAAAAGCATCATATCGTTGACACAACCTACACAGACACCAAGATATATTTCACATGCTGAGAATCTTCCAACCGAAAGCAGTTTAATCATCTCGATAAAACAATTAGCGAGTCATCCACTTTCTACAACCACTGCAACAGCTACAAAAACTGAACCAGATGTTGTAACTAGGGACAATAACATTCATGCTAACATAGAAGATCACATGTCAAATCATGACTTAGGTCATGGAGAAGTTTCAGAACGCTGGTATGACAGTGAAAGACATGAGCAGATCTGGGATACACAAGACTCAACTACGTTTGCAATACTTGCACCTGAAGCCGTGACAGACTACATCACAACTACCATCCCACAAGAGGATAGACGAGTCAACAAAGTTATTTTTGAAGATAAAGTACAGTTCTTAAACCATCAGGTCAATGAAACACTAAGACATCTTAACATCGACTCAGGTAAGGCAAAAATATTTATCGACTGTAAAGAATTTTATTACTATATTACAAGAATAGTTATTACACATTCGGCCTATCACGGTTTCTTATAAACTAGTGTGTTGACTAAATCTTTCACAGCACACTACCACATTACAAAGTTCTGGGTTATAGTGCTATTAATCTTGGTCGTAGGTAACCTTCAATTAAAGGAGGTGGGTGGATTTACATGATATTTTCGCTAATTTTGTCATTTTTAGTGACGCTTTTTGGAAAGTCCTTTAAAAAGGAGTTTTCATTTTCTGAAGCTGCTGTGCAAGAAACAGTCGCGGGTTGAGGGAGAAGATGTGAAAAGGAAATGCCGAATTAATAACATCAAGGAATGGTCTTGGTATATTGTCCAAGCACATCCAATTTATTTATAGGTGTGATATTACTACTAATGATATTACTATTACTACTAGTACTACTAATAATGATACTAGTAATACTACTAATATCACTACTATTACCACTACTACTAGTTATACTACTACTACTACAAATACTACTACAACTACTACTAGTACGACAACTATTACTAATATTACTTACTATTACTACTACTATAGTATTCATAATTTACACTTGTCAGAGTCAAGACTGTTTTATATCGTATACCTGTCCATATTCCCCTTTCAGGTGTGTACTCAGTTCTATAAATGTCGTCCCGTCAAAACAAGCAGCTTATTGCAGCTTTTTGTTTTAGCTTACTCCATATTTGATAAGGACCTAGTTCAGTTCCCGTCAAGAATTCATCATTCATTCATTATCATGCTTCCTACTTGAATTTATTCATATTTTTCAAGAGTATTATGGGTTGTCAGACACTATCACATCACATCTACGATTTCAATATCTCGTATGACTGTTTTCCTCATAACTGCCTGGAATATTTCCTACTTCCATTTATCCAAGTTGCTATGGGATATGTTTATAATAAAAAGTTTGTTTATTTGCTGAAGAATATATGTGTCTTGCGTTCTAGCTAATTATAACTAATTCTTAACAAACGTCTGTAACACTTGTAGTCGAAATTTGAATCCTTCTTTCCGTGTCTGTATTGAGTGTGCAGCGTTCACATCCTTAATAAAAGTATACTTAGCACTAGCGATCTGAATAGATTGATCTTACCTGTAACACTGATATAACTTTTCCATATCATATTGAACTTTGATTTGGAAAAGTCATCGCCGTCATAAGCAGATATGTTTTTCGTCACAAGCGGGTAAGTATTTCGTTACGAAAATCAATACAAGGTAACAGCGTGAAACGTAACAACAATCGTACTTACGTATTACACAGGTTTATATGATCGCTTCAATCAGACACGACAGACTATATCTAAAACTAGTGGGAAATGATGTGCACACAAGAAAACATATAAATTACAATATACAAATCATATTCAACGTTTCAACCAAAAGGTCTTCATCAAGATATACACACAAAACGTATCAAAAGACGACGAATGGAATGAACACAACGGGATTTTAAAGGCCGTGAAGCCTCTAAAATTCCATTCTTCGTCTTTTGATGTTTTGTGTGTATCTTGATGAAGACCTTTTGGTTGAAACGTTGAATATGATTTGTATATTGTAATTTATATGTTTTCTTGTGTGCACATTATTTCCCACTAGTTTTAGATATAGTCTGTCGTGTCTGATTGAAGCGATCATATAAACCTGTGTAATACGTAAGTATGATTTATGTATTTCGTTGTAAGTTGTCATGCATTTCGTCATACGCGGTTCTATATTTCGTCAATGAACTGAACTGCAGTCAGATACTAGTCAGTAAAACAAACAGTGAAAAATAACGAAAACAGTAAAAACAATATTAACATCACAGAGTCACTAGAAACACTATTGACCTGTAGACACTACGAAGTTCAAGGTGACAATGTCAATAGTCAAGCTAATAGTCCTGCCAATAGTGTTTCTTGTGCCTCTGTGGTGCTAATATGGTCTTTACTGTTTTCATTATTTTTTTACTGTTTGTTTTATATATTCTTGAGAAAGACCTTGTAATTTGTATGTTTCTTGTTTACACCTTATAATCCCTTCGATTTAGTGATAGTCCGTTGTGTTCAAGTGGAATTTTCTAAAAACCTGTGTTCCACGTAAGTACTACTATTGTTACATTTCACGCAGTATTACCTTAAATTGATTGTCGAATTTCAATGACGTTGGTTGGTAGATCACAACAATACAAACAACAGTGCAGTCATATAAATAATGTCATTCTTTATAGCTTGCCGTTTCTCTCTTGTGAATGTCCGCTATGAGTAATTGTTTAGTATTATAATTTCTATCTAATATCGTATGATTGAGTTCCACATTCTTTCAACAATGTCTGATGCTTAATAGTTATGTTGTATCATTATATAGTATTTCATTAGTAATGTCTCAAATGTATTAATATTATGCTCTCTCTCTCCCTCTCTCTCTGTTTCCTTTGCAGAACGTTGTCCTCACTGCTACTATATAAGCCTCACGGCTCTTTGCGAGTTTTCCAGCTCCTTCCAATGTCATGTTCAGAAGTTCTTCGATGTCATATGTCCATCGTTGTCTTGGTCTGCATCTTTTTCTTGAATTTCCCCACCCTTCCCCCCTCCATGATTAACCTTACCAAACAATTGTGCCTCTTTATATGTCCCAAATATGTAAGTTTGCCTGTTTCGATAGTTTTGAGGAGTGAGTCTTCTACTATGATCAGACATCTGCGTTAGTTCCTTTTTTCTGTTCATCATATTCTTAGAGCTTTTCTATAACATTTCATTTCGAATGCAAATAATTTCTTTTCATTTTCACTATACCTTGTTGCAAATAAATCTATACTCTTTAAATATGGTTTCATAACAATTCTATCTGTACAGACCATGAGTGCTTCCGTCAGCCTGGTGCGCTGTTACCTCATGCCGATAACTGTCACTGGTACATCAACTGCAGCTTAGCTAATCTGGATGACTTAGACAACATTACAAGTAAAGCAGAAGATGATGATAGTGGTTCCAGTGAAATGGATGCCTTCATGTGGATGCAACCTTATCGTGTACGACACGCAGGAGTGTTTGTCTGGGAGTGCAGATACCCTCAACTTTTTGATGCAGTTAATGGTGTATGTCGGGAGTTCATGAACGTAGACTGTCAATCCAGATTTGAGCCAGTGGATCAGTGTAAGTAGCTCACACTTTATTTATTGGCTTATTTCTTTGATGATAAATTAAAACAAATAGAACACATTTATTCAATAAGTGCTTCTTAGTTGAATGAAGTAATCCCTTTACTTGCGAGCAGGTAGATCTTACCAGCAAACAACCTTCCTAGGAAAACAATAGACAGTCCTCAGTTGAGTAACCAAAGTGCCACCCAAACATATAAAAATAGCTGTCTTAAAGGCACAATTGATTTTAATTGTGTGTGTAGGGAGAGGTGTATGGTTGCATATTAGTCAAAAGACAATCACATCCTCACAGGAATGCAGCATATACGTCTTTACCAAATAATTGTTCATTCTTCCGTCAGATCAGTTGCCCCATCTACATTTATGGCACATTCTAAAAATTCTGCCACAATAACTGCGAGAGAAAGGTTAAATCCACATTTCTGAAACTTTTCGGACTGAATTTATCAATTTCGGATGAACTATTTAAATTTCAACCTGTATACGCCATGACGACCACTGTCGCCAATCGCCATTTTATATCTACAGAATTATCCCTGCAATTCTTAACAACAAATCATGCAGTGATGAAAATCTTGTAAAACCGATTTTGGAAACCGTTATGGAGACAAAGAGTTAACCGTAGCAATAAAATTTACATGACCCATCTGTATTAATTGTATATTTCAGAAAAAAAACAACGAATGTCATGTATACTGAGAGTTTCCATTATTTGCTAGCACATTCTATACTCAGCGAACACGGTTGTTTGTTATTGATAATAGGTAATAACTGCAGAAATACTGAAAATGAGTATGAGATACTAGGAAATAGGGTTATGAAGTTTTGCAAATCTCTGGAAAAACATATAAAACACAAGAATCAACGTTTCAACAAAAAAAAAACATTTATCAAGAACATATTTTCAACAATACTACAAGTACGAATAGCACTGTTCACTTTCACGTGAAAGAACTAAATAGGAATACCCTAAGCTATGTTCCAGGTGTATCCCAGCCACATTTACCTCTGTCATGTGAACGTGGACAGTTCTGCCTTTATCTGTGATTGGTGATTTATCAAAACGTTTGAGGGAATGACTAAATGACAACTAATGTAATATTATAGTTAGTTTCACTCCCGATAACTTGTAAAGTGAGATAACGATGCTAAAATCTACATTAATAAAATATATATCTTTTGTAGGTGAGTACTCGTCAAGACAGTGCAAAGGTGGACGATGTATTCCTTGTGATCGACGTTATGGACGTTGCCGAGGTAGACAAAATGGTGTTTACCCACTGCACCCAACACGGTGGACGCCCCTGTTTATTACTTGCTATCAGGAAAGGAACATAGCTCAAGATGAGTGCAGTCCGCCAACACCAATCTTCTCCCCAGAGACAATGGACTGCGTCTCTTTGTTTGATGTACGTTTCTGTATATTTTAGTGTTGTTCTTATTCATAAAGTTGTATTTTTCATTTTCTGAAATCTCGTTCCCCAGTTCATGTACAGATGTCGTATTTGAAGTAAATGTAATGTTCTCTAGCATTTATACATTTTCTTTCATTTAGTTATGTTGGGGCTGATCAAACAGTTCTTAGGTCATGACATTTGTCCGAATACTATACAAATTTTTATTCCAATGCGAAATAAAGATTAATTTTATGTTTTCTACAGTTATTTTTCGACTATTGTCGTTTTATTGTCATATAAGAAACAATATAACAACAGACTGCAAGAGCAGCAAAGAAATACACAATAGATGTAGTAAAGCATACCAAGCCCTGGGACAAATGACACTATTCTTCAGAAAGAAAAAAATGTAGATTTAAACACCAAAATAACACTATTCAAAACGATTATTATACCAACGCTACCAATGCCACACATGGACAACGACAGCACAAGGCAAACGTAAGCTTGTGACAGCTGAAATGGCATGCTTACGCAGAATCCTAGGAATATCGCTAATAGTGAGAAATAAGGACATTCGACAAAGAACCGGCACCGCCCCAATCTTGGAGTATATTAAGGGCCAACAGATCAAATAGTTTGCACACATCAGCAGATTACCATCAGACAGCATACCACAGCAAGCTATGCTACACAGATACAGTGAAGGCGGACCTAGAGGAGGCCGACCTCGAAAACGATGGACCACCGAAATAAAATAGGCGACAAATTTCACAATATACTCAGCACACACGAGGGCCTTCTCCAGAGAACTCTTCTACCCCTGACGCTGAAAGACAACAAATGGCTTAGCGAATAGACAGATTGATAGACTATACACATTTTTTCCAATACGAAATAAATATTAATTTTAGTGGTTTTTTTACAGTTATTCTTCGTCTATTGTCGCCTTCATACTCCTGTATATTAGCAGCATGCAATCAGGAGAACGGAATGCATTGCATCATGGTTTATAACATTGCTTCTATATCTGCGCATTCTGGTCTGAAACATTTGACCTCACCATGGCTTCTTGATCGCTTTGACACTGTCGCAGTGGACAGACAAATCTACCCCAAAATTTAATTAGTCACCTCTTACAATATGCATGGAAGATAAGTGTTTCTATTCTTTGTTCCCCATTCGGGCCTAGACATCACATAGACGTTTTAAGGTTATTCCTCTTATTCTGCATTCTTTCTCAAATCATTTAGTGTTTCATTAAGCAGAAAATATACTCGCGTTCTCTTACATCGGCTGTTGTATATCTAACTGCTCATGCCTTCAGTGAATAGAGATATATTCCATATACGTATGTACCAATTACAATACATAAAATAGAACAACCAGTATGAAACATGGAAAATTAGAATTTTCTTTATACTGTAGGTACCTAAACAACATGGCGGATTTCTGCCTGATTGTAGCTCACGACCAGACGGATATTATCCAGATGAACAGGGACGGTGTGCCATCTTCTTCAGATGCTCGCTCGGCCATTTCCGTGGATACGACGAGTGCCCTCCTGGGAGTGTTTTTGATCCAGCTATCCCAGCGTGCCAACCATACAGGTAACAATTTCAAAATATTTCAATTACATGAAGCATGTTTGTGAGTCGGATGCAAATCTCTATGTTCATTAACCCCTTAGCTGCGGAGGTAACCTTAAGGATACGATGAGGGTTGCTGCCATTTTGCTGAAATCTTCTACTTCTTAGCTTCCCAGTAAAACAATTCTTCTGAATACTTTATTATAAGCAACCAGACAGATTATTTCCCTGGGAGGCTAAGAAGAGGACGATCTCCACAAAATCGCAGTGATTTTTCATCATATCTTGAAGAATGCCTCCGTGTTGAGTGCTGCATCGAGACCATCTGCAGTTTAGAATCCATTCCAATACAATTAATTAGGACTCCATTCGTTACGTTTTTGATTATTGTTGGGCTTTCGGTTGGTCCCTCTTATATACTTGGAGTCCCCTTGACATTTTTTGGCATGCGATTCCAAGTATGTAAATACAGGTCCAGTACTACAGACCTGTTCGCTTATGACATAAAGGCTGGCTGTCCTGTATTCTGATTATTTATGTGTTTTTCATTGGTCGGATGGTAATCTTCAACATGAGAAATACAATATAACTGTGTAAGGAATTCAATGAAGACATACGTACCCGTTTCATTGACTACTTATAGGAATAATCAGACACTGTGGAACATAATAGAAGGCATATACTTTACACACCATCTTATATTATTCATCAAAATGTTGTATCAGGGGCAGTATTTATTCATCTGTTTGCATTTAGGGAAAAGCATTTGGCTGAATCGATGTTAAAAAATGGTCATACATGGCTGCATCGCTTTCACTACATGTTCAACTTATATACATAAAACATCATGGATATGCACAAGCAGACACAGTTTCAGTATGAGCCGTTTGAAACCCTTAATGTCGGAGGACATGAGATTCCAAACAATTAGGTATGCAGATGACACCACTCTATTATTAATGAGCATCACATGTTTAGAAAACAAGATTATGTCAGTTAAACATCATATTGAGGCACACAATGTTTTCCTTAATTCAAAAAAGAGAAAAATAATGCATACCAGCAGAGATGAACTCACAGCTACAATAGTTATTGACAAAGAACAACTAGAAAATGTCAGTGACTTTGAATGTCTTGAGTTAATCATCAACACCACAGGTGATTGCTCAGCAGAGATTAGAAATAGACCAACAAAATAGACCACAGATAAAAATGTACGCAAGAGGCAAAAAGAAAAAAAAGGTGTAACTAATAAGAAACTATATTTTTCTTTCGGTAACATAAGGCAGTGAGACGTGGAAAATGTCATCTACAATAGAGAAGAAAATGTCGGCATTTGCAAGGAAATAAGTCCTAAGAATATCATGGACAGAAAGACGAACCAACAGACATCCACAAAGATCTGAACATAGAAGCAGATTGCCTCCTCAAAACTATTACAAAACTCAAGCTGAAATATTTCAAACATATAAAGAAACACAATTGTCATGTTACATATTCTTTCCAGAACGTTATCTTCCTTATGAATTTCATGAAATCCCCGGCGTCTCTGGAAAATTGTCCCACTTCCTCTAACGACATGTGCATGAATTCCTGAATATCTCTTGTTCAACGACGTCTTGGTCGGCCTCTGCCTTCACTGCCGTCTATTGCTCCATCCAACAATACTCTGACGCTTTACATGCCATCGTGTATCTTCACATGGCCGAAAAAAACCTAACTTCCTTCTTAATATGATGTTTAAGAGCCATCTTTTTGAACGGTATTTTTTTAACACGTCTTGTTTGGTCTTTCTTGCTATCCATGATACTATCTATAGAGTCTTGCTATACCAAGACACTTCTATAGCAATTAATATTTTCATGGATGTAGTTCTATTTATTGCCGATGTTTCGCAACCGTAGGTCGCCACCGTGAACACACATGTACGTAACAAACATACCTTTTTCAACATATACATTAGGAAATTCTTGGCATAATACTGATGTAGTTTGCCATTGCTTTCAGGAGGAACATCCGATTATATATGAACATGCGAGAACACATCTTGGACCGGACGCCATTAGAAATATTAATCATGGAAGGAAAATTTCCAGGAAATATAAAAGGTGTCAGACCAAGACTATGATGGACACATTATATCGAAGCCCTTCTGAACATGACACTGGAAAATCCTGGTCTGCTTGCACAAAAATAAGAGGTTTACAGAGTGGCAGTGATGACAACGCTCTGTAAAGGACATTTAAAATAGAGTTCTTTATTTTAAAAATCGATATAATCTCGATATGTAGCTTTCTGCTTGGTTAGAGAGATAGAGTAAATATCGGAAAACGCGAGAACAATGATGTAAGTCCGTCTGGAACAACAGGAACATCTTAATGACTTGTACATGGTTGCTTGGCAAGTCTACTATGTAATATACTCTATGGGCCATCAAGTGACCTGGGCTTCATTCGTCATTGGTAGTTTTAAAAATAAATTCGGTAGTTCACCAAATCATCAGAAATAGTGCCTGTGTTAAAACTTTCTATGAAGGTCTAGGAATATCGCCATTGCTACTGAAGTAGTGCTATTGCGCTATTCGTTAGGCGGTATCTGGTCAACCATTGACTGGATGGAAGGCAAAACATAAATATGTAGGGAGTGATTCAGCAATAAGTACAAATACACTAACGAAATTAGTAAAAGCTCACTAAAAAGAATCACATAACAGAAACAAACGTCGTTGCGACTAAAATGTCTTCGTCAGGACGGCAACAGACAAACACTCCCTGCATATTCCTGTCCCCTCCCACCCAATCATTTTTTTCTTGCATCAGCCCTTACATCTTTAGTACGTTAGTTTTTCTCCTAACTCATTGAATTTATCCTTTTATACTTTCTGAGCAGCTGAAAACATTTAGATAAACCGTGTGCTAGGTTGCTGATTTATACATGAATTACTTTTACCATACCCAACTCTTACCAAACGAATAATTTGTTTTGACAGCTATGCCTCCAAGCCATGCGGAGATGGTCAGGCTCCTCTATGTGGGGGCAAGCTGGACGGACTATATGCTGATCCATATGGGCGATGCACTCACTATTTCCAATGTAAAAAAGGAGTTTTTCAACAATTTATGACATGTGATCTTGGCATTTTTGATCCATTGACACAACGATGCGTCATATCAGCAGAGTTGACAGTCCGACCATGTGGCCTTCAGGTAATTTTACTCAAATTTCACTCACTTCAATCATATAATCCAATCATATACTCCACTCATATACACCAATCATATACTACAATCAATCACGTACTATCTCGCAATGCTAATGTCTCTTGTATATTTTAATTATGTGTAAATCATTTCTCTGCCTGTAGAAAATGTTGATTTGTGGTCACACTTTTATATTTGTTATTTATTATTCTGTTGTTATTGTCATCGTCAGAAACAAACCCTCGCCAACTAGAAACATAGTTGGAGCCAATTTATCAAGTTATCTTAGATGGTTTCAAGTTCTTATATTATCTCTACACTGCTTCGAGTGACGCGTTCACACATATTGTTTCATCAGGTCTGCAGGACAATGATTACATAGAGCAGTGTTTCTCGAACTGTTTTTTCCTGTGGTCACTGTTGGGAAACATTGTCTTCCTTATTACCTTTCCAAAGATCTAATAATTATTAAAAAAACAAACTTTTTCGCTTTCTTAAAGGATTAATTACTATATATATGATTAAATATCGTCAAAATAAGTACCTCTTTGTGCCCACCCTCTAGACGAAACTTTGGCAACATAATTTTCAATTATGTTTTATAACGCATAAAAACGCATGCGTATTTAATGCAATATAACGCATTTCCATTCTCTGGACTACAATCAATCAAATGACGTAGATGTGCATGCTTCTCCGCATCTGTCTATATCTTTTGTTGTTAGTTCAATTTGTGCTTTTGTTTGTGCAACTGTAATAACTCATCCAGAAATGTTTATGTTTTTATTACTACCACTTTCTCTTCTCCCCTTGATCGTTCCGATGGTTACTAAATGTTTAAGTTTTACTTTACTCTTCACATGCCCTAAAAAATCGTGAGTGTCTGCTTCTAGTTTTTGCTATAATTTGTCGCTGTGCTCTAACTAATGAGAATGAGCCCTAATTGGCCAGCGGCAAGAGCATACAACATGAAAATGGAAACAGTAAGATACATATGAAATCCAGGAAGAAGGTGGATTGAAGGAGTTACCAATATTTTGACACGACACAATATTACTGCATATCAAGCGCCCATACCTGCAATGGCCCGAAAACCGTTCATCATTCAATTCTGTGACGCCTCACAGCATAAGCATAGAAAAGACAATAGATAGGATAGACTCTAGCATTTTTGATGACTTCTACATTAGACTTCTCGGCTGTCCATGGAATTTTCATAATTTTTATTAAAAACCACATCTCAAACCTCCAGCTTATCTTGGGTACTTTTGTTTACTGTCCATGATTCGCTTTCATAAAAAAGAATATAACATCAATATAACATCATAATACTGGAACTCGCTTATGCTTTGACATTACTCCATTGCATAAAATATTTCTCATTTTTTGAAATGTTGATTTGTCCTGTGCTATGCTACTGTAGATCTCACTGGAGTACATTCCCTCTGATCTTAAAATAGTGTAAAGATACTTAAATTTATCTAATTGAATTACTTCTGCATCATTGATATTTAATACTGCATTCTGACGATGTGCATTTCTTTGAAACAGCCATTAATTATATGCTTTAATACTTATTATCTAGTCTACATTCTGCTGGAAATCTAGTAGGATGATTCTCCTGTTACAAGAGAACCTGCGGGAGTTTAAGAATTAACGCTGTAGAAGAAGAGTTTAGATTGTAGACAATTATAAATCGTGAATAAATATAAGATTTGTCGTTTATTTATTCAGGAAATAAATGTTTCAGAGAAAACTGAATGTAGACAGAGACTGAGATAATTAGGGCGGCCATGGATGTGATGCCAAATGTTAAAGAGGCAGCTAAAAGAGACAATGTACATGTTCAATGAATGATAGAAAAATTAAAGTGTACATGTTCAATGAAGATAGAAAAATTAAAGTGTACATGTTCAATGAAGATAGAAAAATTAAAGTGTACATGTTCAATGAATGATAGAAAAATTTAAGTGTACATGTTCAATGAATGATAGAAAAATTTAAGTGTACATGTTCAATGAATGATAGAAATTTAAGTGTACATGTTCAATGAATGATAGAAATTTAAATGTACATGTTCATTGAATAATAGAAAGTTAATTAAGTGTACATGCTCAATGAATGATAGAAAAATTAAAGTGTACATGTTCAATGAATGATAGAAAAATTAAAGTGTACATGTTCAATGAATGATAGAAAAATTTAAGTGTACATGTTCAATGAATGATAGAAATTTAAGTGTACATGCTCAATGAATGATATAAATTTAAATGTACATGTTCATTGAATGATAGAAAGTTAATTAAGTGTACATGCTCAATGAATGATAGAAAAATTAAAGTGTACATGTTCAATGAATGATAGAAAAATTAAAGTGTACATGTTCAATGAATGATAGAAAAATTTAAGTGTACATGTTCAATGAATGATAGAAATTTAAGTGTACATGCTCAATGAATGATAGAAAAATTTAAGTGTACATGTTCAATGAATGATAGAAATTTAAGTGTACATGTTCAATGAATGATATAAATTTAAGTGTACATGTTCAATGAATGATATAAATTTAAGTGTACATGTTCAATGAATTATATAAAAATTTAAGTGTACATGTTCAATGAATGATAGAAATTTAAGTGTACATGTTCAATGAATGATAGAAAAATTGAAGTGGACATCATCAACGAATGATTTTTCGTAAGGAAAATTGCCGTATGTTCTCTGCTTGTCATTCCGTTAGCTATCTAGAAGTACATACAACTCAGTGTCTCAGTCATTTGTTGGTTAATGAACACTTGAGGTTGCGGCCGCACTATAATCTTGCACTTGTGTATGTTAAAAATATCTGCTATAACCAAATCAGACTAACGTTCATGATTGAAAGAAGCGTTCCTCACAATAAAAAGTACAATTTACTTAACTAAAATGAAGATATACACACATTCTTTTTAGATGGTTTAGCTCTGTAAAAACTCAAAATATTTAATTATTGTAACCATTTTTTCAAGAACACAAAGGCATATAGCGAAGCACAAAATTTGTATTTAAACACGCAGAAAAACAAAAATCATGTCAACAGATATAACAACACAACAACCAAAAATCAGAATAGACAATACCGAGATAGAATGTGTGGATAAATTTGAATACTTAGGAGCAAACATCAACGTGCAGGAGACTGCATGGCAGAAATAAGGAAGAGATTGGCAATGGCATATTGCAAAATAACACGGCTGAAAAACATATGGAAAAACAACAAAATAGAAACGAAAGTGCTAATGTTACGAACTTTTATTTTTCCGGTTGCAACATACGGCTGTGAAACATGGACTCTAAGTAAAACAGCGGCAAAGAGGATCAACTCCTTCGAGTTGAAATGCTACAGGAAGATACTTAGAATATCATGGAAGGATAAAATCAGAAACTCAGATATTATAAACACATTGAATATTCCAGAGTGTTGGTTACTAAACACAATAACAAAAAGAAAACTACGCCTGTTTGGTCATATAAAGAGACACAACTGTTTAGAAAGACAAATAATGGAGGGAAGAGTACCTGGGTAGAGGAGAAAGGGCAGACCAAGAAGACGATGGACTGACGACATTAAAGATAACATGAAAACATCGCTAGAAAATGCAAGCAACATCCCCAAGACAGAGAGAGGTTCAGAGATTTCATTGGGAAGACAACGTTCTGGAAGGAATACGTCAAATGACACAACCATTTTTTACCTCATCATTATCACCATTATCACTACGTGATTTGTAATATTAAATGGATATTTTCAGCCCAGTCCATGTGAGGCTTTACCAACTGGCGTGTATCCAGATCAGGCGACTGGATGTAAACATTTCATTGAGTGTCACCATGGAAACATGATCACCAACGGAACTTGCGCAGCAGGAACAGTATTCAGTGCCATCACAGGTCAGTTAATTTTATTTCTTCATATTCTTGTTATGGTCCATTCAGTTGTATCATGTATTTCCATATCTATTTCATGTGCTGTAAATAATTAACAACACCGAGGTTCTCCCATGCCACAATTATAAGTTCTCTCTTCTTCTCTCTTCTTCTAGCTCGCTTGCTCTTCAAATTGCATGTTGTTACAATGTGTTCCATATTTCTTACAGAACTGTCTCTTTCTGATGCAGGTACGCAGATCTGTTTATTGAGTTAACTTCTTTCAAGAAATCTTCATTACTCTTTTATCTGTCCATGGTATTCTTAATATTCTTCTATAAAACCACATTTCTGCTGCCACAATATAAACTCTTCACTGTTCTACTGAGTATTCAAGATTGACTTCCATACATCGAAATTGGTTCTATAGAACTTTTATGAACTCTTTCTTGCCTCATTTAACTATTTCATTTTCGGCAATCAAAATGGTATCATTAGCGTATCGCATGTTGTTTATAATACGTAGTCCATCCAACCGACATTCCTAGCATATCTTGTGAGTGTGTCATCTCTGAAAAACATGGCAAAGAAATCATTCACCTAGGAAACAATACATAAACACAAGGACAAAATCAATAAAGCGACTCAACACAGATCCATCTTAGCATATAGGGTCATCGGGTAGACATTTCCCAATTTTAAAACAAACATGTGAACATGAACACCAAAATAGCATTATACAAAACGATCTATATTTCATCACAGTGCTACATATTTCAAAAGAGGACACTAGCAGCAGAAAATTCGTGAACACAGAAGTGATATTTCTGCAAATCAGAAATGGAAAAGCGGAAGAAAATATCTCTGCTCTGCCAACTTAACTGCACTGCTATGCCGCGTTACCTAATCCTTGGTCTATCGAACGTTTTCTCACTGGATTCCTGTCAAAATAACTTCTGAGGTTGCTTGTTTCTCCTCTGAGGGTGTGGCTAATAGATTTCCATCGTAAAATCTGTTTTATTATGATTCATCTTGTTAGTAATTTATTTTGTCCAGAATAATCTGTGTAGCTCCATAAAACACCTAGTGCAGAAACGGACAATTACCCAATGTGTTTTCTAGTCGAGATTCCCTTTTACAGAGACAAGCTTGGCGGCGACATAATTTTATAGGAGCACATACATTCTTCGATGTCTCTGGTCCATTGTCTTCTTGGTCTTCCTCTTCTGCTCTCGCCTAGCACTCTGCCCTCAAGAATCAACTTTTCGATACCATCATGTCGGTTCAAGTGTCCGAAATACTATAGCTTCTTTCTTATGATTGTTCTTAGAAGCGACCCTTAATTTAGTTTCAGTAATTTCAAAATTTCAATTTTCTTCCTTTTCTCTGTCCATGATATTCGCATGATCTTTCTGTAGTACTTCATTTCAAATGACTTTATTCTTTTGGATATTGTCTTGCTTAAAGTCCAAATCTCACATCCAAATGTTGGCACTGGGAAAACACATGATCTTAAAAATGTTTCTTTAGTGTTGTTATTACTTCTTCGTCACAGTTTTCTCAATTGTGTTAATTTTTAATAGAATTGATTTATGTCTTAGGTATACAAGTTTGTGACTTTTTCTTCATCGTAACATGTTGTAAAGTGACACCCCACTGAGTTTGTGAATTATTTTTCGTCGTAACATGGCTGTAAAGGCCCAAGCACACCGTTGATGATGGATGGCTGATTTATCTGTTGAAATTACATCTGTGTCATCAACATATTAGCAGATGACTGCATTGGCCTCAGCAAAAACTCTCTCTAAAAATCACCTAAAATAATAGGTTAATGCTCTCTGGTGCACAAACCTGTCTAGCACTATCATTAGGGCGTTCCATCAATGGAGAGAGCGTTATGTGTAGTGGATGCTCTGTGTCCGAACAAACTTTGAGGCATGCATGGGTACGCCAAATATTAATCCTGAGACATACGCTTGTAAGGTGGAGAATGAATAATATAACCAAAAAGAATGTGCCCCGTGTACAAATCAGGATTATGTATGTAGCTTCGTTCTGATTTCTCTCCTGTCTTTCAATTTGCGCATGACTGGCGCTGATATTCAGTAATTTAATTTATATAATGTTTGTTTAATTCAATGCGATCATTATAATTTCTAATTGAATTCCTCGCGTACACACATCAAAATTAGTGGTTGAGTTTTCGTTAATGTCAAGCTCATGCCCCTACAATTACAATATTTAATCTATTTCTTGTGTTAGTTATTAAATGAAGAACCATTTAATATCCATTCTCACAGATATATATATATATATATATATATATATATATATATATATATATATATATATATATATATATAACAAATGGAAGTAAAGCTCGAAATAAAATCAATATTTAGTTCACTGTTGCACCAGTGACACAACAAAAAAACTGTTGACAACCCATTTTGTAGTCAATTCAAGGGTTGAGAGCATGTCTTATATGCATAACATTTTTTTCTTCAGCATTCAGTTTTATATAACAGTGTAAAAAGTACGCAAGTATCTCTTCAGCATTCAGCTTGATGTACAATGAAATGTATATTGATGTAGTGACATTTTTGAATTTACACTCGTATCTCTTCAGCATTTAGCGTGATATAACATTGTAGAAAGTACACTCGTATCTAATATTTATGTGTTCGTGATAAATACCTAAAATATTATGTCTTATTTCAGTGTATGTTTATTTTTGGTCCGGCAGTAGTGTCCTATGAACATAGACCACTCTGAATCGTCACAATATGTTGTGAATTTGTTCTTGATAAAAGCCATTTAGTCGAGACGTCGATTTGTGTGTGTGTTATTATGTATTGGCACTGATTAGTTAAACTTCATTACTCTGTTCTAAGTTTCGCCGTTCTTATTTCAGGACAGTGTGATCTACCAGAATATACTCCTCCACCATGTGGAGTATCTACGGTATGCAGTGGCCGACCAGACGGCCGTTATCCAGCTCTAGCTCGTGGTTGTGGCTTCTTCTACGAATGCTATCAAGAAGAGTTCGTTAGTCTGAGACGATGCAGTGAAGCTGATGGTGGAATTTTCTTTAATCCTGAAACAGGAAATTGTGATTACCCTCATAATATTTGTCCTCCATGTGGATACAAGTGGTGGGGATGGTAAGTAACGCAGCTACCACTAGTGAACGTCAGTTGATGTGCAACTGAACTATTTCTATTTATTGTGATGTATAACTGAGTGATACATATTTATATTGATTGCCTGTGAGGTTGGGGGACGGTTGGATTTCTAGTTCAGGGTTCATGCAATAGGCACTGTCTTCTTTTCATGCATATCGCAGTTGGTGACTACGGAAAATACGAAACAAATTATTACAGGTCAAAAATATAAATTTCTGGCAGTTATCCGGCAGTGAAAAAAAAATCGAGATGGGGGATGGGAGAAGAAGAGAAAGTGAACAGATGCATTGATTAATAATCTGTTAAACGGGTCAAGATTAATTTCTCGACACTTATACATCGAGTTGATAACTGAGAAAATGTACTGAATTTTGTGTTGATGTATCCAAAGTTGCAGCCAAACTGTTTTGAAAAAATTAAGTGATGATGTCGAATAGTTTAGAAGTCTCTTTATAATTCGATAAATATGAAAGGGAATTCATTGTGCTTGTTGAATTCAGCAAAACTGCATTATTGTTGTCTCTTGTGATTAGTACATCAGTTTGGGGCAGTCATTTTCTTCTGGCTCCCTTCCCACACCTGTATACAGGGTATCACCCGTGTATCAACAACATGCTATTGTATCCCTATATTCTGATGCTTGTGTTTCTAATTTAATATTTCCTTTCAATAGTTCGAGACTCTAGTATGTTTCATCTATTTGATTATGTGATTTTTTGATTATGATTCATGTTTTTTGGAAGGTAATTATTACTTTTCTAACTGTCAGAGTTATTAATTGTTCTCCCCTCTAAGAATTGTGGAACGTTCTAATTTTGTTAGGACTATCTTCTTTTTCGCATGGTCGTTCTCAAATGTCTGCAGATTAGGGGAATGTATTCTAGAAAATATACTTAATTGTTATATTGTGTACATATTCGCTGACTGCGATATCTGCTCCCTTCGTCCAGATATAATACCAGTTTCAGCATCGCTTATAGGTCTTTTGAACCATCTATTGGGCTCCACCAATAGCAACAACCGTTTCACACAGGTACAAAATCCCTCCCTGCAACACTCTAACGGGAAAAATGTATTTGTCCTTTTGATTTATTGGATCAAAACATCCTTAGCTGCTCTCTTACGACATGCCAGGCTTGTAAAATTATCGAAGATTATATATGAAATTTGTTTGAGTTGTAGAATTGTCTCGAAATACTTATTCGGTTCGGGTTTTAAACCTGTGTCCCCTATTTGTGTCCCATTATGTGATTATTTTCCTTGGCTATGTTTATCAGTTTATGTTTATCATTTATTAATTTAAATATAAATTTATTTAGAGTTAATGTTAGTTATGTAAAATTTCAATGAACATGTACATTTTTATGAAGATAATAAAATTATCACTAGTATTTATCATACATTTTCTTAAATTAGCGTAAGTTATCTCTACACCTTTTAGCAGAAATTGAACATGAACTACAAAGACTAATATATCAATTCAATAAATCGAGTAATGAATATGGACTGGATATAAATATCCAAAAAACAAAAACCACGATAATCAGCAAAGACACAGAAGAACAGGAGCTAAACATAAACATACAGGGAGAGAAACTACAACAAGTAAAACAGTATCAATATCTTGGACACATAGTAACAAATGATGGCAGATGTGAAACAGAAGTTAAAAGGAGAATAGGAATGGCTAAAAGTACCTTCAATGACATGAGGAAATTATTAATATCTAAACAAATTACAAACAAGTTAAAATGAGAATTATAAAATTACTTCTATTCCATATTAATGTATGGCTCAGAAACATAGACACTAAATAAACAATTAGAAGACAAAATTGATGCCTTTGAGATGTGGGTATATAGAAGATAGGGAGAACATCATGGAAAGAGAAGAAAACAAATAAAGACATACTAAAACACTTAATATGAAGAAGGAACTACTAAGAGAAATAAAGATCAGGCAAATAAAATACTTTGGACACCTTAAAAGACATAACACCTTATTGAAGACCTTACTTGAGGGTAAAGTCAAAGGGAATCGAGCAAGAGGTAGGCAGAGATATAGTGGGAGAGGAACATCACACGATGACCAGGTTACAGTGTAACAGAGTGTACCACCAAGACAAGAGACAGAAGATGTTGGAGATACGTTGCAGCAAACCTTTTTTGCGGAGACGGCACTTAATGATGATGATCTCTGTACCTCTAATACACGCCTCAATGAAGAAACTTACACATACATAACATGACAATATTTTTACCAGTTTTTATTTTGTATTATTTCAGTCCCAGGACTTATCAACTGTAATATCTTTAGTTGAGATTATTGTCCTGACAAAACAAGTCACAAGATACGATGTGGAACTACAGATACAGTACGCCACAGACTTGCTACAGATGCAGTCCAAGTTTGTTCTGGGAGAATGTCAATCTTTGATTTTGATATTGGTATCACACTACTGTTAAAAGGCATTCTATGACAAACGGCGCAAGTTATTACGGCACATCCTTTGAAAGTAATGTGGTTATTGCAGACACTTGGCGTGATAACGAAGTAGTTTATATTCAAGTTTCTTGACGAGGACCGACACGAGCAGTGATCTGGGTTTGAACATCTAGTTTGTCTTTAGTTAGACTTCTGTCATATATTTAGTATGGCTACATGAAATTATCGTTTCATAAACACTCCTTCAATAGCAATTTGGCAGCACTTGTGGGCATGGCCCTGAATGCGTCAAAGGCAAGTTGTGTTTCAAGATTAACCATAACTAATTTGATAACAGAGCACAGTGCTTAGAAACCTGATTTTGACTCATCTAATGTTAACGATTGGCTTAGTTATTTCACAAATTATATCTCATACGGCTATCATTCAGTATAACATATTGGAAACATTGTGAAGTAAAGTCTTATTTGAACGAGACATGCCAATTCTACATATGCATACTAGTCAATATTGATGATATTAGCTAGTGAATGTTGATGATATTAGCTAGTGAATGTTGATGATATTAGCTAGTCAATATTGATGATATGAGCGTGTGTAATTTATAACAGCATTTAGATGGCAGAAGTCAATCATATTGTTACACTACAATGTTGACTGTCGCTCAGTGTGGACTAAATATCATTCAGAGTAACATGTCACTCACTGTGGACTAATTATTATAAAGTGTAACATACCGATGACTGCAAACTAATTATCATTCAGTGTAACATTTCGATAATTGTGAAATAATTATCATTCAGTGTAACATACCAATGACTGTGATCTAATTAGCATTCGGTGTGACATGTCAAGGGCTGTGGACTAATTATAATTCAGTATGACATGTTACTGAATGTAGACTAATTATCATTCGGTGTAACATGTCCTTCCATGTAAATAGAGCTCTAATATCAAGGCTGCATATCACTTTCATGTGGGTTTGGTAAGTGTGAACGAGAATAGTTAAGATGCGAATAATGTGTGTTAGGTAGTGAAACAGCGAGATAGACACAACGAGTGCATGAAAGTACATTTAATAGTATATACATATTTAGAGAAAAGATACAATGTTTGGCAGATAGGAAGAAAGTCATCAGACAAAATGTGAGCATATCTGCATTGGTTATTGTTAACACCATTGAATATGAGGATGCTAGCAAGGTAGACAAGATAATATGAACATTGTTAAGTGAAGAAAAAAAAACAAATATAGTCAAAGGGAAAAAGAAATGGGTAAATGAAAATCGAGATCGGTATGCTTGTTTAATGTAACGTATTAGATTGTTTACGTCTATAAACATGTAAATATATCATGTATAAACGTGTAAGATTGTGTACGTGTATAAACATGTAAATATATCATGTATAAACGTGTAAGATTGTGTACGTGTATAAACATGTAAATATATCATGAATGTATGTTATTTCAAATGTTAATAAGTGAGACAATTGTAAAACTGAATGACAATAGTACTTAGATAAAACACAAGGATGATCAGCTATAAAATAAACGCAGATATTATCAGACTATTGGGTACGGGTATAATAAATACAGATAACATCATACGAGACAGTTTCAACCTTGGCGTATATTTCAAGAGAATATAAGACAAACAGTGAAAAAACTGTAAAAATAGAGGCACTATCACAAATACTTTAGACGGCGAACTGATAAGTATGTTCTTGAAAATTGCTATATATTTTCTAGTTTGGTTCCCTTTATTTGATTTAATACAGATATTCATTTATTTAGATTTGGGTGGTTGTGCGTTTGTTGCTTTGTAGCTCATGTTGTTTTCAGGCTAAGTTGTTTTATTACGTGCTCACTCCCCATATGTTTGAATGCGCGTCTCTACAATAATTGTGTATTATTTACGTCATTGTTACTATGGATTTCTCTGCTATGAAATGTCTGCCGTCCAATACAGTTGTGATAGTGTTTGTTCATACTGTTTTACCACTGTTTGCCTTGCATTTCCTTGAAAAAGACCTAAATGTTGAAACGTTCAAACTGTCTCCTATATATGCATGTTATCTGTATTTATTCATACCCGTATCCTATAGTATGATGATCTGTGGTTCATCGTAAAGCTGGTCGATATTGTATTTTACGTATGTATTATTGCTATTTCAGTGTCAGACTATTGGCGCAAATAAAACGGCGACACAACGCATTTCCATTCTCTAAACTAAATCCTGCTGGAAATCTAGTAGGATCATTGTCCTGCTAAAAGAGTGACACAGTGGGAGGTTGCGAATGAACGTTGAAGAAGAAAGAAAAAGAATACGCCAGAATTTTAGATGTTAATTATACTTTACTATAGTTTTAGAAACGATAAAACACAACATAATGTTTCTTTGCTGTATGCACTATGACAAGCTCCTTGCATCAGTGATTTACATTTGATCTGAAAGTTATTTATATCTAACTTATAAAATTTCATATAATCCGCAAATAATATATTTTTTACATAACTAAATTAATTGCAGATCTCTGTATTCTATTATAGTGTACTAGAAAATGAATTTAATTTATTTAGAATACATTTTAATTTTTCGCATAAAATAGCATGCGATTATGATTATGTACAATGCGATAGATTAAAGTATAAATTTGTACAAAAAGAAAACAATTAAAAGTATAATTTATCGTTTACAAAGTGCTAAAATATTTTAAACTGATACCTACACCAAAACGTATTGATTAAGTGAAGCAAGGGTTCTCAACCTTTTCAAATGGAGAACACTGCTATCAATTCTGAAGCAATACATTTGTATACTGTTTAGTATCGTGTTTTACAGTTTGGCTCAGAAAGCTTGTAATAAAATATTGTCTGAACTCAATGACCAGTTCATGTAGTAGTTTTCAACAGCCTGAAGCATAGTTTTTATTAGCCAGGAGAATGTTGCTCGTAGGCCTTGTTTTGTCAATCCTGGCTTAGACGATGGAACAAATAAACGGATCTAGATTATATTTACAGATTATCCTTCCAGGCGTAAGGTATACGGTAACAAAAATAAATATATTAAAAATATAATTTTTCTTGAGAATGATGGCAAGAGGAAGATTCACATTTCTTTTATTTGGAAATTAATGTGCCCTTTTTATTATATCATGTTTAACTTGAATCCTCTAATTAAAACAACCATCTATAATATAGTAGCCGTGCTCTGTCATTTTCACCAAAACGCTCTATAAATAGCGCTTTTACGTCATGGAATTCCTTGCGACATCCAATCAAAATAGTTGGCATCGGGACGGATCACCCCCCCCACCCCCCACACACACGCACGACTCGAAGCAGACACCTTTGTTGTATACAAATGTTATTGTGAAGCGTGATCGTCAATCTAATCAACGTCGCTATAATGAATCAACATCAATAGTTTCCGTCAACAAAGTTGGCGAACCACGCCTTTCACCGCGACATTCACATTTATTCATTCATAAAATATTGGTTACGAACTGTATTAGATGAACTGATTATGGACTGTAATATGTCATACTCGCATTTGTTCCCATTCGGTGAGGCGGGTTGGCAAGCACCTTGGCAATGTGAGGAATATCATGGTAATCAACCCAATAAAATTCATCTCGACGGGACGACGGGTCCCGACGAGATCCGAGAGAATCTAGTTGTGATATAAATAACCATTCCGTACGTTGTACATTCAAATATGATCTTACTTCAAATATTGATCGTTTCGGTAAACTTGTATATGTCAGAATGGGTGTTATTTTTGGCTTCAATTATGTGTCAGCAAGCACTCTATTGTCTTCTTATTTCTATATCGTTCTATTGTTGGAATCTGTGATAGACACGTATGAATGTTATCAACACAGTCTGATAACATAGATGTGTAGAATAGATTTGAAGTGTCATGTACAAATGTATATACAATTTCAGCTATTTGTAAGTATATGTATATATTGAAGTTTAAGGCTGACTCGCATATTTTCTTGTGTATGATTGACTATATCAATGATTATTTGCATGATTAAATATAACAATTATTGCTTGCATGATTGAATATATCAATAATATAATTGAATGCATGATTGACTGTATCAATAATAGCTTGTATGACTGACTATATACATGATTGCCTGCATGATTGACTAATCAATGATTATTTGCTTGATTGAATATATCAATGAATGCTTGTACGATTCTATGGTGAACCATATGTAGTGAATACACCAGTATTCTTGTGAATACTCTGTGATTCTCTAGTATATGATTGTGTTAATGATTGTGTATAATTTACTATGCCAGTGATGTTCTTGCGTATGATTGACTATGCCAATTATTCACTTTTGAATGATTGATTATAGTATCCTGTATGATTGACTACATCAGTGATTCTCCTAACTTTGAATGATTGATTATAGTAATGAGTCTGAATTCTGTGATTGAATCTAATGACACCTATATTTTGCATGTTGAACTTTACTGTTCTCTTTGTAATTGACTAAATAACGAAGGTGCTTCAAATGAAAACTTTCAAAAAAGAGATAATATAAATTTCAATAAATATGGCAATGTTATCTACACGTCAATATTGTTTTTAAGAATGTTAAGATTGTTCTGCGTGTGTCATATTGTGCAGACGAATAACATGACACAAGAGCATTTTAATGATGATCGCATCACTACTGACATGTACAGAAGAAGAATTGCTATCTTTCATGCGTTTTTGATCAGGATGGAGTAAAATCTATATAAATGTATAGGCGAAGGAATGTACAGTACGGTGAAGCAAACTGACCATTCCAGCAAGTGTATGAGTGAAGAAAGAAGTTTTTACAATGACGTCAATGATGTGATAGAATGTTCACGAACGGATCATGTACAACGAGTGGTTATCCCGGTTATGACTGAACCTATTGAACACCTGGTACAAGAAAACAGTCTACTGACTGTGAGTAACATTGCTGCATATCTAGACATATATATATATATATATATATATAATTAGGAAAGGGGCAAACATACAACTATTAAGAAATGATTTGCCTTAGAGGTGATGTATGGCTGCGAGACAAGATGAATGCGAGACAAGACCAATTAAAATAAAATATCAGGAACTAAAATGTAATTTCATAGAAAAGTCTTAGAATATCAGAGAAAATAAAATGAGAAAACACTTTCACCCAGAATCACAATGTGAACATAGATTGTAGATTGAATTTTGACAAAAGATAAAAAATAAAATATGCGAGCTATCATATTTTGAATCATATGAAAAAGGCACTTCTTGTTAAACAGATTAAGCTGGGTAGCTCAGGGTGTAGGAAAGACAAAAAATGTCGAGGAAAACGTTGTCGGACGCATGCTAGTTAAAATTTCTGAAATATGACTATGGAGTGAGTATATATGATTACATGAATTGATATGGAATTATCATAGAATCAGGATGCCATTGATCGTTCTGCTCGGATGGGAAACATTAGAAATTGTACGCGTATAAATATAAAGAACATGAATGTAAAATAGCTTAAGGACTGCGCGTTTGAGAGGACACACAATAACACACGGCTGTACAACTGATCCTAACACTATTGTATATACCGTAGAAGACTCTCAGTGGCTCGGAATTCTTTTATGTTCTAACTGCATCCACTATTTCCATGGATAGTAGCCTATACATCCTCGCATACACTATTTCCATGGATACTAGCTGTTAAGGAGTGCAGGGAGACTTTTGGCTGTAGAAATGGCTGCCACCATGAAAGACATCGCACCGGGAAAGATAAAAATACTTATCCAAACCGTGAATTGAACCCGGAACCTTAGGCTACTGAAACGGGCGTTCTAGCCATACTGCCATGTGTTGCACACCACATCCTCTTATATTACCAATAATTCTACCAAGACTTGTCAATAGTGGAAAATGAACAGCACGAATAAAAATGGAATAGCTTACAGGATGACATTGATAACAACGTTTTACAAGCGTCTCTAAAAATAAGTTCTACAAACGCGTATATAAAGAAATATATTCATAAAATATGAATATATATATATATATATATAAATGTTGGACATGTAAATGATTTGTATATACCTAGCGTAATATAGTGTACATAGAGATATGAGTCGTTTCTTGTAAATATAGTATGCACTGGATTGTACACATGTGAGTCAGTTATTGTGCATATATTTTACCCTTGATTGAGCACATGTAATTAATTGATTGTACACATGTAAGGGGTTGCAATACGTTATTTTAAATGCACAAACGTCTACATATGAGTGTATTTTGTAAATATGAGTGTATTTTGTAAATATGAGTGTATATTGTAAATATGAGTGTATATTCACGCACAAATATAGTATTCAATAAATACAATAATACATTTAATGGTTACATCTTTATTGAATTATGTTTGAACGTAATGAATCCACGTTGTCCATGTCTATATGTCATCTCAATAGTACGAAATATCTAGAGTGTTGCGTCTCACAGTTCTTTAATGAGTGTTTCTTAGTTGATGATTTCGCTTATAATTATGAAGTGCCTTTTCCAAGGTTGATAAAGCTAAGAAAGGTTGTGTTGGGAGTTTTCTATCTGATCCAGTAGATGGTCTAAGCGACGCACACAGCAATACTAATGTTGCATGTATCAGACCCAATCGCACGGCTATTATAGTCGAACTGTAAACCACTACACGATATATTTAGTTATCCAGTCTGCATGCTGAATGAGTTTGAGAATGAAAACAGCAGCAAAAATAAGAAAATAATCTTTAAAAAAAAAGACGCAATACATTTTCTAAGTATATATGTTTTAATTAACTGTGCTGTTTCTTTTATGACTGACAGTGATTGAAACCTGGCAATTCAAGAGTCGCGGTTAGCGTTAGCAGATGTCAAAGCGTCAGTGTTAGTATAACTAAACACACCAGCAGCATTAACGGTATCTGTGGATTTTCCTGACAAGTCAACCATCTCAAGTTCTCTAGTTATTTCTCTAGAAATATGTTTATTACATCGAGTTCTTAAACTAACAAATCGTCCTTTGATACTGGACTTAGTTGTTGGGTGTGTTCCTTGATTCTTCTCACAAACACAATGTAGAGTGTTACTTTTACAGGTAGCCTTTAAGGTCTTGTTTGCAGCTTTGAGAGTATCTGTATGTTCCAAATGCGAAATAATGGTGCCGAGATCAAAATGGATGCCACTTTCTCGAGTGAGTTCAGAAATAGCTGCAGAAATAATCTCTGATCGTCGTTTGTTGGAACTAGAACTAAAAAGACACAAGATGTTGAAACAAAAGCATACTTCCTTGTAACAGGTAAAAACATGTTTTATTTGACTTCCTTGTAACAGGTAAAAACATGTTTTATTTGACTTCCTTGTAACAGGTAAAAACATGTTTTATTTGACTTTCTTGTAACATGTAAAAACATGTTTTATTAGACTTCCTTGTAACAGGTAAAAACATGTTTTATTTGACTTTCTTGTAACATGTAAAAACATGTTTTATTTGACTTTTTTCTATCAAGTAAAAACATGTTTTATTTGACTTCCTTGTAACAGGTAAAAGTATGTTTTATTTGACTTCTTATAATTGGCAAAAACATGTTTTATTTACCTTCATTGTAATTGGTAAAACATGTTTTATTTAGTACATGTGAAGTAAGAGCTATTTCTATAGTTGATATATATTTAGGATACTTAGTAAACAATAAAGTAAAAATAAATTATCCATGTTCACTAAAGCAGTATTGGATTAAGCAAAGCACCAATAAAAATTAACTTGCTAACAAAGGAAGGTCAAGAGAACTAACCTCCTGGTTTGCTAGGCCTGTATCCCTTGCACCCTCCTCTCCGGCAGTGAAACAGTAGAATTTATGTTTAACAGGAAAGACAACATATAAGTTTTCACATGCCGTGACTACGTACATAGTTTGGAATTCAGTGACATGACTACGTCAATAACACTGATATATATATGAAATGACTAGCAATATCACAGTATTTCCCATGCTCAGATAGCGTTTACTGAGAATGTTGGAATATACTATGAGGATGAAATTTGGCAGAATACAGAAGAATCTCCTTTATTGGAGTTATAATTCGACACTTACCCCTGAGTCAATCTCTAGGTACAAAGATAAATGAAAACTGTATCTGTGTGATGCAGGCATTGCTAGCGACTCATGGTAACAGGATGTCATTAATCGTGTTGTATATCCATGACAGATCAGGAATGATATAACGACAGAAGAGATAACATATAATTCAAGAGCAGCACGTTATTTAAAACGCAACTGCACATGATGACACACAAGGTCATGCGATTCCATACTGCGGTAGCAGTCTCTCTTTGTGATTGATCTTGTGAGTTACATTCATCATCGCGATGGACTGTGAATTATATATTGTGTATTATAACAGTAATACTATCACCTGGAAAGACTCAACGATACAGCAGCACAGGTGATATAACGGCAACGTAAAACCTGGCTTCCATTGTAGAGTGAATTTTTGCAAAATGCTGACATGACTCTGTGTTGTAAGTGCCGTTCTCACTGGCTTTTAGTAGCCAGCAACTAAACTAGACATAAATAGTAGTCCTTATTTCGTTCGCAAAAGCGATCTCCAGGGGGGGGGGTCATGAATTCGGATTAGTTAAAGGAGTAGGTGCGCCTGAGACAGAGGTCTGCTGATGGCATCAAAATATATAGCTTCTGTCATTCCCTTATCATATCCACATACCTTATAGGTTTATCACATATTGAGATTCTTAGAACAATTAGAAACATCTCAACATAAGACAAGTAAACACGGTCAATTCGAAGAGACACTAACGTGAATGTAACCAGTTTCAAATCGATTGTTATTGGTGCTGCATTTGTTTCTTGTCAACCATTTGAAGACGACATATTATATGTGTGTTACCGTAGACCGGATACAGTAACACAGAAACAAGTATCATATCAAGGACACCAAGCTTTAACATGTAGCGTTGTACGAAATGACGAAACATGAAGAAAAAGGAGCGGTTGTTTTGTAAAATAGTATATATTCTAGCGAATTAGAGGCTACAAAAATGTGGTTTCTGAGAAGAAGGATGAAAATACCGTGGACAGCCAAGAAAAGTAATGCAGAGGTTCTCATTGATGCTGGCGTAAAAAGATCAATCATATGAAACATTAGAGGCAGACAGTCAATGTTTCTAGGGCATGTGCCGAGAAGAACACAGCTTGAACACTTAATAACCACTGGAAAATTCAAAGAGAGAAGAGATAGGGGACGACAAAGAGAGAATTTACTAGATGGGCCTGTATCGTGGCACAGTAGAAGCTCACCAACCGAGCTTATTGACAACACAAAAGACAGAGAGTCGTGGAGAAACATGATCGCCTACGCCAGTCGGCATGGCACTTGATTGATTGATTAAGGAGTATTCTACCCTGATAAATATTCTTCTTTTTCAGTGTTCATTCTCAAACTCCCGCTGGATTTCTCTTGTAATAGAATAATGGTCCTACACGATTTCCAGTTGGATGTAGTCCAGAGAAAAAAAACCCGTTGTGTCACCGTTATATTTGCGTCTATTGCTCGATACATCCGTCTTCGGCGGAGGTAAATATTCTAGGTTGATGCAATGATGCTGCTACGGCACCAAAATATGATGTTAATCTTAATATTGCCAAAAGTAAATCATAAGTCGCATCATTAGTTGTGAAGGTGGTGCCACTTAGCGGTGAGGTTCACTTGGAAAATAGCAGATGGTACAGAAAGACAGTGACTCAAGCCTCAAGAGATTACACGTAAATTATAGTGAAATAAAATACAAAATACAACATCCTGTAGTGAAAATTAGAATTTGGCACAGTCAAGTCAATCTTCAAAAATTGTGAATATTTGTGCAGTACTAAAAACAATACAACCACACTTAAAAATTAAACATTTCATAACTCGTGTTGCCGAAGCTCGAAGAAGAGAACAGAATATCAACATTGTGACTTTACATGAATGTCGCAAGAGACTTTTAAAGAAGTTTAGTGTTAAAGATGGCTGTCCCACCAATGAGCTAAAGTGATTCAAGACGTACTGAAGTTGGATGTGCCAGTCAGAAATCAATCGATATCGCAGAAAAGCAGTAAGCCATGATACATTGAACTCCCGTTCTTTGAACTACATCGTGCTGACCAGCAAGGAATGAGAGAACGAATAAAATAATTATATTGTGTCACTCATTTTGTGCCCAGAAAATTTTGCAACTCATAAATGTCTTTCTGACTCAAAGTATCTATTACTCGAAATGTCCAGAGCTGAACAATCTTTTACACTTACATGCAGTCTCAAGACATAACACAGATGAACATGTTGATGTTTACCCAACTGTCCAAGTACGGATCCTCATCTGGCTTTATAGCAACTCAGATGATATTATGTATCTGTCTGTCTGTCTGTCTGTCTGTCTGTCTGTCTGTCTGTCCGTCCGTCCGTCCGTCCGTCGGTCTGTCTGTCTGTCTGTCGGTCGGTCGGTCGGTCGGTGGGTCGGTCGGTCGGTCTGGTCTGTCTGTCTGTCTGTCTGTCTGTCTGTCTGTATGTCTGTCTGTCTGTCTTCACTTCAATAGAACTTTCCTGGCACGAATTGGACTCATCGGGCATCTACAAACTCACAAACTAAATTAGACAATCACAAATGTTTTGTCGGTCTTCTGTTTGCTCATTACATTTATTGTTTTTTATGCCTTGCTCATCATCGCTTGTGAAAGAGAAACCCAATCATCGATGAGATGATTTATCCCAGCATCAATGAGAGCATATCCATCAACCGAGATATTAGTAGCGTATGCTATTCCCGTCGAAGCCATCAACCCAGCATTTTATTCTTTATGTAGCGATGTTCTAGGAAATATAAATACCTTCAATAGTTTGCCATTGCTTTCTGAACGGTGCAATGCTCAAATACATGTGGCGGGGATCGAGCACGGTACCTTGGCGGGCACAAATGCGCTCTATACTTCTTCACCACACAGCCGGCACCCATTCTAAGTGCATGTCCGATATAAGTCAATCTTCTTATTAAGAACGCAAATTATTACTACCATACTACACTAGGCCTAGATTATACTGAAGGTTACTGTAATAGTCACTGTTACCAGATTACTTATTATCGATTGTCTTTTACCAGAGTAAATCATACGGACGGGGAATACAATATTTGTCAGTATATATTCTTTTGTGTGACGCATGGTCAAGAGTTAAGGCAGCTATCTGACAAGCGTGAGGTCCTGGGTTCAAATCCATATAAGGTCTGGTTTTTTTTCTATCTTAGAATAAAGAAAAATGCCCATACGGAATATGAGTATCAGGAGCATTATACTTTTATCACTCAAGACGCTGACAACCTCACTTGAAATTCCTTAACGGGAGAAATGCAGCATTGAATTATTTATTTCTTAAAAGTATATTTTTACCTTTAGGTTGAGATGTCGAATCGTGTGTCAACACATGTGTTACTAGTATTTAGGTTGAGATCTCGAATCGTGTGTCAACACATGTGTTACTAGTATTTAGGTTGAGATGTCGAATCGTGTGTCAACACATGTGTTACTAGTATTTAGGTTGAGATGTCGAATCGTGTGTCAACACATGTGTTACTAGTATTTAGGTTGAGATGTCGAATCGTGTGTCAACACATGTGTTACTAGTATTTAGCAAAACTTCATTATCTTTGTCAAGTTTTTATGATATGTATGATGACCAGGCCAAATAACTGTCATCTCTCTCTCTCTCTCTCTCTCTCTCTCTCTCTATATATATATATATATATATATATATATATATATATATATATATATATATATATATATGGTCATGTTACGGATTCATAAAAAGAGTCGGTTGATACAAAAGCTAGTCGGAATTACTATTCAGTTAATACCGACTTCTGTTCTAGATTATATTGTCTTCACGCAGCATCACCACTTATCTTGGCTGATGTAACTTATTAGTGGCGATTTTGAGTGCTTTATTTCACCAGCCAATGAGAAAGCACGGAAAAATCCAGATAAGCAAAGATAAGTAACTCTGTGTGAGATCAGCATGCAGGACAAAATTCTTTAGAAGGGCTTGGTATACACGAAGCTCCTACATTATTTAGCTATGCACATGAGAAATTGTTGAAGGGCGGGATATCTCGGCAACGCTTCTTGAAAACAGACTCCTTTATGTAAAGCCGTAGCATGACCTTATTCATATATAGATGGCCGTGGTCCAGCCAAGCATTACCTTTGTTACAAGACCATAAGTAGAACAGTTAGGGGGATTAACTGAGGGTGTGCAAATTCCGCTTCTTCACTTTCATGTATTAAAACATCACATTAAACTGCACGCCGAGCAATGCCTGTTCTTTAAAAAAATGAAAGTACACGCAACCACAGTCCCATTTACTGAGATCGTACTACTACTTCAATATAGCTTAGTCAATGTAGTAGATAGCTGGAGAGAACACAACGTAATCAGTTTTACAACACGCATCCCATATTAAAACATGCTGAATTGACGTTTCGACCAAATAATCTTATCTTGGATCTTATCTTATACAAGACAAACGGATAACAAATTATTAGCATACACATATTTTTTCCCCCATTTTCAGCCTTGCCCCACACCATTACGTGCAAGTTTTGCTTCTTCTTCTTCTGCGTTCGTTCTCAAACTCCTACAGATTAGCAAGAAGTAGTCCGGAGAGTGAAATACGCTGTGCCATGGTTTACAGCTATGCTGCGATGCCTGCACATTTTGACCTAACATCCGAACTCAGCATGAATAACAATTTGCTGTGGTCAGCTATGTAATTGCTCATACTCAGTGAAAAGTCCAATGTCTCACAGTAACTTGTAAATTAGAAATTCATAAGTTTCCTTAGCATTAGATTTAGCTTGCTAAGGACAATAAATGTTTTGCAGAAATGTGGATATGTCCGACTCGGATAGATGTTTGATCTACTGACTGGTACTAAGTCCTGTTTCGATTGCAAGGAACTGGATTCCATGAAGTGGAAGTAATGAAATGTGTATCAGAATTAAAAAAAATTGTGTATGCACTTTTTAAAATAATATAATTGACAGCACGGTTATCTAATGGCCACACAGAAAAAAATATATGCTCATATGAGAAGCAGGTACATTAATCAATATGTAATTATCACAATATATAAAATATACTTTCCAGGTAACAATAATGATCTCCCACCTGATATTATGTTCCACAAAATCTGCACCGATCTCTTCTTCCGCAGCGGACATACGTAGACCCATTGTTAGGTCTAGGATCTTGAGAATAAGACCAGAAGACAGCACGGACCAGAAAAATATTGCAACAATAGCAAGGGTCTGCACTCCAAGAAGATAGAATCCTCCACCCTTGGAAAAATATAATATTTTAACACACATTTCCTGGAAAAAGTAAACACATTAACCGAATGTTAAAGGAAAGTTCTCAAAATACTTCGTTCATGGCCCACTTTCAGGTTACATTTGCTTCAGTGGCCCCTCCTCCAACGATAAGAGCTAAAAATATTTATATAGTGACATTGTATTTAATCAAATATTCAAAATTTAAAAAATACGTATAGCACAAGCAAGATATATGTAACATTTATGAGCTTGTAACTATATTAATAAAGACTAAACTTCATTGTATTGTTGTATTTACAGTTTGCTTATTTTCACATATTTCTTGAAGACTTGCACAGTCTCTTTAATTCATTTGACTGTGGTCATCCACTCTTGTAAAAGTACTTCCGCGACATGCATTGTGTGATCTAAGAACGTAGAGAAGCTGAGAACAAAACTAATTTCTACAACTTAGCTGAATATCCAATACCGTTTTGATTATCTATTCTTTCTCTTAGACATGACACGTTTGTATATTAACTTTTTCAACAAGGCAACATCAGACATTAAGACGCCATGAACAATTAATACACGCAGTTGATGATACAATAAATTGCATAGAGTGATTTAGAAAAAAAAAACAAGAAGAGTGATCACATTCACTCCTCGAATACCTATACAAATGGTCTACGCACTATTCTAGTGTCAATGATTTCAAAAATAGTCTTTTCTCTTATGAGCGGTTCTTAAGTAGCATTTAATTGTTTTTAGTTTTTAGTTTTAGGGAAGTTCCAGCTACGTATGATCAAGTTCGTGATGTAGAACCTTCTGCATAAACTCTTCTCCGGACGTCTTCCCACAGGAAAATTCATGTAGATAAATAGAAAAATTCAATTAAGACAAGCTGCTCTGGTGATAGATAACAGGTTCAGGCGACCACATCAATAAAGCTCCAACGCTGATTAATAATTCAGGCGGCGTTCAATAAGCTCAAATACAGCAGTAAAGATTAAATAATGATAAACAATTCAGTTGGTGTTTGACAAGCGCAAACACAGCGGTAAAGCTCCAACGATGATTAATATTTCAGGTGGCGTTTGAAAAGCTGAAACACAGCCAAAAGCCTACCTTGAAACTCAATGATTGGTTACCACAAGATGTTTCGCCTTGAAGATCAATTCTCATTGATTACTTGAGTAATGTCACTATCCTTTTTTCCACCTATTTCAGACAAATTTCAAGTTCTTTTAACCATATTTCTGACTCTCAATGGATTCTAAAGATGACGTTTAAAGATTAACTACACCCCTAATTTACTTTCTACTAGTTACTAATGTTTTCACTATGATATAGCTGTTTTAATTCAGAGTTCACTTCGTCTCAACTTCGAGAGTTAATTATAAGCACCAACAGGTTTCCGTGTACTACATCACCACTTAAAAATTCAAATACTCTCAACCAATAAAAAGTTAACATCTCCAAGATCTATACACGATTTCACAAATTTTCCTGAAGTTATATTTGCCAATCACTTATTCCTCACATTCTACCTCGGAGATTCATAAATTTCATTGGACCAGTCTCTATAAACAAATGTAATTGTCACTAATTTGACTTTCTTAAAATCTTCAATTATGTTGGACTTTCATAGACTGACGCATCTAGCTTCGTCTCAACATTGATTCCAGGAAACATTAGACTATGTCTCGAGCGATTTGCTCATTCTGCTATGCTCAAAAACCGATTTGATAGCTCACCTATCGATCAGGCATTGGTCCTTTTCTAAGTTTGTATACATGACACTTTCCAAAAGGTGTAGCTTACACCAATGTTCAGGTTCTTGACTGATAGTTTCAATTCAGGTACAAACAGCAATCCGATTTACATGCGTACACAACGTTCTTGACGTGATCAACTTACAGTACAGTTGAGCGTACTCCTTCACTCACGTAGGCACTCAAGTGCACTAGACGACATAATTACGAACTTACAATCTTCACTAAAAAATTCACGATATTTTCAATTTAAAGTCCCCTTCTATCTCATGATGATGATGATTCTAATCACTTTATATTATAAGCAACCGTTTATAAAACCGCACTTTTAACTCCAGTAACGATGACAAACAACTTGTATACCCCTGCATACCACTCTAGCTTTCTTTTCTATACTCTAGATCTCTAGTGTATGTGGCCTAGGTGTTATCCTACGCTGACCTTCCAATCTTGCCCATTATGATTGCTTGCAGTATGTAACTATACGGGCTCACTCCATTCAAATCAATGCACTATTTGGTCAGAAACATATTTCATCTTGCCCACTTCGTGATGTTATTGTCAATTCCTCTTCACTCAGCAATCCAGAACTTGCTCACTATTTCCACGTGATCACTCAGTCATGCGCATGCGGTTGCGTCTGTGGGTTTCATCAATGGCTCACTAGACAAACCAACCATACAACAGAAAACCTTAGTAGATGACATGCCTTTATATTGAAGTTATCTTCGTATAGAAGCTTTATGGCATGTCATCTATACAACCCCGTAGTCGTAACCTTAGATAATAGTTACCATGTTGTTCTGACAGACCGATGTTTTGTGCTTGAACTAGTTATGGGCACGGCATGGGTGGGCGGAACAACAAAGAAACCTGTCGCAGGGACCAGAGTTGTGCCCTGATGTTGACGTCTGTTTCGGCAGCATTAGACTCGAAACACCATCAAGTCGAATGACTGAACAGAGGGCGGAGCAATTATGGGAATTCTCCACGTGCTGTGAGGCCAGTTTCTAATCAAGAATCAAGAATTACTCAGGCAACGTACTTCCATAGTCCGTGGAATATTCTAGAACAGCAGCAGGCAATTCGTACTTCTTACTTTCACTTTCCTTATCAAGTCAGTTCCTTTGTCCACAATAACACAATTCTTACAATTGATCCCAATTGAAACTGTCACCAAAAGTCATCAATGTCAAAATGAACAATCAATTCTCTTCTCCTAATTGTCACCAAGTTACTCATAATAATAATTCCTGTTCATTTTTGACCCACAAATGTTTATCTGACGGTTTTGTAATTGTTAGGATGAAAACAACATGTCTAGAATTTAAGTAAAATTGTTGTCAAGTGATAGAAATATAAACGTCGGCAAACATAATGAAGCTGGATATAGTTCGTTCAAATATACTTACCCTGACCAGACCGTGCTGTCGCGAGAAACGCTTGGTAATTGTATCCTTGTGCGTAAATAGTCCAGCGGCTAGAAGGCCCCAAATACCACCAACTCCATGAACAGAAATAGCGCTTACAGGGTCATCAATGTGAAGCTTGATCATTAAGGAGTCACTTAGCATCACAAGGATCCCACCAATTAAACCGATCACAAGAGCCTCCCAGATGCCTGTGACAGCACAGCTCGCTGTAGAATATCAGCTAAATGTAATTTGGTTGCAATGAATTAATGTTAGTTGTAAGGCAATCATTTTAGACGGTAACATTATAAATAACGGATCTATACTTGTCACTTAACGTGTTAAAAAACACAGCAAGGAAACAACACACACACACACACACAAACAGCATAGTTCAACACAGTTGACGGAACATTCCAGATAATTGGAAAACATCCAGAATGTCAATAGTGCTTTGATCTCATTCTGATATTCATTGAATGCTGGAGTCTTTCATTCATTTCGTATTTAAAAAAAACAAAACTACAAT
>CM067298.1:18924336-19212815 GCA_034231615.1 Meghimatium bilineatum | reverse complement strand
CATCTGCATCATTCCTTTTCCTTTTCCACTGAAGTTAGCTCATAGGGCAGAGGTAAGATCTCTCCAATTCTGTCTGTTCAAAGCTATTCTGTGCAGTTCTTGAATAGTATGAATATTTATTGTTTTACTTTCTCTAAGTATTGTTCTTCTGAGTGTTTATTTTGGTCTATCCCTGGCTCTTTTGCCTGTAGGTATCCACTCATGAAATTGGTTGTGTATTCTGTTGATGTCTGCGCGTAGGTTATGTTCGTCTGCATACACCCTGCTTTATTTCTGTTCATAAAACACTTGCGCTTTGTAAGGTCTATCAATTCTTTTCATTCAGCAGCAGAGTTGATGTATATTGATTACTCCAATATATCCACCTATTTAATGTGCGCTTACAGCTGAAATTATATTTCCACAATCACGATCGGTCTGCCTTCCTCAGTGATCCTGAAGATATCTTCTTGCAGTAACCTGTTTAAGAGTTTTTCTTCGAAAATTATATCGTAGGTTGTCTATGAAAGTTTGTGTAATCTGCATTATCCTATATGCTTATGCAGCAGGAAAAAGAACACGAAGGATAGTTTTCTGTCAAGGTTTGCAAATATGGAATACACGTTAATATTAACTGATGGAAAATGAATTTTATTTATATTGTAACATGTATATTTTAAATGACAGACGATAGTGTTTTCACATACTTGTTAATGCGTTTTATGGTTATTCCTTCTCGGAACTGGTACTTTTTGACAAATGACTTTGCTACTGTTGTTTTCGTCGATTCTCTATTGTCTATTCCCAGTTGGATGATTATCAGAATAGTCACGCTTGCCGTTAAGAGTAGAGGTGGTTACTGGGAGCTTTAGTTGTCCATCCCAGCCAAATGTGTCGCTTTGTTTCCGTTGAATCCGTATTTATTCAGAGTTGTCTTGATATTATCTATCCATCTTTTTCTATGTTTTCCTCTGACCTTATATCCGGATCTTCTCATATTATATGTTCTTGTAGGTAGTAAGTTATGTTTATTTCTGATAATGTATCTAAATCGTTTTATTTGTCGTTTCTTGGTGTATTCTGTGCATGGTCATACCGACTATTCCACTTGATTTTATCATTTCTCATTTTGTCTAGTTTGGTCATTCTTGCGGCTTCTTTCTGGCATTTTATCACACATGTTGTAAGTTTTCTCTGCTGGGCTGCTGTCAATGGATAGCAGTGTTGGAATACAAATACTTTTTATCATTTATCATCTGTCTCTTGACTTGTTTTAGTTTGGTCTCAAAATAAACCAATGACGTTCAACTTGCTAACCATTATTACCCAGCCTACTACACTTGTGGCTGTTTGAAGTAATATTTACTTCAGCTAATATTATATATGATTATATCTAAGATGTGGTTGAACCTTTACCAATCTCCCTTATATTATGGTACACAACTATGAAATAACCCAGTTTGACTAGAATCCCTTGTTGAAAACAATTTTCTTCACCATAAGAGATGTTCTCTACTAAACTAAACTTCAATTTTGTATTTATTCTCAGACGACAAGAAATAGAAACATATTGTCAACAAAACACTCAATAAGCAGCTAAGAAGACACAATGAACTTTATAATGAATTGTATCAGGTGTACCTGTGATTGAGACAAGACCTCCCAAAACTCCGTTGATGATTTGTGGAATGTGGAATTTTTTCTGGTTCACTAAGTAGCTACGGAAACACGAAGTACAAGAAAAGTATCATTCTTTACAATATGGTTATGTGTACATGTCATCATTAACACACACAATTACAAGTACACAGGCGATAATATCCAAGTCTCAAAATATCCATCAGAACAAGTCTGTAGATTTGGAGATTGGGGAGCTGGGCAAACGATCTATGAATGTTCAGAAGAGTTAGCAATCAATGAGCTATCTTAAAATATCTGATACAAGTTAGTAACCAAAAGGCTATCTTAAAATATCTGAGAAAAGTTAGCAACCAAAAACTATCCGTATTTTACTTTCCATCTTTGCAGCCGATGTTATTATTGTTGTGCTATAACGATTATAGTCTAAAATCCATGGTGATAATGAATGTGCATTACAAGATCAATCTGAACAATAAAAACGACCACAGTGTGCACAAGGAAACACAGGAAGAAATCAAGAAACACACATATGAAACAAACAACCAAAATGTACAAAAATACGAGTACTACAATTGGAATGTTACTATCACGCTTGATCTGCAAGTTGAGTACTTAAGTAATGGTAAGATAAAGCTGCGATCACGTACAAGATTACTCAGATATAGATGTGATCAGATACGGTTGGTGACAGATATAGACCTGGTCAGTTACGGTATTCGTTAGATATAGAGGTGGTGAAATACGAATGTTGCTACATACAGCAATTATCAGATACAGTGGTAATAAAACACTGTGGTGGTCAGCAGAGATTGTGGTGGTCAGCAGCGATTGTGGTTGTTAGATAAAGTGGTGACTAAGTGACAATTGTTAGTAAATACTGGTAAGTGCAGGAAGTGGAGAGATCGTTTTACAGATATTGTTACCCCACTTTGAGGCCAGCACCTTGAAATAGTGATGGGGCTTAGTTCAGTCATCAGAGGATGGAAACTAAGACTGGTCAGGCAGTCCCACTCGCGCACAGTCCTGCTAAAGTAAGCAGGGTGATGAAGAGGAAGGCAACCATCTAGAAGGCGCACAATTAATAAGGATGCCATGTACAAAACAAAATGGGAACATTTCTATATCCAATAATAGTTATGGTACCTACCCTGTGACAGACGTTCAGGCAGGGACGGTGCCGAGCCCTATAGATTTAAAGGGCCAAACTCCAATTACTGGAGGTCCTTCTCAATTGCCCCAAGGAACGCCAGGAGGCAAAGGAATAGAGCTACTGACCAAACAAACGAACGACTAGTAAAAATAATGCACTGGAATGCTGAAGGTGTCAACAGCAAAAGATGTTAATACAGTAAACAAATTAGAACTTGAAAATATCCTATGTGGAGAACAAGTTAATGTATTCACAAAACACACATCAGCAGCGATATAGCCTTTAAAATCTGAGGTCACCAGTGCTACCGATCAGACCGACGGGACAGACCATATGATGGAATTCTGACACTTGTTAAAAACAATATCAATGCATTTCAGCTAGACGTGTATATGGAGGGGGCAGAATACCAGATGCTTCACCTAAAAACAGACAATACAGAATTTCATCTCCTGAACTACTACTACCATAATGATAGACCACTGGCACTGGAAACAATCCCAGAAAAAGAGAGACTTATGTTTTGTGGTGACTTCAACAACCACTCTTAGAGATAGGGCTACGATCACATGAACAGGAGAGATGAGGAACTTGAGAGCTAGCAGGATGAAAATAAGCTCATACTTATTAACCAGCTAGCAGATCTACCAACGTTCTATTCTCTTCTTTCTAACCATTTTAACCTCTACACCAAACCTCTACACCAACCCCTACATCAGCTGTCTGGTGTCCTGCATCAAACTTCGAATTACATGATATAGATAAGGTTCAAAAACAAGCGCTTAGGATAATATTGAGAGCAATGACATCAACAACAATAGTAGAGATGCACAAAATGGGAAGAACGTAAACACTCGGCTAATGCAGACACACAAAGGTACTAATACAATCAGAAATGTTTCAGTTTATGCCAAGTCATCCAATGAAGGAAAAATATTCCAAAATCTAGCACTGGGGCGGCTGAAAAGAATCAGCTTTATCCACCAAGCTAAACGACTCCGTAGACAACTTACAGAATTGCCTGAAGATGGCAGCTCCCTAAGGTCTGTATCAGAATAAAGCTCTTGGAGGGAAAGGCATGGGATACCAATATCCATTCATATCCGCGTGAAAGGAGTACTAAGTGAGGACGAACAGAACAGTGTGCAGCAAAGGACAGCCACTTTCAGTTTCCTGGACGATGAATATCTACAAGACATATGGGTTGGAGTATACACAGATGGGTCAGCACATAATGCAGTGAGAATGAAGGTGCAGGTGTATATATAGAATATCCGCACAAGTTTAGAGATACGATCAGAACACCAAATGGAAAATTCTGCAATAATTATGATGTAGAAATCCTGGCAATTAGGACGGCAACTGAAAAACTGCTGAATTTCAACCCTGGCCCATGGGCCGTGGTATTCCTGGCAGATGCAAGGACAGTCACGATGACTATCACATTATGAACAGACCAGAAAAAAATTGTAATTCTACGCCTCAGAACAGGACACAGTCGACACCGCAGTCACATGTACACAATATTCAACATTGGTAACACGATCATGTGTACAGGCAGTACAGAGTACCAAGCATATACTTCAAGAGTGTTCTGAGTATGGAATACTGAGACAGACATATTGACAAGAGAAAACATCACTGGAAGCAAAGCTCTATTGGCCATCGTATAAACTAAACTGCATGAGTTTTATTCAGGAGACAGAATTACAGATATAGACATATTTCAAGTGAACGAAAGAAGAAGTTATTGTTATATGGTCCTACTGAGAGACACGAATGACACATGATAGTTACGTTAATACATCGTATGTAACAAATAATGAGAACAGAAATGATGTAGTCATGTGTATGTACAATAAGAAAAATAACACCCGTCCAGACTAGGAAGACGAAGACTACTATATCGGCTTTCAAAAAGTTAACTGTTGTCAATAAAGCTTCTACCTGTAAGCAAATCCGACGACTCCAGCAGAAGAGGCTGACATGAGAGTTGTCGCGGCTGACCTGTGAACAGTACGAGAAAAAAATGAAAGAAGCTTCAATATTCTTCCTCATTATCTTAGTTATACTTGTAGTGTGTATTGTTTTCTCATAATCATTTTTTGCAATATTTTCGTATATTCATAACTTAATCAGTAATAAATATGTATGTTTTAAAAGTATTCAATAATGATATGGCTGAATAATCCTTGGATATAACAAATGTTATATGCATGCGAAAGTTGGAAAGCCACAAAAGCCACAGATAAGAGACTATACACCTTTGAAAACAAATGCCTGCGTACCATTCTCAACGTTAAGTGGAGTGACTTTAAATCTAACACTACTATAAGAGAGGAAAGAAAACAAACCTATATATCTTCCTTCATTAGACAAAGGCGTTGGACTTACATCGGCCATGTTCTCAGAATGAACAGCCTAAGAATTCCCCATCAGTCACTATATTAGGTGCCACCCGGATTAAGAAGAGGAGGGAGACCTAGAGAAACTCTACGAAGAATAGAGAAGGCATGCCAATGAACCTAAACAAAACAAGGACAGAAATGGAAAGCTATGGTTTCTGCGTCGCCTATGGCCCTGTAGGAACATAACATTACATTACAACTGTTGAATCTAGTCATTGCTGTGGTGTGTATAGTTTGTAATTTCTTGCCCAGAGTTTACGAACTTTCACGACTGTTAGCTGATTCTTGTTGACCCGATAATACATTAATTCTATCATGCACAAATACAATGGTCTTATGTTCTCGGCAACAGATATCCAACACACGTCTATAGCATTAGTTTTCATACGCCCGTATTCTTCTCTCTAAATCTACAGTTAGAGTTCAGGTCTCACAGCCGTTTAGAAATATTGATAAAACCAAATAATTATATAATGTAATCTTAACACTGATGATAATCCTGCGTTTCCATATTGTAGCTAAGGTTTTTGTCTCTAATTAGTGACTACTGACGTATTTTATGGTTAATTAATCTAAATATTATATACATAATTAATCAATAATTAATATAAATATTATTTTTTTAGGATTAGAATTAGGGTTATAAGTTAGGGTTATTGTTGCTTTACAGAACTAATCCTAATACTAACTATAAATACATTTATATTTAACCCTTCATTGCATGCGGCCGTATTTGATCCTCGTACCTTCGCCGTCACTGTACCACGTGGCCACAGAGCCGGACATTTAAAAATAGTTCTATATGATTGTCGACTTACCTGGCAGCCATTTTCCATTTTCCCCCTGATATTCCGTAGGTACTTCCACAGTTGAATGCCAGCCAACCCCACCTGGAATATTTCTGGCAGGTAAGACAATCATTTAGAAGAACATCACTAATTTCACACAGAGTGAAATTGAAGAAGATTTGAGAGTATGTAATAGTGTTTGTCTACATATTTGTGCATGATTTCTTTATACATACATACATACATACATACACACACACATATATATATATATATATATATATATATATATATATATATATATATATATATATATATATATATATATATATATATATATATATATATATATATATATATATCAGCGTATATCACACACGTATAAACATTTTATACGAGATAGCTTCAACTAGTTCCCGGACTTGGTTGATTATATAGTTATATGTAACGATACAGTTTGTTTCCTTCAAAGTAGTTCCCTTTGGTAAATATACACTTTTGCCAACATTCATACAGCTGCTGAACTCATCCGTGAAACCTATTCTTTGACACCTTCTCGTGTGTCTTGTTGCATTGGTGATAAAGTAATATGTATCTGTGAACGTCATGCTGTCATTTAAGTGATGATTTCAGTCAAAGGAACAAGAAAAAACTCATTCGGTGGAAGGTCGGGGATATGAGACTGCTCCACAATCATCACTATGTGCTGTGCTATGTAATTCTTTTTCGTAGAGATCTATGTGCTGGCGCAATATAATGCAGCATAATCTAACTGCTTTTTCTCAATTTTTCCAGTAACTTTCCTCTAAGTGTGTCCTCCGTAATATATATTCTTATATTGTGGCATATAATATCCATCCATAGTTGTTTCAAAACATAATCGAGGTTGAACATCTTGGTGTTTGTTTTTATGTTATTTCGGATAGAAAGTTATCTCTTTGACTGTAATTTGATGCTTCCCAGCGATGTCAACACTTTTGTTGACATTGCCATTGAAAACAACAATGAGCCCGGGGAAATTGTGTTGCCTGAGGAAATAGAACAACAAACATACATATGTTCCTTTCTGAATATAAGTGTCCCAAATATGAAAGAGATTACATGACAGAATTGGACTGCAATCTGGGTACAGACCAGTTAGATGTAAACTATTCTCATTGTCAGCAATGGACAGCAGTTAAATCAGGAACTTTATTATGTTTTGGTAGACCTTTGGGTCCGAAACGTCGATTATGTCCTGTGTATTGTCATTTGCATGATTATATTCTGTGTTTTGTTGTGTATACTATATTAATTCATGTAGGCATCCGACAGTGATAGTGTATACGCGTTATCCAGTAGAACTCCATTACCTGTCTCGCAAGTGAGTATTATTTTCAATCTGTTCTACTAGCAGTACTACTTTTTATTGATTAATATTTGTATTGTAATCTTCTGATGCTCCGTATGCACTAATATAAATACACGACTGTCAGTACTGATTTTTTTCCCATGAGTGGATTGAAGGGAAGTTTGGAGTGGCATGTGTGAGAAAGATATGAGTGGATTGAAGGAAAGTTTGGAGTGGTATGTATGAGAAAGATATGAGTGGATTGAAGGAAAGATTGGAGTGGCATGTGTGAGAACGATATGAGTGGATTGAAGGAAAGTTTGGAGTGGTATGTGTGAGAACGATATGAGTGGATTGAAGGAAAGTTTGGATTAGTGTGTGTGAGAAAGATATAAGTGGATTGAAGGAAAGTTTGGAGTGGTATGTGTGAGAACGATATGAGTGGGTTGAAGGGAAGTTTGGAGTGGCATGTGTGAGAAAGATATGAGTGAATTGAAGGGAAGTTTGGAGTGGCATGTGTGAGAAAGATCGCATACTCTTGCTATCGCCATGTCATGTTTATTTACATTTTAGTGGACAAAAAAATAAACCAAGTCATTACTAGGGAACGAGCTCCGAGTCTCACGGGAGTGAGATCAGAGCTCTAATATATATTATTATAATCAATATTATTCCAAATTCATTTTTGCTAGTACAGTTTTGGACTGTTTCTGACTTTATTTATGCGACATTGCTGAATTATGAAATATGTTTTGTCTCAGTAATGTATTGGGGAATGGGGGGGGGGGGGGGGGTGGAAAAGAGAGATTTGCGTATCTGTTTTTTTTTCAACTCTAACGTTATTTTTAACGTTGTTAATTTTCTACTTTCTTGTCTATATATCCTTCTCGTCAGATATTATAACTCACAAATGTCTTCTTTAATGTCTTCTTTAATTGTTGTTCGTCGTCTTCTTTCTCAGTAGTTTCCAAATCTGGAATTTCTGTTGGTATTATAAGTACTTCTTCTGGTGTTGGATGTGCGACTGTGAAATAGGTGAGGCTAGACCCATCTGAAACCTTAACTAAGTCTTAGCTTCTAAAAGAAAGGAAACTGTATTACATATAGGTATGTTTTAATAACATCTTTTTTCATGGACATCAATTACGGAGAACAATCTATTTTATGACATATAACATATCTTTTCAGTCTTTATACTAACGGCAAAAGAAGCACTGACTTTCCCTGACTATAGGCCGACAGCCTATTTTTTTCTAACATCGAATCAGGAAAATCTACCCCAGTTATCAAAAAGAAATATTGTTCAAAAATAGACAGTCAATATAAATCTATCCTTTCAAGTCAATTATTCGCAGTTGAGGTTAATTATATGATTGGTCCGGCTATTCAAACAAGACCGAAAACGACGGCGCTAGTGACGACATTGATAACGTAGTGTTCACTGTCATAAACATGTCGAATTCATTGGTTAGTGAATTTACACAATTTAACAAGGGGTGTGACTTTGATAACCTAGTGTTCAGAGTGTATTCACTCTACCATCCCTTTGTCTTGAAACGGACATCTTCTACTCGAGAAGGTAATAATCCCAAGGTAACATCGATTGGCTGGGTCTTCAAGAAAAAAGAGCAGGTTTATCCATATTCAAGGTCTCCGACTAGTTGTATCCCGGAACAGGCTCAAAAGATGAAAAACCTTTCACACAGGCAGGCTTGGTAAATAAGGCTTAAAAAAGACAGGAACTCTTGTACGACTACATAAATATACGCTGCAGTTTCAAGAAAAGAAACTACAAATACTTCCTCTACAATGAAGAGTAAACTGGAAAGCTGAGTAACTTTTTTGTACAGACTCACTCGGTAAATACGGCTTCAAAAAAGGCAGAAATGCTGGTAAGACTTCATAAAAATACATGGCAATTTCAGTGTTTCAAATAACTGCACTGCAATCAATTTCGATTCCCCTTTTGATTAATACAAAGACACAAAATGCACCATTCTATAACATTGTGCAATCAATCACGATGGAGAGAACTAACAACCTCTCGGAACTCTAACTAATGACTAAACGAACTCCTCAATGGAAATTAATACACACTCACAGTATTTCCAATGCTCTGCTGAAGTGAAAATATGACGACGTTTGAGAATGCAACTTCTCAATTTCTTTACCTCTATTCTATGTCTACATTTTCGTAGGAGAGATTCCTCTGTCTCTCAAATGTCATCACTCTGTTTGGCCCTCTCTCTTTGGCCAAACCATCAGAATATCTCAAATCCTGGACAATTATATTCTTTCTGAACCGATTTAACCAAAGGTGAACCATACATGGTGTCACATTTTTGACGAGTTACACAAATACCTATTTAATTAATCCAATTTCTGTAAACAGATTAATAATCTTTCTACTGCTATTTTACTTCTAGCATGTACGTTTGTATCATAATTCACACAACGTCGCTCTACACTTTTGACAATAACATAGAAGCTCTTAATAAATCCAACACGCGACGAATTTTCCCGATATTTCGTTGTACAGCTTGTATTCCAACATCCTTGAACAAAAACAACAGTGTTCGAGCATCATGTCCTGCTACATGGATAATCCCCGATTAATCATTCGTTACATTGCCGAGACTTTACTTCGTTGCTGCAAAATGGACTACTGATCACTCAAGACTGATCTCAATCTGTTACTTTCACGTTTTTGGATGCATTTTGGATCACAATCTTCTTGAACACTCATGAGTTTTCACACTTTTCCCGCAAAGATTTTGCTATTAATCCATTTTTTATCCTATTTTGAGACACTGAAGTGTTCAACAAATATTTCTAGAATATTTTACGCTTCACAAATCCTTTCTTAACTTAACAATTTTATCAATTTTATTCTCTCCGTCTAGTCTCGTGTTGTGGTCAAGGTTGGTTGAATATTCACGCTAGCTAGATCTGTTAGTAACCTCATCCCGTGAAAATTTACTAACAGGCATTTTCTTACTATTTTTTCCTGTTCTTTTAAAAGTACTGTCTATGCACAATAAACATGTGCTGACTTTAGTATTATTATTTGTCAATTTATCCATGTCCTCCTTACGGCTAGCCCCGCAGTCTGTCACAGCAGCATCTTAACTCTGTCATAAAAATTATGTTTAAAAAAGATGTTTATTCGTGATATATGCTTCTTATTATAAATTCGTTTTTTCTCTTCTTGTGTTCGTTATCAAACTCCTGCAGATTAGCAGGATGTAGTCCATAGAACGGAATGCGTCGTGTCATGGTTTACAGCACTGCTGCGATATCTGCGCATTTCGGCCTGACGAATCCGACTTCAGCATGACTCTGTGTCACTGACCCTATATGGAATGGGACAGCCAATTCCATCACATAACCTTCTTAGTCGCCTTTTACGACATGCGTGGAAGGCAAACAGTGTTGCTATTCTTTGCTCCCCTTGTGGGCCCGGTAACGCACAGGCATATAAATTCCTGTCGTCTCTTATTATCTTAGTAATACTTGAATGATATGTTCATTTCAGATAATCACTGCTCTACGTTATTCGGGAAGTGTGCGGTCTATTTTTTTCCATACTCTCTGTTCTACGTTATTTGGGTAGGTTGATCTCAATTTTTCAATAATATATATGTTTCGTTATTCGGAAAGTCTGAGCTCAATTTTCCAGAAACTGAGTATATATTTTTCTTGTGTTGCACCCTCCTAATATATCTAAATAATTTAACAGGTTCTTAATGAACTTTAACACCAGCAGGTTATGTCTCAGCAATTTTACCCGCAGCAATCCTCCAACATCATCCGTCGTCTCTTACCTTGGAGAGATACGCTATCATACTGTATCATGTCCATATTATGTCCATATCATGGTGCTTCTCATGATGTCCGTCTCATGATGTTTATCATGATGACCACCTCATGATGTCACTCAAACGGTTGCGTCTGTTGGTCCCACCAATGGCCAACTAGACAAACCACCCATGCAACAGAAAACCTTAGTAGATGACATGCCGTTATATCGAGCTTCTCTTATGGAATTTTTGCAGAATGTCATCTATACAATTACAGACCCCCTCTGAGTATAAGGCTTCTTCAATAGGCATTGCACGAAGCCGAAAGCTGAATCTCATGTGTATGAAATAACGCTCAGAAAAACCACCCCACTACACATAGTAAGTAAGTGCTCATCGCTCGCAATTCCTGGGGTTCTCATACAAACAAACAAAACAACCTCATTATGTCAAACTCTTGATATTCGCCTCATGATGTCCACCTCATGGTGTCCGTCTCAAGATGCTACTCATGATGTCTATCTCATGATATTTCTCATCATGTCCGTCTCATGATGGTTTTCACGATGTTCGGTTAAAGCGTTTCTCATGATGTCCACTTCATGATGTCCATCTCATGATTTTTTTCCTGTTTGTATCTCTGTCTACTTCTTGAATGCCACATTTTAACGTTACCATAATGTCCTCATAAAGTGCCGACTCCGCATGAACGAGAAACCTGGATATTTTGTCTCTTATCTTGGCAGTGAACTCTGATAGACTGTATGCTGTCCATGTCCTGTCCGCCCTCAATCATATCTTTACATAAAGCCTTGAACATGGTGTCATATTTAAAAAAAAATAAAGCACAAAAAGTACGAAAAATCTACATACTATGTTTACGATTTTTCAAAAATATGCTTTATATCCAAGCAATTTAGTTAATATATAAAATAGTTTTGTTGACGTCAACTTGTGTAGTATTGTCAATAATTGCCGAACTTTTCAGACCCTTCCCCCCAAATTATTACGGATAGCTACTAAGCGAGATATTTCAAATTCAACATGTATTATTATTAAAGTGATTAGCTATTACAATCAAACATTACCATAAAATAAACAGTCCAAGCAGAGCTCCTGTTGGCGATCCCATCTCATGGTCATCCTGTGGTGTGAATCTCTTTGCTCTAGGCTTAATCATGATAGTGGCAATTAATGACGTTGCTCCGCCTACTAAATGTACAGGACCATCCCCTGCAACATCAACCACTCCCAATTTATTCAGCCATCCATGTTTAGACCACACCCAGTGTGCAGGGAAACAGAAGATAAATGTGTTGAAGAATGAGAAAATCATGTAGGCAATATATTTTGTCCTCTCTGCAATGGCACCTAGAACATAAAATACAGATTTAAAACTTATACATAGTACATATTATACTGTATGCCCCATTCCCAGTCTTTGAGGAGTATTTGGAATGCTGTGTTAATAGTCTATGATAGTAGACTGTTTTTTCTCTTTGACGAACGACACAACCAGGTTTGATGTACCTACTCAGAATTACGAATACAGTCTTTACTTTTACAGGTGACCTTTTACCAAATTCCATTCGCTTGGTTAACTTAGGAGCAGATTGTGAATATAAAAATATTGTAAATAATACGTAATATAAAATCAAATATTGTAAGCAAAATTATGACTACTGCTATTGAATACATTAATCCACCGAAGACGGATGTGTCGGACCATTGACACAAATAAAACCTAGATGCAATGCATTTATATTCTCTGAACTACATCTTACTGGAAATACAATAGTTAAAATAATAATAATTTGGAAATCCACATCGCTGCCGCCTCTATATAATTTTTAACTATTCTACTGAGTGTCCAAGATTCACTTCCTAAACACCAGAATTAGTTCTATATAACTTCTAAGAACAAACTTTCTCACCTCAACTGACAAAGATATATTACATGGGATGGTCTTCATCTTATGAAATGTTGCCTTTGCATGGGAAATTCTGCATTTGACTTCTTTAATACATTTTCCATCTGATAATACTAAGAGGCTTAAATATTTTAATATGTTTACATACTTGACTGATCCCATCTACCTTAAAGTTGCATTCTCGGGGACATTTATTCTTTGTTATTATCATTACTTCAGTTTCTCTGCAATTCAGACTAGACCCTGTATTTCTTTAAAGCAGAGAACACGTACAACATGTGAGAAGAAATGTCTGATAAAAGACAGTAGACTAACTAAACTAGACGAAATGAGAAATGATTAAATCAGGAGAAAAATCGGTATAACACCATGGGCAGAATTTTTAAAAAAGCTACAAATAAAATGGTTTTGATACATGAGACTGAACCATAACCAACTACAAACAAGAATATATAAAATAAGAAGATCCGGATACAAGATCAGAGGAAAACCTAGAAAAAGATGGATCGATAACATCAAACAAACACTGAATAAATATGGATTCAACACAACCAAGCCGACACATCTGGCCATGGATACTAAAGCTCTCAGTCATCACATCTACTCTCAACGGCAGGTGTGGATATTCTGACCATCATCTACCTGGGGATAGACACTAGACAATATATTATAGTGTTTCAAATTCGGCTATCAAAACTGTATCATGAGCTTATCGAAGGTTGCTTAGAATATGTTCTCCAACAGATGTTCCTGACATATCTTGTATGTATCTCATGATTATTTCACTGTATACATTGAGCAGATCGTGTGACAGAGCACAATCTTGTCTTATCCTTGCCTAACGCCCTGTTTAATGTGTTTAAATGGCCCCGTTTTGGTCATGGTTTCTTATGGCTATTCTTTGTTGCTATTCTTTGTTATATATTCAATATATATTCCTTATTTTTCTCCAGTGGTGAAACGTCAATGGACATTGACATGGAATACCAAAATACATTCAGATCTACGTGAAAGGAATACAAACCTAGGATGAACAGACCAGTGTGTAATGAAATACAGCCACCTTCTGTTTCCTGGACGAGAAATATCCACAAAACATGGGTCAGAGTATACACAGATGGGTCAGTACAGAATGCAGTGAGGAAAGAAGGTGCATGTTTATAGAATATCCAAACAAGTCTAGAGATACGATCACAACATCAGCAGTGAAATTCTGCAATAATTATGATGCAGAAATACAAGTAATTAGGGTGGCAACTGAAAAACTGCTGAACTCCAACCCTGGCACACAGCCCGTGGTATTCATGTCAGATGCAAGGTCAGTGCTTAAGCTCTACAGTCTGGAAAACTAACAGACTTAAAAATTACTTAATGAACTGCCTTACCCCCAACGGAGCCACATGTATTAATCTGAGACCCATGGGTTAACATATGCACATAGCGATTGCAAACATGATCATCTGGAATTGTCTATAACCTAAGGACACGTAAGCGGTTGCGTCTGTGAGTCCCGCCAATTTCCTACTAGACAAAACACCCATGCAACAGAAAACCTCAGTAGATGACATGCCGTTATATTGAAGATCTCTTATGAAAGCTTTGTAGCATGTCATCTATAAAATTATATACTTCCTTTGAGTAGAAGACTCTTTCAATAAGTATAATACTAAGCCGAAATCTGAAGTCTCCTTGGTATGAAAGAAATCTAATAAAAACCACCTTACTGCACATAGGAAGTAAGAAATCATCTCTCGCGATTCCTGGGATTCTCAAAAAAAAAATAATAACTTAAAGACAAAAGATATGCTTCTGATTTGATGTCCTTGCCTTATAGGTATAAAGAAAGATCGTTCCTGGAAAGAGAAGAAAACAATATGCTTTAGCAACACTACGTATGAAAAAAGGACTATTTAAAGGAAATCAAACAATTAAAATATTGTTGACATATCGAATATGCAAGAAACATCGTTTCAGACTTTACTTGAATACACATTTCAAGGGTGGTGATCAATATGCAAGCAGTCTTATAGAAGTGTAAAAGTTGGATGGAAACATCATAAGATGGACACAATTATGTTTATTGTATCAGAGTGTATCACCGAAGCAAAAATCAGAGGTGTTGATGTTAACTTTTGATGCAGAGGCGACAATTGATGATGAATTCAATCCGAGAACATACACATTGAAATGTGATGTTATACAGTATTACCTGAAACATGTGAACTTTTGATGCAGAGGCGACAATTGATGATCAATTCAATCGGAGAACATATACATTTAGATGTGATTTTACATATTCTTACCTGAAACAATAGTAGTTGCAGTTGTTGCAAAAGAACTTTGAAAAACAAATCGAGAGAACTCCTCTCCCATACTTGAATCATCCGGGTCAATGAAGAACTTTCCAATCCCGCAGAAACCATTAGTACCACTTCCGTCTCCGAAACTGAAGCCATAACCCAACATCCAATAAGAGATTCCACCGAATATAACGTCTGCCACATTTTTAGCCATGATGTTGACTTCATTTTTACAACTGACTGAACCACTTTCCAGCAATCCGAACCCTGAGACACAAGAAATATATTTAACTTTCATATATTAAAGCCAAAAACACGTTATTTTTTAAACGCAGAAGATTTCTTGCTGGAGCTAGAGCTGTAGACACCCATGTGTTGTTCAGACTTGATGGAGAGTAAAGAATATCAACACGATTACATGCAAGGTATATTGTAAGAGACGATTAAGGTTGTTTAGGGGATGGAGTTGGCTGTCACATCTCATGAGGATCAAAGTGACCCAGAAACCATTCTCATGTTTTGGATGTGCCACGACGAAAGATGCAGACATCATAGCTCAGGTGTCAGCCATGGCACAACAAACACCGTTCTCTGTGCATCATTTTGCTAGTCTGCACAAGCATCAGAATGAACGCAGAAGATGAAGAAAGAAAAGAACTACATACAATTATTTCAGGAACAAATAGTAAGAATAATTCGACTACTATTTCAGGAACAAATTGCATGGTGAATATACCATATTTCATTATTAATATACCTGACTGCATGGTGAATATATCTGACTGTATTGTGAATGTATTTGACTGCCTGGTGAATATATCTGACTGCATGGTGAATATATCTGATTTTATTAGAATATACCTGATTTCATTGTAATATACATGACTGCCTGGTGAATATATATGACTGTATAGTGAATGTACGTGACAGCATGGTGAATATACCTGATTGTATGGTGAATATACCTGACTGAATTATGCATATATTTGACTGCATAGTAAATATACCTGACTCCATGGTGAGTATACCTGACTGCATGATAAATATACCTGACTCCATGGTGAATATACCTGACTGCATGGTGAATATACCTGACTGCATGGTAAATATACCTGACTCCATGGTGAATATACCTGACTGCATGGTAAATATACCTGACTCCTTGGTAAATATACCTGACTCCATGGAGAATATACCTGACTGCATGGTGAATATTACCTGACTGCATGGTGAATATACTTGACACCATGGTGAATATACCTGACTGCATGGTAAATATACCTGACTGCATGGTGAATATACCTGACTGCATGGTGAATATAATGAAGGAACTTGTCAGAATCCACGTGGCATCATCCCATGAGGCTGCATCTCGTGCTTCTAACATGGCATCTTTTGTCGACAGATCAAATGCGGCAGTGAAGGTATTGACTTCAAGTATCGTGTCGTTAAGGAGGTAGGAGGAGCTGATGTTGTCAGACATGTTTCTGTGAAGAATTAATTGTGTATACACCGGTCATTAATACATTTAAAAAACTGTACATATTAATGGTGGGCTGAAGAAAAGAATTAAACATTATAACTAAATATGCACTAGCTGTAACTTACGGGGTATGTGACAAAAACAACATTTTTATCATCACGTCTTACACCAATCTCTAGACAGCACAAAATGAAAGCGAATAAAGAGAGGAAGGTCCTGGATGGTTGAAGCAGAAGACACCCTACTCAGAGTTTGTGAGCTGGAGGAAGTGGGAAGAGGCTGTGAATGGGTGACATTTGGCGAAGAGAGAAAATTATAGACAACAGTGGAGATACAGATGGGAAGAGAGTGCCGCGACTGGGCTGCCAACAGAACAGAGGAGATGATCCAACTCATACTACAGCACTCGAAGCCACACGATACAATAATTTACACAGACGGCTCAGCAACGCAAAAAAAAACAAACAGGTGTGGTTGGGGTTTCGTAGCCTACCAAAATGGCAAGAAATTAGCTGCGAAGTCAATCTAATCGGCCTACCCCACTACAACATCGAGGATGAGAATGGAAATAGAAGCGGTGCACGCAGCTCTCTCTTGGCTGGCGATGCAACCACCAACAGACTCAGTGATTCTATCGGACTCTCAAAGTATGCTGCGCAAAATAGAAAAGTGTATGATCAGAACTGAATGGGTAACTCTTCTCGACAATGCGCAGAGCATTACATGGGTTTACTGTCCTGGTCATGCTGGGGTCAGGGGAAACGAAAGAGCCGATGTGTTGGCTGGTAAATCTCACTAATGTAAAACAATTAATGTATGGGGGGGGGGGGAGAAGAAAAGGGCGGGGAGAAACGGGGGGGGGGTGGGGTTACCCCATTTTTTATTGCTCCATAGTACTAAATATCACGTTCTAATTTACTGCAAGGGGCTGGGGTTTGAAACCCTCACCGCCTTTTCCATTCTCAACTAGCATTCTCATAATGATAAGTTAGATACTTCATTAGTCTACACTCAGTCTTTCATTTCTAGATAAACTCTACTTTGCAGCTCTTCGTACTGAAGTCATCTGTGAGTTTGTTGTAGAACTTATCATTTGATTTCAATTATATTTCTAGTGTGCCATTCAATGTATGCAGTTGAAACGGTTGAGCAAATAAAATTACAATAGCATCATTTTCCGAATAACCCATTTGTCAGCATCATCATGTGCCATCCCTGCTGGCGAAGGCGATCATGGATCTCCACAACTCTGTATCTCAAGTATTATGCATCAGGATATTTGTTGTTTCCCTGCCAGTCAAGGTTGTTAAACTGGCTAATATTTTCTCACGTTGTCGTTAACTGTCTCTCTTGTCCACAATCTTGACTGTTGTAGCTATGTTCTCCAAACGTCCTTGTCTCATACCCACATGTAGTATTACTATATTTAAATCCACCGAATATATATATATATATATATATATATTATTCTCGGGTTTCTAGTATAACAATTATTCAGTAATCACGAAGTGAAGATATCTCTTCATTGTTGGCGATACAATTAGAAAATGCCACTGTACATACATCGGCCACATACTTAAAATAAAGGAAGACAGAATTCCACGACAAACCTTCATGTGGACAACAGACGGAAAAAAGAAAACAGGGAAGACCAGAAACTACGTTCAGAAGAACATTTATGAATGAATTAAAATCAACAGGTATAAATGCACAAGACCTGCAATCCCTAGCAACTGACCGATAGTCATGGAGAACTATGACATCCGCCCTATGCGCCAAACTTGGCAAAACAGGAACTGATTTATATATATATATATATATATATAACATTTTAATAATAATCTTAAAGGCTTAAACTGTTTTTAGACAGTGCTACTCAACTGAAGATCAGACAACTTACCTCTCCCAAAAGATTAAGGATTCCTTCCGGGACAAGAAACTGGTACTAGCAGCATGGATAGACCGCATTTCCAAGAAAGCATTTGCCACGATTTAGAAAGATAGACTCTCAAAGAAATTGCTAAATTGCAGGGTTAACTCAAAAATGTACAAATGGGTACAAACAAACCTGTATAATACAAGAGCCAGGTTACAATTGGATGGTCGCAAGAGCAAGGAAGTCCTACTTCGTCATGAAGGCCCCCAGGAAGGAATCCTGTCACCCACACTACTCTTGGTTAAAATCAATGGCCTAGTTGCTGAACTACCATATGGGATAAAAGTGGTAATGTATGCTGACGATCTGGTTCACGGAAGAACATGTGACAGTGGCGTAAAGTGTATCTGCATGGCATACGCCCACACCTGGAATATGGTTCAGCTGCGTGGTGTACTGCATCAAACATCACATTACACGATCTAGATAAAGTGCAAAACCATGTCTTAGGATAATGCTGGGAGCAATGAAATCAACACCCATAGTAGAGATTAAGAAAATGGGAAGATTGCAAACACTTGTCGAACGCAGAGACACAAAAGCACTAATAGAAGCAGAACAGTTTCAGTGTATGTCAAATCATCCAAGGAAAGAAAGAAAGATTCCAAAATCTAGCAATGGAGCGACTGAAAAGAAGAAACTTTATCCAACAAGTTAAACAACTCCGTAGAAAACTTACAGACCTGCCTGAAGTTGACAGCCTCTTAAACTCTTTCCGGACCAATCACCAACTATACTGGCTTTATAGCATGAATCTACAGGACCTTTCGCCACTTTACTGGCTTTGATTTGATATTTGATTACTTCACAAGGCTAACTGTAACTTTATGAAGCAATCAAATATCATCAATGTACTTATATATTCATATTATATGATGATGTAATATGATGTATTACACATACACTATTTATCAATATTAGTATGTCAAGTGATACAATAAAAAACACATATAAGGAAATTTTTATAAAATTAATTTGGTCCACACTTAAAAATAATCAAGTCCTGAAAGAGTCTGTACCAGAACAAACCTCTTACAGTGAAAGATATGGAATGCCAATATACATTCAGACCTACGTGAAAGGATTACTAAGCAAGGACGAACAGAACAGTGTGCAGCGAAGGACAGTCACCATCAGTTTCCTGGGCGTTGGATATCTACAAGACATATGGGTCACAGTATACACAGATGTGTCAGCACAGAATGCAGCGAAGAACGGAGGTGCAGGTGTATATATAGAATATCCACACAAGCCTAGAGATACGATCAGAATACCAACATTGAAATTCTGCAATAATTATGATGCACAAATTCAGGAAATTAGGGTGGAAACTTAAAATCTTTTTAACTCCAACCCTGGCCCACTGGTCGTGGTATTCTTGACGGATGCAAGATCAGTTCTTGAAACTCTCCAGTCTGAAAAAGTAACAGGCTTACAAAAACTACGTAATGAGCTTTCTTACCAGTATAGAGTAACTATGCTGTGGAAACCCTCTCATCGTGGAATACCGGGAAATGAAAAAGCAGACCAACTGGCTAGGGAAAGTGCTGCCGAAGACCAACCAGTTGTACCGATCGCCAACCATCAGAAAAAAAAACAAATGATAGAGTCAATAAGAAAGCCTTAAAACCAACACATGATTATGTGTTCAGATCAGATTATGATCAGATCAGAACAATTAGTAATTCTACGCCTCAGAACGGGACACAGCCGGCACAAAGTTCAAGATGGCAACACGACTATGTGTATATGTGGGCAGACATTACAGAGTACCAAGCAAATACTTCAAGATTGTTCTGAGTATGAAACGCTGAGGCATATATATTGTCGAGAGTAAACACCACTTGAATCAAAGCTCTATGGGCCACTGTATGAACTACAAAAGACAGTGAGTTTTATTCCGGAGACATAATTACAGATATAGACATGTTTCAAGTGAACGAAAGAAGAAGAAGAACATGCAAAGCTGGATATAACATAGCAATATTGGATAATTTTCCGAAAAATTGCAAAAAGAATAAATGTAACAAAGGTTTATCGACAGTAGACACTACATGATATACTCAAGTAAAACTGGTCACACACTGTTGCACAGACCGCAATATCGTTTAGCAAAACAAAACAGCGCTCCATGCAACATAGCAATGTCAACATGTACATTATAGTTGAATTTATGTAATTGACAACACCTTATGAACCGAAGCAGATAACAAACAGATGCATTACTTTAAACATCTATTTGCATTAACGTATATGAGTCCATTACTTGTGTATCCTGATACTTTCAGTTTAGTTAAGTTAAAGTAGAAATAAACTGGACCATGCAGGATAAAGTCGGTCAAATCCATGAGCTGTCAGTCTGTGAAATTAAGTTATCGCGAGATTCCAAAAACGTTAAATAATTGATGGTGTGTTAGAACGTTACATGGATTCCAAGAGTCATGTGTTTGTTGAAAACAGATGCACTCAATAGTATTGTTATACAGACCGCCAAAATATGTTTTGGTGTTTCTACCAAAATTTCGTTTAACTCTTTGTCTCCGTAGGATTTTCCTGCTATGCCGAACACGATGGTAAATTCATATTAAAATGTAGATTTGAGCGGCTTTTCGGCATAGTGGGTCTTCAAAATGTAGATATTAGCGGCTCGGTGGATATAAAGAGTTAATGAGCAAATAACACAGCACACATTGTTAGAGAAATAAATGTATTTTTAACGAAAGCACACAACCGGACTATAAATCTTTAGTATAATCAAACAAAATGGGGTGCAAAGGGAACGCATTGCTCTCGGCGGACCCAGAGTTAGCAGGTAACCAAGATCCCAAATGTACCTCCTCGCGGTGCACCCTGGAAACAGAAACAGCAGCTCGAGCTGATTCTGGCCAAATCTTTTGGGGATCGTGTCCGAGAATGTGGAGGTAGCAGATGGAAAGAGATTTGACTGCATAAAAGACATACAATATCTCCGACACCACCAGCAACACCACATATAGCGACACTGTCGACATACAGTGAAGCTAGTTAGTCCAGTCAGAACATTGGAGTGGCAGCCACTGAAAAAAGCATGAAAAGGTGGATGCATGGCGAAAGACAGAAAGATTTCATACTGAGTACAATGAAAAAAAATGAAAGGGCAGAACAGCGCTAGAGGGCAGCGCCAACTGCAAATAGAAAGTTAAAACGATTAAGGAAATGGGAACTACAAGCACTGTTAGCTCGAGACGAGCTTCTAGTTACCTGTTTTCCTTATTGGCAGAGACCCATACCCAATAATGGGCGTCTAGCAAAAGCAAAAGACCTGGCCTAACTCTAATGTTGTCTTCCTATACCGGAAACATGTTCCCGAAAAGAAAGGGTGCCGTATCAGATAGGCTCAGGCAAAAAGGGACAAAGATGGCACTCCTGGCCCAACTCTACTGTCAAGCTTTCCTATACCGAAAGTACACTTGCAGAGAGAAAGGGTTCCGTACCCGATGGGATCAGGCACAAAAGGGACAACGATTTTAGCCCTGGACCAACCCTACTGTCAAGCTTTCCTATACCGGAAACACACTTGCAGAGAGAAAGGGTTCAGTACCTGATGGGCTCATGCGCTATTGGGACAAGGTCGCTCAGCTCGAGAACTCCTTGCTCTCAAACGCGTGGTGTGAGACTCGAACTTGGGCCAGGGGTTCACAGTGTCAGTGAATGACACATCGGCTAAGAAGGCGAAAGAGAGCAGAGACACAGTACGTCCAATTACACTAGGCAAGTTCACAGACAGTGGAATACCTCGTGCGAGACAGACGTGAGCAAAAATCGTCTGGGCGAAGAGTCACCACACACACGCGTACCTGGCGACAGATAGGGAGGCTGTCACAGGCTAGGGTAGCCCACCAAAATTGTCAAGGCATGCCGAAATCGGATGTGCTAGGCCTACAAGGTGCATAACGGTAGCACAACGTAAACACGCTCCCGGTGGAAATCGCATGGATATCCGTGATGGTTACAATGGAGCGAACGCAAAACAAATAAACAAACATCAAACAAAAATGCGATATTCAAAGAACAACAATATGTAACCATTTTCAAGAACATACGGAGTCCTATCATCTGTAGTGCACAATTTACAGTCAGTAATATTGCTATATCCAATCGAATCCTTTTGTTATCATTGCATTTTATGTTTTTATTTGAAAGTGATGTTCTTCTAAGGTGCTCTTCAAGTAGTTTTATTTGGTCTTAGTTGCTTAATTTTCTTGTTAAGTTATATTTTGCTGTAGGCCTATATTGGTGTGCGCCGTTTTGTATGTTGGTTCTGAAACGCTTTAACGTTATCTCCATTTCGTCAAAAGTAAATGATGTGTTCATTGTGTGTGCTTTGGTATTTCTTCAATAAAGATTGTTCAGTTCAAAAGTAGATTATGTCTCTCATTGTGGTCTGTAAAAATTATATTATTTCCTGGTTGTTGTTCTATTGTAGAGTAGTTAGAACATCGATCTAAACAGCTGAGACGTCTCAAATCGTGGTAAGGACTAGAGTTTTAGCTTCGGAATAGAAAATTTAAAATCCACCATTAAGTGGAACTGTGGAGATTACTACAGGAAAGTTGCCTTATTGTCACATCATATAAACCCTCTTTTCACTTGGCGCAAGTAATACATGCTACTGCGTGGCAGTGAAAAATATGACTAGTCACGTAGCGCAAGTAAGACGTGATACTGCGTGACAGTGAGAAATATGACTAGTCACGTGCCGCAAGTAAGACATGATACTGCGTGACAGTGAAAAATGTGACTAGTAAAGCAAAGTAGCCATAAGAATGTACACGCTTCAAAATCGCCTGGGGCTGACTACGTATTAGGTATTGATACTAGGTATTGTGATTATGGTGGTCGAATACCGGACAAGTCCACATGTTCTCCGCTTCAGTAAATATCTCATGTGTTCGATGGATACGGTTCTGTAGTAGTTAAGTGTTTAACAAAAAAAAGATGTGTGAGGTCTTCTCTCTGAGAAACACCGATCATCACGTTCCATTCTCGCACTCTCGATACTGACTTTAATCATTGACCTCACAATCTTCCGCTCGTGCGGAATCTCTTTGAGCAATGCTTACGACTGCTCTATCCATATGTGTACCATCCATTTATGGATTGTTTACTTTAAATTTAGTTTCTGAATTTTGCTTCTAATATTTGTTTCCACATTTGCCGTGTCTACTAATCTACTCCAACATGTAGTTTATGATTTATGTTTTATTTTTACACTACTTCCATCTGATTCTTCTATGCTAACACAAATGCCTACCTTCATAAAAGTAGTTTTATTCAATGCTATTAGCCAGTTTTTCCGTTTATTCTTTATCTTGACAAAGGCCTTGTGATCGAGACAAACAATGAATATGTGTCCGGTTCTATGGCAGTGTTCAGAGCGCGACTGTAACGGCCAAGATCGCGGATTAGAATCCTACCGCAGACAATTGTGCATCTGGACCGTTCAGATAGCAATGGAAAACTGTTAAACGTATTTATATTGCCTAAAATCATTAACTTAAGCCAAAAAATGTTGGGGTAATGGCTACTTCCATCCGATTATCTTATGTTACGCAGGTTCTCACTTTCTTTAATGTAGTTTTGTTCAATTCTATTAACCAAATTTTGTGTTTCATCTTTATTGTGACAAAGGCTTGTGGTTGAAACGAGTCGTAACCTTCGGTAACAGTTACCATGCTGTTCCGACAGCCCAACGTTGTTCTTGAACTAGTTACGGGCACGGCGTGGGTGGGCGGAACAATAAAGAAACCTGTCGCAAGGGCCAGAGTTGTTCCCTGATGTCGACGTCTGTATCGGCGGCGTTGGACTCGAAACATTATCGAGTCGAATGGCTGCTGGAACAGAGGGCGGAGCACTTATGGGAATGCCCCACGTGCTGTGAGGCAAGTTTCTAATCAATAATCAAGAAGATAAATATGTGTGTTTTGTAAATTTATAAAACAGAAGTTTGACCATCTTTATTTTGCAAATTTTTCTTTGATTTGCATCTTTGTAAATCGAGTCATATGTTACATCTTCATACAGCACATTGCTGAGAAGAGATACAGTAGACTTAGTGAAAGCAGTAATAAATTCATTACAAGATGCAGATGATGTCAATGAGGCTGAAAACGTACACATACAGAGAATATTAGAAATGGGAGTATCTAGAGGTGAGGGAAGGAAAAGTACATTTTTTTGGAAAGTCCCGAAGATCACACAATCAACACCTGTCCGGGACTCTGAGTCTACATACACTGGGATGACTGCTGGAGTGGTGCACTTATGGGAATGTCCCGCGTGCTGTGAAGCCAGTTTCTAATCAAGAATCTTCATTGTGGCTTTTTCAAATATGGTAACAATTCCATCTTGACTGTAGATACAATATCGAAATTCAGAATCAATACTCTGAAACTATATGAGCTGCGGTAACACAGATAAGATATAAGTATAAAAAGGAAATTAAAATGTTACCAATAGAAAGTATATAACCACAGTGCTGTACATTGTGAGACGACGTTCTGAATTAAAGCCTTAATCTTGAATGTTTAAGATGTTAGATTTGGTTACATAGGAAGTGATGGGAGATCGAATGAAAAATTCGTAGATAACAGTTGGTATTTGAGAAAATGGGTTATTGTGCATTGTAACATTCAAAAACACTTGCAAAGGATTCGAAAGCACTTTCTATGTACACGTTTTGCAACTGTGTCAAGCCGAATTCAGTGAATTACCATCTGTTTCTTGATAAGGCGGTGAAAATCGATGAAACAGATGTCTGTATCAGCAACTAAAAACTAAATGTAGCAAAAATAGGAATAAAATGTCATTTCTTCGTTTCATCACTACATCTTTTCTGCTAATTTTCTACTAAGGAGTACAACAGGTATTTTCATCTGTGGTAATATGAGCCAATTTGTTTAACATGCCCTGCTGACGTGCACAGTGCGGCGTGATTTTAGCTACACTTTGAGAAAAAGACTGTAGTGTCCTGTCTTGAAATGTATTCTTCATGATATGCTTACATGCTTTCTAATTATTCGGACAAGGGTTTTACAAATGAAGCAATCAAAGAGACGATATATTGTACTGATGGTGTAAGGGACCGCAAATGCTTCGCATATAAATGGTCTTGGGTTCATTCACCACGGAAATATTTATTTTTTGGATATAGAAACGGATCTCGGGTCGACCCAGGCTTAATTGCGTACCGGATTAATCCGGGAAGAAAAGACTGTAAGATAGAGGAAAAAGAGAGGAGATGGATACGGCCCTCATTTAGCAGAGCCACTGAAATGTGAGATCGCTAACATCTCCTACCCATATGGCGTTAAAAATACTATAGGTTAACGTTACTTTTACTGATGGTGTTCTACAGGAACCTGCAGTATTAGCGTATTCCACCATATATTCTAATAAACTGCGCACATATATCCGATCGTAATGCAACCAGATAGTCTCTGTTAAATATTTTACTGAATTTTGCGAAACGAAATATAAGATATCGTATGAGCAGAGTCATCTGCAATACTTTTTGCTTGTAACATTACACCATTGTGGCAGAGATGTACAGATATGGTCTCAGACTTCAAAGGTACCAAGTTCAATTTCAGCCGCCGGAAAATGTCCACCCCAACCTCCTCTTAGAAAGACATTTCAATCTATTGAGCATAAAATAGTGACTAACAAAAATATTTATACAGAAAACAAATTTCGTCTGATCCGTAGCTGTCTGCTATAGAAGGAAAATTGTAAAACAAGTTTCTAAGTCACTCGTTTCACTTCTCCCTTAGTTTCCATTGCCTTTCAACAAAATATAATCATAGCGACTAATGAAAATGACGCCAAAAGTCACATGACTAATTTTATAAGACTGTTTCCTAATTAACCAACAGGTCTTCTAATGTCAATAGTCGCGTGTGATGTTTATGTATTGAATAGGATATGTTAGCAGCTTCTCCAAGATAAACGCTGTCATTTGTATCATGTCACATTGTGCTATCACATGCTTCATATCACATAAATCCTATCATGTCACATTGTGCTATCACATGCTTCATATCACATAAATCCTATCATGTCACATTGTGCTATCACATGCTTCATATCACATAAATCCTATCGCATATATCATATCACATGCATGGTATCATACGCGTATTAGCACATGCATGTTATCACATGTATATTACCGCATATATGATATCACATATATCCTACCACATGTATGTTATCATATGTATTGTAACATATGTATGATATCATATGTAAAGTGTCACATGTATTTTATCACATGTATGTTATCTTATGTATGCTATCACATATATCATACCACACGTTGGCTGTCACGTGTATGTTATTACATGTACGTTTCGCTATCATTCACATGTAAGCTTTCACTTATATGGTATCACATTTACCATACCACATGTATATTATCACGTCTCATATCATATGTATCATGTCACATTTATGCAATTACATCTACACTATAAATATCCAAGCACATAAATGTTATCACAGGAAATGTATCGCATGCATCCTATCACATGTATGCTATAACATGTATGATATAACGTGTGTCATGCCACAGGTATCCTATTTCATGTGCAGTATCACATATATCCTATCACATTTATCCTATCACATTCATAATAGTATATGCATCCTATCATCTGTATCATTTCACATGTATCATTTCACATTTATCATATCACATGTATCATATCACATGTATCATATCACATGTATCATATATAATGTATCATATATAATGTATCATATCACATGTATCATATCACATGATCGTATCACCTTTACCGTATCACAAGAATCGTATAATCTGTATCATATCACATGTATCATATCACATGTATCATATCACATGTATCGTATCACATGTATCATATCACATGTATAATATCACATGTATCATATCACATGTATCGCATCACTTGTATCATATCACATATATCGTATCACTTGTATCATATCACATGTATCATATCACAAGAATCGTATAATCTGTATCATATCACATGTATCATATCACATGTATCATATGACATGTATCATATCACAAGAATCGTATAATCTGTATCATATCACATGTATCATATCACATGTATCATATCACATGCATCATATCACATGTATCATATCACGTAAATGCTATCACATGTATCCTATCACACATAATCTATCATACATATTGTATCAAATATGCACACAATTTGAAAGAATTAACTGTCACATGATCGTATAATTGTTTTTTTTCTTCTTCATCGTTCATTCTCAAACTCAAGTTGAATCTTTTTTCTTGTAGCCGGATATGGACCGTGTTATTTGCGTGACATGGCCCGAAACATCCTTCTTCGGCTGTACGTGCAGTGTTCTGTAGTGACCTGTATCTGGTTTTTGATAAGTAAGAATAGTCGTCACATGTAGATTTCTGAAGAATTTCATCTCGTGCGTAAACACGAACTATATACACATATTTTGCTTGTGTTTAGCTATACATTTCAAGCAGAACTTAATCAATAATTTACGTTCTAGAATTGATGAGTGATGTATTCGTGAGAAATTATATTTCACTGGATTTTAATCTATAAGGATTTCACTCTCAGGCACACAAATATAAAAAGATAAAACATCTGTTCATTTTGATAAGTATATGTGGACATAAAGCCACCAGTGTCTATTGTTAATATTTTCCGTACCTTGGTAATCCGTTGATCTTAGAATAATAACGAATTATCAGCTAATGAATCCATAAAACATCCAGAGACGCTGGGCATTGAAGTAACATTGAAGAGTGTTCTATTACAATCAATGCGAAAGTGATTGAGCGACCATGTGTGTGCAGTGCTGGCACTCACAGTTGTCATCAGGAAATCCAACTAGTGCAGAAATAATTCTATGAAATATCGAATTTGGCGGCAATACGACACCACATTAATCCAGGTAGATCTGAACTGTATAGCAGTTTGATGGAATCAATGACTGAAGTCGCAGTGTTGGATGGAGTAGTATTTGGTCATTTTTCTTTATTCTATTAAATAGGATGGATTTAGGCAGCTTTGTGTAAAGTATTGTGTTAGTCCTGTCATTATTTTGTCTCCCTGTTATATTTAGTAGTTGTGAAAGGAGGAAAACAAACAACGTTTCGGGTTTGCAACCTGTGTCTCCCTGCTTATTGTAAGATTAATTAATTTAAATGAGATCAATAATTAATCAATAATTAATTTAAATATTAATTTTTTAGGGTTATAGGTTAGAGTTAGTTATGTTTTACACGAATAACCTAACCCTAAATAAATAAATTTGTAAATTAGCAAATGATAATCATAAATTGATAACATAGCCAAATGAAATAATCAAAGGGGGGGGGGCACGGGTTTCAAACAGGAACCTAAAGAACATTATCTCCAGTGAGTACAGATATTATATGCGTGCTGTCAAATTCAACAAACGTTTAATGTTACTATAATTTGTTTCTGCACAAACAATAGCACCCTCTCCTCTCTATATCTCTCATTCTCTTTCGAATGTACACACACAAGTTAATCTCACTTTGTGAAGTATGTGTAAGAGAAACAACTGATGTCCTTGTCGTCTGATCCTGTAAAAAGAAAGGCTAAATGTAAGCTGTGTTATGGACCAGCATCATAGATCAGTTTCCAATAAGTTTTCATCTGATAAGTTAGTGATTGACAGGAAACCGCTGGGGGATCATGCAGAGAAACACAAAGTTCAATCATACTACTATCATGACTCATACGATAGTTACCGCCTGTGTGGAGCCGGGGCCTGAAAGAGGAGCAAAGAATAGCAACACTGTTTACCTTCCACGCATGTTGTAAAAGGCGACTAAAGAGGTTATGGATGGAGTTGGCTGTCCCATCCCATATAGGGTCAGTGACCCAAAGCCATGCTGAAGTCGGATGTATCAGGCCGAAATGCGCAGATATCGCATCAATGCTGTAAACCATGGCACAATACCTTCCGTTCTCCGGACTACATCCTGCTAATCTGCAGGAGTTTGAGAAAGAACGCAGAAGAAGAAAAAAAAATACGATAGTTACGCCTCGTAAATATATTTTTACAAAATACCACTTTTTATCAAATGATTTTGCTTAGCAGCGAAAATGAATAAATGTTTATTGAAATTGTCGGTCGATGCATAACGCTGGTACAATGCATATTCAAGTTAAAAAACATTCTTTTATTTTTATTTGAAGAAATTATACTTTTACATATCCTTCAATAATGACATCGGCTTTATTAAATATCATCTTCTTGTCTGTCAATACGGTTAAACCATCATAATTCTCTGGAGTGTCTCTCGTGCAATGAATAGCTTTCATATATGACATTAATACAGCTTGTTCTGTCTGTTTAAACCCGTTTGTATACATTTGAGACGATTTTTTTACATTACATCTGCACTTCCATTTTATATTCTTTCATTTTATTATAAGAAAACTTATTATACAAATGCAATTTAGGTATAGAGAGTGCGAATGCGAGAAATAAACTGTTATATCAATAAAACGCTAGGGGTAGTCTAGTGATAACTGTGATACCTTAACTTTTACAGATTTGTTCTCAGTCGCTATGGCAAATATGTGTGGTCGAGAATAATTCCATCTTCACTTTAATCTAATCTTGGATCACAAGACTATCAAGCAGGGACACTTATAAATGCACAGTTGATGCTCTTACAATTATAATAAATGACAAAGTTATATAGTTTCAATGGGAGTATGAAACTCTACAAACGAAACTTTACCAGATCAGATGACTTTCATGTAGTCATCTAGAAAAGTGTATAGCTAGCGTACTTCATCTAGCTCTCCTATCTGCTGACATGTTCGTCTCCATCTCAACTTAATTCTGCGTCTCTCATCTCCATCTCAACTTTACGTCGCGTCTCTCATCTCCATCTCAACTTCATGTCGCGTCTCTCATCTCCATCTCAACTTTATGCTGCGCCTCTCATCTCCATCTCAACTTTATGCTGCGCCTCTCATCTCCATCTCAACTTTACGTCGCGTCTCTCATCTCCATCTCAACTTTATTTTGCGCCTGTCATGTCCATCTCAACTTTATGCTGCGTCTCTCATCTCCATCTCAACTTCATGTCGCGTCTCTCATCTCCATCTCAACTTTATGTCGCGTCTCTCATCTCCATCTCAACTTTATGTCGCGTCTCTCATCTCCATCTCAACTTCATGTCGCGTCTCTCATCTCCATCTCAACTTTATGTCGCGTCTCTCATCTCCATCTCAACTTTATATCGCGTCTCTCATCTCCATCTCAAATTTATGTCGCGTCTCTCATCTCCATCTCAACTTTATGTCGCGTCTCTCATCTCCATCTCAACTTTATGCTGCGTCTCTCATCTCCATCTCAACTTTATGCTGCGCCTATCATCTCCATCTCAACTTTATGTCGCGTCTCTCATCTCCATCTCAACTTTATGTCGCGTCTCTCATCTCCATCTCAACTTTATGTCGCGTCTCTCATCTCCATCTCAACTTCATGCTGCGTCTCTCATCTCATTCTCATCTACATGTAACATCTCTAATATCCATATCTCCTTTAAGCATCATCTCTCAAATCCATTTCTCCTACATGTAGCGTCTCTTACCTCTACATCACTTACATTTTGCGTCTAAATCTTTCATATCACCTACATATAGCGTCTACAAAGTCCATCTCGCCTCGATATCACCTACATATAGCGTCTACAAAGTCCATCTCGCCTCGATATCACCTACATATAGCGTCTACAAAGTCCATCTCGCCTCGATATCACCTACATATAGCGTCTACAAAGTCCATCTCGCCTCGATATCACCTACATATATCGTCTACAAAGTCCATCTCGCCTCGATATCACCTACATATAGCGTCTACAAAGTCCATCTCGCCTCGATATCACCTACATATAGCGTCTACAAAGTCCATCTCGCCTCGATATCACCTACATATAGCGTCTACAAAGTCCATCTCGCCTCGATATCACCTACATATAGCGTCTACAAAGTCCATCTCGCCTCGATATCACCTACATATAGCGTCTACAAAGTCCATCTCGCCTCGATATCACCTACATATAGCGTCTACAAAGTCCATCTCGCCTCGATATCACCTACATATAGCGTCTACAAAGTCCATCTCGCCTCGATATCACCTACATATAGCGTCTACAAAGTCCATCTCGCCTCGATATCACCTACATATAGCGTCTACAAAGTCCATCTCGCCTCGATATCACCTACATATAGCGTCTACAAAGTCCATCTCGCCTCGATATCACCTACATATAGCGTCTACAAAGTCCATCTCGCCTCGATATCACCTACATATAGCGTCTACAAAGTCCATCTCGCCTCGATATCACCTACATATAGCGTCTACAAAGTCCATCTCGCCTCGATATCACCTACATATAGCGTCTACAAAGTCCATCTCGCCTCGATATCACCTACATATAGCGTCTACTAAGTCCATCTCGCCTCGATATCACCTACATATAGCGTCTACAAAGTCCATCTCGCCTCGATATCACCTACATATAGCGTCTACAAAGTCCATCTCGCCTCGATATCACCTACATATAGCGTCTACAAAGTCCATCTCGCCTCGATATCACCTACATATAGCGTCTACAAAGTCCATCTCGCCTCGATATCACCTACATATAGCGTCTACAAAGTCCATCTCGCCTCGATATCACCTACATATAGCGTCTACAAAGTCCATCTCGCCTCGATATCACCTACATATAGCGTCTACAAAGTCCATCTCGCCTCGATATCACCTACATATAGCGTCTACAAAGTCCATCTCGCCTCGATATCACCTACATATAGCGTCTACAAAGTCCATCTCGCCTCGATATCACCTACATATAGCGTCTACAAAGTCCATCTCGCCTCGATATCACCTACATATAGCGTCTACAAAGTCCATCTCGCCTCGATATCACCTACTTGTAGCGTCTAAAATACGTGTAAGACAGTTAATTAAGTATTTGTTTAAGTCTGTTAGTTTTCCAGACGTGAGAGTTTGAAGCACTGACCTTGCATCTGCCAGGAATACCATGGTCTTCCATTCATCACTGCATTCTGTGCTGACCCATCAGTATATACTTTGACTCATATGTCTTCCGAATATTCATCGCCCAGGAATCTGAGGGTGACTGTCCTTCGCTGCACACTGTTCTGTTCGTCCTTGCTTAGTATTCTTTTCACGTGGGTATGAATGTATATTGGAAGTCCATGTCTTTCACTTCAAGGGGTTTTACTCTGGTGTGTTTTTTGACAGAAGCCTGAGTTTCAGGGAACGTGTTGATCATATTATCATAAAGGCAGGCAAAGGCTTAGCAGCAATGAAGGTTATGGCTGCTGCCCAGTGTGAGCAGAGATTATTATTTCTTTTGTACCAGGGTTTGGTTGTGGCTGTGGTGGAATATGCACTGACAATTCTGACTCTTAGCCAAACTCAGATAGAAAGACTGGATACAGTCCAGAATGCAGCAATGCGTATCATTCTGGAATGCACAAGAGACACATTGACAAGAGCTATGCGATACCTACTTGAGTACGGTCAGCAGAAGTATGATGGCGGATACACTCAAGGAGAGATCGGAGCAACTATGGATGTGTCCAGTTTGCTGTGATGATGATCCGACGACTAACTAACTAACTAACTAACTAACTAACTAACCAACTAACTAACTAACTAACTAACTAACTAACTAACTAACTAACTAACTAACTAACTAACTAACTAACTAACTAACTAACTAACTAACTAACTAACTAACTAACTAACTAACTAACTAACTAACTAACTAACTAACTAACTAACTAACTAACTAACTAACTAACTAACTAACTAGCTAACTAACTAACTGACTAACTAACTAACTAACTAACTAACCAACCAACTAACTAACTAACTAACTAACTAACTAACTAACTAACTAACTAACTAAACCTTAAGGAGCTGTTAACGTCAGGTAAGTCTGTAAGTTGTCTACAGAGTCGTTTAGCTTGGTGGATAAAGCTACTTCCTCTCAGTCGTGCCAATGCTAGTTTTTGGAATATTTCCTACATTGGATGACTTGACATACACTGAAATAAGAATCAAATATGAGAATCAAAAGAAGAGTTATCAACTAACACAGAAGCTAAACATGTCCTATGTTGCATCTACTATTTTGCCCAATTTTGCATGTACTATTTTGTCCTATGTTGCATCTACTATTTTGTCCTATGTTGTATCTACTAATTTGTCCTATGTTGCTTATACTAACTTGGACAATGCTGCATCTAATGTCTTTTCCAATGCTGCTTCTACTTAATATACTAACATTCCGTATGTTGCATCTAGCATTGTGGTCTATATTGTATCTGCTTACTTCGTCTATGTTGCATATACAACCATGTACTATGTTATATCTACTGTTATTACCTATGTTGCATATACAACCATGTACTTTGTTATATCTACTGTTATTACCTATGTTGCATATACAACCATGTACTATGTTATATCTACTGTTATTACCTATGTTGCATATACAACCATGTACTATGTTATATCTACTGTTATTACCTATGTTGCATATACAACCATGTACTATGTTATATCTACTGTTATTACCTATGTTGCATATACAACCATGTACTATGTTATATCTACTGTTATTACCTATGTTGCATATACAACCATGTACTATGTTATATCTACTGTTATTACCTATGTTGCATATACAACCATGTACTATGTTATATCTACTGTTATTACCTATGTTGCATATACAACCATGTACTATGTTATATCTACTGTTATTACCTATGTTGCATATACAACCATGTACTATGTTATATCTACTGTTATTACCTATGTTGCATATACAACCATGTACTATGTTATATCTACTGTTATTACCAATGTTGCATATACAACCATGTACTATGTTATATCTACTGTTATTACCTATGTTGCATATACAACCATGTACTATGTTATATCTACTGTTATTACCAATGTTGCATATACAACCATGTACTATGTTATATCTACTGTTATTACCTATGTTGCATATACAACCATGTACTATGTTATATCTACTGTTATTACCTATGTTGCATCTACTAAATTGGTCTATACTGCATCTACTGTATTTTCCTTTGTTGCATGTACTACCATGTCCTAAGTTTCATGTACTATCATGTCCTATATTGCATCTACTATGATGTCCTATGTTGCATCTGCTACTGTGTTTTATGTTTTATACACTAATTTCGTCTATGCTGCACCTCTCTTTTCCTATGTTGCATCTACTACCATGTCCTTCGTTGCATCTACTAATTTGGTCTATGTTGCATCTACTAACTTAGTCTATCTTGCTTCTACTGTATTCCCCTATGTTGCATCCACTACCATGTCCTAAGTTGCATCTACTGGCATGTCATATGTTACATCTACCATTTTGTCCTATGTTACATCTACTAACTTATTCTATGTTGCATTTACTAATTTATTATATGTTGCATCTACTACCTTGTTCTATGTTGCACACCCGTCTATCCGGCTCTGTGTTTGAAATGTAGTGAGCGCAACGGAGAAGCCCATAGTAACAAATTCAATATTATCTACGATTGTGATTATCTAATTGATGGCATGCTTGATTCACATTATACATACATATCTTCAAACTTAAATGCTTGTATATTTCCAGCTTGTGAAGTTCTACTGGCGAGCACTGCGACCACATATAATTAGTCTGGAGATCCAAAATGGCAACCACAGGTGGGTTCATTTTAACTATTAGTCCGAAACCGTCGACAGTAAATACCTATGTACAGAAAGTAAACACGAATTCGTTCGTTACGATTTTGATTTTCGTCGTGTTTTTCGTTGATCACTGTTTATATGCATAGAGTCGCATGCCAAAGAAAATAAAAGGCTGGCAAACACAATTCACGGAGATAATAGAATCAGTCTTTCAGGTTATGTTTACGTTCTGTAAACAAGTCTTTACTCGAGACAGGTCATTGCTTGTTCCATTGTTCGTCATTATATCTAGTATACTCCAATACATGACAATAGTCATACTAATGTCATTGTATGAAATATTCATTAAAACACGTAGGCTTTCTTATAGCTAGTTATACACCCGTGTAATTACTGTTTTATAACTTAAATTATGTGAATACAAAACAGCCATTATTTTTTTTCTGAAACGACACTCTTTCCAGAACATACATTTTTATGGACACCCTGAACTTCTCTCGATTCCGGACGTATTGACTTCCTTCAGAAACTGAACATTTCTAAATAAACGGAAATAATTCTTTCACGTCGTCATTTTAACAGGACATTTCTCCTTTTATCGGCAACCAAATCTTTCATTACTAGTTCCCCAATTGTCATTACGATTATTTTGTGACTGCTCGATTACAGAGTTGATAGTGCGCTAGCATCGTAAATACAGGTAGTTTAAATAAGTTCGTGATTCGAACGTCGACCATCCGCTTTATACTAGAGATACGATTGGCTGTGTCAATGGCGCCTCAAATTTCAGCAATAGGTGAATAAAAATATATCCGCTCTTTACATTGTCAAAATACCTTCTTGTTCTTGTTATACTGTTGTTATTCCGGACGATGTAACAATTAAACATATATGAACATACAATGGAGTAAAGAAAAAATATTTGTCGTTTCTTGCTGTCATTCACACGTGTTGTTGTTGTTAGGAAGATAGACGAAAAAAAAGTAATGCTCTATTTTGTGGTTTTAAACATGGCTATGAGATGTATCAAAAAAGCTTTCCTTACAGCATGGTTTCCTCTCAAGTTTTTCTCTCGGAGACCAGTAAAAATACTGTCCCAATCGTGATTAATACCCGGACCCCAAGGGTCTAAGAAGGGAGTTCTAACCACACGGCCATGCGCTCCATTTATGATATATGTATCCATTATAAATGTGGGGATATATCGTGAATTTTTTCTGAGATCCCTCGAGATTATCGCGTGAAGCATAGGGAATTACATGCTATAAATGATACTCTCAGCAGGCATTTGTGCTGCTCCGTTGAGAGGGACGGAGTACATTTTTTGGACCCGACTATAATGGGGTCAATCCTCTACAGATTTTCAACGTTTCATATATATATATATAATTGGTAGCGTATCATATTCAAGGCGTAGCCATCAACTCAGTAGCAGTTTTTGGTTGTAGTAATTTTCTAGGCAACATTAATACGTTCAGTAATTGTTCATTGCTTTCTGAACGATCCTGAATCTCAAATACCTGTGGGGTGGAGCGAACTCGGTATCTTGGCCGTCACAGACGCACTCTGTACCACTTATACTGTCACAGAGACCGACAATATATATATATATATATATATATATATATATATATATATATATATATATATATATATATATATATATATATATATATATATATATGTAGCGATGATTTTGATATGTTTCATTTTCTACATATTATGCAAATAAAAAATCTTTGGATCGAACATCTACGGTCACAACTTCACCCATAATATACTTCGCGTATATAGTATACTTCGTACAAAATGAGTTATTCCTAACACACAAACAACGATGTAAAATTGTAGCTTTATAAAAAGTTGTGTACTCTAATGTGTATCATGTGACGTATTCTTCCAAGTACGTGGTGATTTCAAGGTTTATCGGAGATTCTCAACGCCCTATCCATTAGAATGTACACATACCACAAAAACGCAGATATAACCAGTATTGTGCGATTCGCTCACAGACAGAAAAATACACGACATCAGCAAAAGGAAACGAGAAGGATTATTGAGCCTGTAAAAGTACAGTAAACTTCGATCGAAAAGCAACAATTATTTTCTATACCTATGAATTTATTTACAGCTCTTAGACCTTCGCAAACTGGGTCAGAAGTGAAAGTTTAACAAATCATATCAGATTTACCGGAGCACAGGAGAGCATTTAAGATTTTCGGCGAACGCCACCGACTTTCATTTGAACCGCAATATAAAGGAGCCAATTATCGTCCTTCTACTTGCTGTGTACGAGGAACATATAACTAACACCAGACGTATAGAGCTCCAGAATTTAACATATATATATATATATATAAACACACACCCATATACATACATACATACATACATACATACATACATACATACATACATACATACATACATACATACATACATACATACATACATACATACATACATACATACATACATACATACATACATACATACATACATACATACATACATACATACATACATACATACATACATACATACATACATACATACATACATACATACGTACATACATACATACATACATACGTACATACGTACATACGTACATACGTACATACGTACATACATACATACATACATACATGCATACATACATACATACATACATAAATACATACATACATACATACATACATTCACACGCACACACATACACATATATACATACACACACATATACATGCATACACACACATACATACATACATACATACATACATACAAGAACACAGCGTGGTATGATTTATCACTGACAATCTGTTATATTACGTAAAACACAAGATGATTCACTCTACAATGAACCTATGAAAGTTACATTAGCTTGACGACAAAAATTGTAAAGCTAATCGACCTTGTGTTTTTTACTAATTGCTAGTGTTACACAGTTTTGCAGCGGTTCCACTTATTATCGATTGAGTTAGATTAGTAAATTTCCCACCGACGCTCCATTAGCTATTTCTTACGACATGTATGCCTGTCCATATTGTCGTTATTCTCTGCTCCTGTATATGGCACATACACAGCAATACATACTGGGCAGATAATAAAAATATTGATATATCTAAGAAGTCAGGTCAATAATAAAACACTGAGGTTAAACAATTCTAGGGATTGTTCCATGTCCTTGGACTCGTCATGTTCTATATTCACAAATGTTTAAGCGATTAGGAATATTACGTTTTGTAAACATTTCTTATGGGGTTTTCCAAACACATTAATCGCATCAGTAGCGGCTTTACATATTAAAATCTGCAGCAAACTTCTTCTCTTATTGAATTGAATTGTTCAATATAACAGCTCAAGTCAATTGTGTTATATTTTTATCCGTAAATCGCTTACATAGAAACACAATTAATGTTACAATTAATGTACGTAAACGTACAAAAATGTGGGAAACCATCAGGATATTTACATTTAAAAAAAACTATTTTATTTAATTTTCAAATATTCACATGTCATATTGGTGTGCGAAATAAATGCCAAATCTACTTAAAAACGCATTCAATCTCTGAGATGACGAACACAATACAGTATGTTCTTGTGGAAAATTCTAAGAGATCGCTTTGTCAATTGCCAATTATCAAATATGGATGTACTGATTGGTAGCCATAACAGAAAACGAATATCGATTATATAGATCGCTTTATTGTTGTATGAGGCGTTGCTTCTAATAACTGCCTGTAGAGACAATAATATTTGAAGTTGTAAACCTGGTAGCTGACTTGGAATAACCAATCTTACGGAGATGGAAATCTGAGAAAATTTTGGTTGGAGGAAGAATACGTTATCTTTGCAATGAGTTCAGGTTAGTTTTGATTTCAGATTATGATTGATTTCACTTATTTCATAGATTAGATAATATTCACATCTGTAATGTTCGATTTGTGAGCTAATTCAACACTTGTGTTTATAACAATTGATGAATATGTGGTAAGTGTATTCATTATATCCTAGGTTGCTTCAAAGGAAAATTTTAAATATTAGTTTTAGGGAATATATTATGAAAAAGGTCATTATGAAGTCACGCTTCCATCTGTACCAGGACCAAGATAGCACGCGCTCGGCACTCGTGACATGTTAACACTACAAACAGGTTGACGCACGACTATTTAAATTGGTATCACAATTTTAAAGTTTACCTTTGAAGCAACATCGATTACATTACTTATACACGACACAAACTCTGTTTTTAAATTAACCGGCACTTATATTCTTATCAATGACGTTTACCTGAACAGGTTCTGGTTTACCTGAAATACAACGTCCATTATTATTTGTGATCACAGCTCTGATATAGCACAGCTTGACTTGCATATGTGGTTGAAAGACAGGTACCTCACCATAAGAGGTAGTTTTAAAATTAAAATAACATTCTGTCAAACACATTTTTCGAACTTTGACTTTGTAAAAGATATTTACCTAATTGTAAACACCGATCTCTCGACATGTTCCTGCACTCTGTATCTATATCTATCTATATATTGTCATTTCTCTGCTTTTGCTGTTAGGCGTCGAATGACTGAATGACGATCTGTGTTCGGAGAATGACATGTTTGCGTGGTATGTAGTAATAGTATGAAGTCTCAGAATGTTTGGAACTCCTTCAATCCACCTTCTACTTGGTTATCATATGTATGTTGTTGTTTCAATGTTCCATGTTGTATACTCTTAGAGGAGCGGAGTAGCCTAGTGGATAGTGAGCTTGCTTGCTATTATCTGGTTAGAGCGAGCCAGGTTCGAAACCACGTCCGGAAATTTAAAAAAAAATCCGGGTTGTAATTTCTCACTTGACACGACTCCAGTCGACTCAGCCGTAAATGAGTACCTGACGCATGAGTTAGGGAAGGTAAAAAAACAGCAAGGAAGGGAACTGGCCACCCCACCTAATAGTTGCTGCGGCTTAGTACATGAAGAGTTATCTTCATCCCCGACGGCAGATGCCATGGAATCGACCTTTACCTTTTATACTCTTACTGCTGACCAATAAGGGTTCATTCTTATTAAGTGGAGAAACATTTGAGTCTCTGTTCTTCAATATATTTGAGCACAGATATTTCCAGCATTTCTTAAAATCTCTTCATTACTCACATAATTTCGTTTGTGTGTTGCTTTTCATAGACATCGCATGTCACACGCAGTAAGCCTTCTATCTTTTTCTTTTTTAGTGTCCATGTCTGGCTTTGATAACACAATATTGGTATGAAGATTGAATTTATGATTTGTCTTTTGGTTGTCATCAGGATAGATGTGTGTTTAAAGATTGGTGTAAGTTCATAATTCATGTAGTTGGCTTTTGTGTACGCTGTATACTACTGTGTATTGTCTGTCGCACTTACATTCTGTTAATCAGAGGAATGAAATTTCAGATTTCAAGATACTTATGAAGTTAATTACGCACCTGAAATGTTGATAATGTGCATGTTGACAAACGTTCTATGATATCATTATTTGCATTCTTCTTCTTTGTTCGTTCTCAAGCTCTCTCAGATTAGCAGAATGTAATTTGGAGAACGGTATCCGCCGTGTAATGGTTGCGATATATGTGTTATTTTGACCTGAAACATCCGACATCAGTATGATATTCGGGTAACTATCATTTTATATGGATAGATAACTAAACCCCATAACCTCTAAAGCTTCCTTCTGTGACACGCCTGAAAGGTAACAGTGTTGATGTGATCCCCTGCGTGTCCCTGGGCACCACAACACATCGGGGAAACACTGCAAGAACAAGGTCATTTATTAAATGCAAGATTTATCAAGGTTGACATATGTTTACTTAATATTTCTCGTTGAGTAATAAGTTAGATGGACTGCATTAAGTATAGAGGCATTTCACTCTTAAGCCACATAGGAAACACCGTTAGCAAGATACTAGAGACAAGGATGCGCGCATGTATAGAATCACAGCTCAACAACACGCAATTGGGCTTTCGGAAAAATAAAAGCTGTACAGATGTAATCTTTGTACTCAAGCAACTTTTAGACAGAGCGACAGAATAGAAACAAGACTTACATTCGTGGACCAAGAGAAAGCTTTTGACAGAACAAATAGAGCACACCTATGGATAACACTACAGACATACGGAGTTCCCCAACATCTCATAAACCTATGTCAGAGCATATACGCCAATAGTCAATGCGCAGTACGAACGAACACATGTACATCTGATAATTTTCAAATTCACTCGGTAGTGAAACAGGGTTGTGTACTACCCCCTATTGTTCATAATAAACATATATCACACCTGAAAAGTAGCAAAGACAACGGAAGAAAACAATCTGAAGGATAACTAAAACGAATTGCTATTTACAGACGACCAAGCACTAGTAGCATCATCAGAATAGCAAATACAAAGACAAATGGACAGATTACATCAAACATGCCAAACCGTTAACGTGAAGATAAATATAGGAAAGACCAAAGTAATAAGATAGGAAAAACAGATAGAAACATAATATATATATATATATATATATATATATATATATATATATATATATATATGGTTGGTTAGTTGGTTGGTTGCTGATCCAGCGGTCCATGGACTCATGCCCTTTGACCCAATGCCATTAAATGGCATTATATTGCTGGGAAGTCTGTGGATTTTCGGCCAACCCCCGGGACAGAGCCAGAGAATAACTATCACACTTCCAGGAAGGTAGGTTTCAACCTATGCACTGCTCCTAGCCACTGTAGCCAAGATAGGGTTCACTGTGCTCATTCCCCGACTACTGGTTATGCCGAACTTCTCTATTACTCCAGGCATGCAACCAAATGTTCAAGTCACAAGGATTGTCACGTCCTGCGTCACTGTGCCTTTATGATAGGTTTCAGCCATAGGAAAAACATGAGAAGAACACGAACGCAGAGGTTCTAACTAGCACTGCTTATGAAAAAAATAACTATTAAAGGAAATAACAATAAAACAAGATATTTACGACATTAAACGAAATTTAAGAAACCTTGTTGAAGACCTTACATAAATACTTAAAGGTAAGTTGATCGGGGAGAGCAAGTGATAAGTAGATAAATAATTGGGAAGGAAACATCACGAGATAAAGATAATACAGTCTAGCACAGTGCACTACCTTGGCAAGAAACAGAAATTTGGAAACCAGTTGCATCCAACCTCCTTTGATGAGACGGCACTTGATGACAACTTTGAGATTTGACTTCATCGAATGCTATCTTTAAATTAGACGCTGACTTTAGTAATAAAGTTGTTAATGCGAAAGTTATCATACGCTTAGACGTTGACTTTAGCAATAGAATTGTTAAAACAAAAGTTATCACAAGGCTAGACGTTGTGTATAATAAGTGTAGAGGGCGCAGTTGATAGTAGCTTTATTTCTATCGTCGGGTTACAGCGTGCGGGGTTCGAAACCACGTCCGGACAAAACAGAATCCGGGTTGTGATTTCCTCACCTTTCAAAACCGTTCCTCCAGTCCACTTAGCTTTAAATGGGCACCGAACCCATGCGTTGGGGACTGTAAACACAGCATGAAAGGGAATTGATTACTCCACCTAATAGTTTCTGCGGTTTAATACTTGTTTTCTTCATCCCCAACGTCAGGTTACTGCCACGGAATTATTATCTTCATAAGAATAGAATTGTTAACACGAATGTTATCACCAAATTGGACATTGGCCTTAGCAATTTAGTTGTAAATGTAAATGCTTTCACAAGACTAGACCTTGACTATAGTAATAAGAGTTGTTAATACGAGTGTTATCACAAGATTAGACGATGACTTTAGTAATAGAGGTGTTAATATAAATTCTCTCACCAGACTAGACGCTGAAAATATGAAAATGTGAGACGACTAAATGTACTTTCTTGTATACTATCAGAATCAGACTACTACGATAATTCCATGGATGGAGGAAATGCTACAGATACCAACCTGGGATCCCCGAAGCTGACTTGGGATGATGCAACATGGATACTGACCAGTGCTTTCATTATTTTCACTATGCAATCAGGTGTGTTTGTGTTGAAGTTTTCATATGTTTACTGACGCTTTCATTATTTTCACTATGCAATCAGGTGTGTTTGTGTTGAAGTTTTCATATTTGAAGAAAGTTGTTTAAAAACAACTATGGTCTCCCTATGTCATGGGTTAGAATCGGGCTCGTGTAGTCGTGCTTTTAAGGTGAATTTTTTTCTAAGATAGCTGAGGATTATTGATTGAAGCTACGGATTTACGTGCTATGAGTGGTACTCTCGGCAGTCGACATGCCGCTTTGTTGATAATGACGTACATATGAAACTCCGAGTGCAATGAAGTCAATATTCTATGACTTATGAACCCTTTTTGTTTAAAAACAACATGTGAGATTGAACTTGCTATGTTTAGTTTTATTTATTCTGATAATTCAATGTTCATTAAACATGTCCTTCGTTATGTTGTCATGCGAACTGATCCAGGGAGAGTTTAATATACAATTCCATTAAAGGCTGCTATGCCATTGAGATCATCACGACGTGCACACGTTGAATTGTCATGTGACATATTCTTTCCAGAACGTTGTCTTCCCAATGAACTCTTTGAACCCCTCTCTGTCTTGGGTGATGCGGCTTGCATTTTCCAACGATGTATTCTTTTTATCTTTAATGTCGTCAGTCGATCGTCTTCTTGGTCTGCCCTTTCTACTCAACCCATATACTCTACCCTCCATTATTTCTTTCTAAACAGTTGTGTCTCTTTATATGACCAAATATGTGTATTTTTTTTTACTATTGTGTTAAGTAACCAACACTCTGGAATCTTAAATGCGTTTATAATATCTGAGTTTCTCTTTTTTCCTTTTATGATATTCTAAGTATCTTTCTATAGCATTTCATCTCAAATGCGTTGATCGTCTTTGCCGCTGACTTACTTAGGGTCCATGTTTCACAGCCGTATGTTGCAAACGGAAAAATAAAAGTTCGTAACATTAACAATTCCTATTCTATTTTTGTATTTTTCCATATGTTTTCAACAGTGTTATTTTACAATATGCCATTGCCAATCTTTTCCTTATTTCTGCAATGCAGCCTCCTGCACCGCTGATGTTTGCTCCTAAGTATTAGAATTTATCCACACATTTTATCTCGCTATTCTAATTTTTGGTTGTTGTGTTGTTATATTTGTTAACATGATTTTTGTTTTTTTTTGCGTGTTTAAATATAAGTTTTTTGATTCGCTATATTTCTTTGTGTTCTTTATTAGTTATTCAAATACCTCTATATCATTTGAAAGAAGCACGTTGAAATGTTAATGTTAATTCTTAAATGAAAAAAACAAGTTAAGTCCTTAACGGGATTGAACCCAAGTTCTCAGGATTATGATACTATTATCGCAAAAATAATCTGTAACGCATACTACGACATCAATGCACTTAAATACACACATTATTTTCATCAAATACTGCATCAAGACTATTAAATATATTTGTCACGTATTGTGTCCATCTTTGTGGCGTAGAGCGCATCTTTGACGGAATCTTCTTCTTCTTCTTTGCGCATGCGGTTGTGTCTGTTGGTCTCACCAATGGCTCACTAGGCAAACCAACCATGTAACAGAAAACCTTAGTAGATGACATGCCTTTATATTGAGGTTATCTTCTTATAGAAGCTTCATGGCACGTCATCTATAAAATCCCGTAGTCGTAACCTTCGATAACAGTTACCATGCTGTTCCGACAGGCCGACGTTGTACTTGAACTAGTTACGGGCACGGCGTGGGTGGGCGGAACAACAAAGAAACCTGTCGCAAGGGCCAGAGTTGTGCCCTGATGTCGACGTCTGTTTCGGCGGTATTGGACTCGAAACACCATCGAGTCGAATGGCTGCTGGAACAGAGGGCGGAGCACTAATGGGTATGCCCCACGTGTTGTGAGGCTAGTTTTCTAATCAACAATCAAGATTCTTCTTCTTCTTTTTCTTATTCTTCAGCGTTCATTCTCAAACTCCCGCTGGATTTCTCTTGTAACAGGACAATGGTCCTACACTATTTCCAGATGAATGTAGTCCAGAGAATGGACATGCGCTGTGTTGCCGTTTTATTTGCGCCAATGGTCCAACACATCCGTCTTCGGCGGGGGATGGATTTAACTTCCGGTACATGAAATTGTACATATGGATTTTCAGAATGCAGTTGCAACCTACTGAACATAACTAATGCCTATATAATCACTATAGCCAAAGAGTGCTGGGTTTGATCCCTACACGCTGATTAATATATGCTACAAACAGTCCTACATTTAATCGTCGGTCATTAAACGGATCAAATCCCAGTGACAAGAATGATAATTTACATTTCAGTGTTCTATTTTAAGAAACGGTCAAGACTTCTCTAAAACTGTGCAGGGAATGCAATTACACTGCGCAACAAAATACAGTTTTTGTTTTTTTACAAGTATAAAATTAGTCAATTCCTACTGAAAATGGGTTGAGAAAAACGAATATGACATCAGAAAATGTTTATTAGCTCTAGTTTTTGAGTTATTGTAATTTCAATATTTGTATTAAAAATCCTATTTCTTATTGTTTCCTTTTCCTCTTGTATACCACTTCTGGAGCTTCTCTTGTGACATTCCAGCAGTAGTCAGCAAGCATGGATGTATTCCACTTACCCTGGTACCTTTTTTCCATCAATGCAATGTCTTGGTGGAAACGCTCCCCATGTTCATCACTTACTGCACCACAATTTGGAGGGAAGAAATCAAGATGAGAATCCAGGAAGTGGATCTTAAGTGACATGTTGCAACCTAATTGTTGATATGCTGTCAGAAGTTCATTAATAGCAACAGGATAGTTCTCACTTCTATGATTGCCAAGGAAATTTTGTACAACACATTTGAAAGATTGCCATGCACCTTTCTCATTCCCATGAATAATGGCATCAAAATGCTCATCTTTCAACAGTTCCCTTATCTGTGGGCCTACAAATAATCCTTCCTTTATTTTACCATCACTAAGGTAATGAAATTTTTTCCTCAAGTACTTAAATGCCTCTCCCTCCCTATTCATGCCCTTGATAAAGTTCTTCATTAGCCCCAATTTAATATGAAGAGGAGGTAGAATTATTTTATTTCTATCAACCAAAGAAATTTGCTGTACATTCTTTTCACCAGGCTCCATAACCTTCCTATCAGGCCAAGTTTTCCTAATGTAATGAGAAGTTCTCTGTCGACTGTCCCATTCACACAGAAAGCAACAATATTTTGTGTAACCTAATTGCATGCTAAGTAAAATTGCAATAACTTTCAAGTCTGCACAAATCTGCCACTGATGATCATCATATTTTATTGCTTTAAGAAGTAATTTCATATTTTCATAAGTCTCCTTCATGTGGACAGCATAGCCTATAGGGATAGAAGGTAATGAATTGCCATTGTGTAGCAAAACTGCTTTCAAACTTAACTTTTATGAGTCAATGAATAACCTCCACTCTTGTTGCATGTGCTCTATTTTCAAAGCTTCCATAAGCCCATTAACATCATGGCAAGCAACAATGCTATTATTCATTGTGAAAAATGGAGTTAGAGATTTCTGACGTTCTCTGTACATAGACACCTTAACATTTTTATCCAGGAGATTCCACTGCTGAAGTCTTGATGCAAGAAGTTCAGCTTTTGTTTTAGATAGGTCAAGATCTCGAATTAAGTCACTGAGTTCATTTTGAGAAATTCTATGTAGAATATCAACAGAACCTATTGGTGTGAATTGAGTATCTTCCTGTTCAAACTCAGGTTGTATTTCTTGACCACAATCTGCATCAAGTTCTATAACTTTCTGGTTGGGTGAGGTAGGAACAGGCAGATCTTTTCCATGTGGTACTGGTCGTATATCTGATGGAATATTGGGGTAATTCAAAGTCCACTTCTTCTTTTTAGATATCCCGTGTTGGAGAGGAGGCACCATACAAAAATAGCAGTCACTTACATGATCTCTCGGCTCTCTCCATATCATAGGAATTGCGAAAGGCATTGACCGCACTTTGCCATTCAGCCAACCACAGAGTTTCACAGTACATGTAATACAGCAAATGTGAGGTGCCCAGGGTTTATCTTGATCATCTATCTTACAGCCGAAGTAAAGATGATATGCAGTTTTAATTAAAGGTGTAATTTTCCGTTTTTGAAACGACAACGTCCCCTCGCCACAAACATAGCAAAAATTGTTAGCACTATTAACGCACTTTCGTGACATTATGGAATCCAATCTTTATACAAATTCAGACATTTATAGCACTAGAAAATAATATATATATATACTACTTGAAAATATTAATTATATACACATGTTGAAATATGTGGTTTGTTTTTTACATCAACACACGATTTAAACAATATAGCGGCCATTGAGAGAAGTCGCACGGTGTCAACATGCATTCGTCGCTGAATAAATTTTTCGTCAGAAAAATTTTCCACTTTTTTCGAACAATAAACAAGGAATATCACAACAATAAGAGCAAACTGAGAATTTTTAATGTGATATTCGTTTTTCTCACCACACTTTAAGTAGGAAATGATTATTTTCATGTCTATAATTTTTTATGTGTTGCGCAGTGTTATTAAACCACGCTAAAAACCGGCCATATAGTTTAATAAATTATAGCAACAGAATACGTCAATATTTTCACCATATATTATTTAAAAGTATATACAACCGTATTGGTCTTGACTGACGGACTGAAACAAACAAGTCTTAACAGAATTAATCATGTATATGATGGAGCCGACAATGTCTTTTTATGGCTAAATCTGTCGATCCATGAACGATATATGTGGATTATTGTAAAATATGCATAGTAAAATGTCATTGCTGAGGCTATTGCACCTTACATCTGAGTTTTCTTTCATCTGCTGTGCTCAATATGCAAATGTCTTTGTACCACTACATTGTTCTTCGTGAGTCACGATCTTCTGCTAGCTTTTACAAGCTTTCAGAAGTGATAACAAAATAATTCATTGATTACTTGCATACGTGGTTAGGGTCATGGTTGTTTTGTATTTTTGTTATTTCATTACATTAGTCCATTTCCAGTATTTTATTTTTATGGTATGTTGTTCTCCATTCATCTTGTATTGTTCTTGATAAACACATTATGTTTGAAACGTCGATTTAATCTGTTGATAAACATTGTGAACTATATTGTCTCATTTCTATGTGCACTGTGAACTGAACAATTTTATTACTGTTTTTCATCGATACCTACTGATTTCTTTCTGCAGGGTTCGGTTTACTTGAAGCTGGCAATGTTTCAGCTCGTAATGAGGTGAACATCATGGTCAAGAATGTAGTCGATGTTATATTTGGTGGTATTACTTATTGGATGTTTGGTTTTGGGCTCAGTTACGGCGACGACTGGGGTTCAAACGCTTTCTGTGGCGTTGGTCACTTCTTTGTAGATGTCGATACAGAACATATGGGAGAAGTTTATTCCACCTTTGTTTTTCAGCTCTCATTCGCTACTACAGGTGAGTCAATTTGTTCACACTATAAGCGACGTATTCATTACTGACATTATTACTTTCCTCACTATCATTACTGACATTATTACTTTCCTCACTATCATTACTAGCATTACACTATCATCATGATACCTCACACCAATAATTATAATGCGTGGTATTATTATAATTATACTGTGAACCTACTCACCCTCAATGGTATAATAGATTTCTTAGCGCTTATTAATACTTTCTTATACCGGCTGCTTGTCTCAACCCCTCTCTCCCTTATGAAAGTATCCCTATTTCCAGAATTTCAACCTTTCTGTTCTTGAATTGTTGAATTGTTGCGTTATTATCTGCAAATATTACTGTAAAATGTTTTCGAAGACCTTCTATCATTTGCAACTACCCATTAAGCTAGAACACGATTTCATCTGACATCAATTAATTTTTCTAAAGTACCCTGTTCATGCTATCCTGTTATTAAGTTCTTGATAACTTACAAAGTATTATTGAGCATTTGTACTGTATACACTCTTACACTGTCTGTTGAGATAACATCAATTATATAGTATTATTTCTGGGGCATATTTTCTTCCGATTTAATAGTGTTATGTGACATTATAATCTTCTTGTGTCGTACCAGATGCTATAGGCAATAGATGTATCTCCACAAGTCATCTGTAGTTTGTGTATCAGCTCTTCTGTTGAATATCTACCATGCGATGATGTCAAACTATCTAGTATCGTATATCTTTGCCGTCTATTTTCTTCTCAATTTTCCTGTTATCATATTGTATTCGAAATCTCCTCACGGTTTGGTCAATAAATGTTGGACTTTTCTGATGTTCATAAGTAGCTTTGTTTTGATGTTAATCTCCATCAATACCTCTTCATTATTTATCCTAGCTGTCCATGGGATTATCAATATTCTTCTAAAGAATTACGACTCCTTGGCCTCTATATTCCGATGTGATCTTGCTCACCTAGTACATCTGGGATCTAGTTTCCAATTGAGTTCTACAAATCGAACAATAATTACATTATGTTTGCATACCTATTTTCCTGCTTCTTCTGTGTTAATTCTCAGACTCCTGAAGATCAGCTAGATTTACCCTCTCACTGTGGAATACCAGGAAATGAAAAAGCAGAACAACTGGCTAAGGAAGGTGCTGCCGAAGACCAACCAGATATACCAATCATCTACCATCAGAAAAAAACAGATGATCAAGTCAATAAGAAAGCCACAAACACCAACACAAGATGACTATCACATTATGAAAAGATTAGAACAAGTTATAATTCTACGTCTCAGAACAGGACAAAACCGACTCCGTAGTTACATGTATACAAAGTTCAAGATTGGCAACACGGCCATGTGTACATGTGGACAGGCAGCACAGAGTGCCAAACATATACTTCAAGAGTGTTCTGAGCATGAATCGCGGATGCATACATATTGGCCAGAGGAAACAACACTGGAATCAAAGCTCTATGGACCACAGTATCAACTACAAAAGACAGTGAGTTTTGTTCAGGAGACAGAATTACAGATATAGACATGTTTCAAGTGAACGAAAAAATAATAAGAGGAAGAAGCTCGATTTAGTGTGGAGAATAGAATACATTGTGCCATGGTTTACAGCTTATCTGAAATATTGCGCATTTCGGCAGGACACATCCGATTTCTTTGTGACATCTGGGGAAATTTTATCATATAAATGATTGTTGAATCAGCTTTATAATGAACGGGTAAATATTTCAGTGTCGGGTAACAACCCTAAACAGAAAATGGGTGGCTGGGGGTAACAAAGAACAACCATCAAAATGAACATAAATAGGTATAAGTGTTACTAAAACAAGTCGATACAGCAACCTAATAAAGAGACACAGCGACAGACGACGTTTTGAATAAATAGCCTTCATCAGAACAAAGTACAACATTAAACAAATCTTATATAGAGACACACATAGTGGCGATAGGAAAAAAACATGTTGGTGATACGCACGGTAAACAAGAAACTAAGCATAAATCCCTTTTCTCCTGCACAGTCGTCCCATGTCTTCTTATATCAGCTTTCTTCTTTTTGATACCTTCCTACGACGCACTTTCCCATTATGGCTATTCTCCTCTTCAGCTTTGCTGTCCCGACTTCACCAGGGCACCCTCACACCTCCACAATCACTCCTTATGTGACGTGTCTCCGGTTTAAGTTGGAGCCCACTTCGATCTACCATTTTCACTTCTCTACTTCTCTCGTGCTTCTTTAGTTATCACTTTTTGCGTTCCTTGTTTCTCTCAACCCCTTTCTCTCTTTTTTTCCTGTTATTATAGGTCATTTTAATCGAGACGTTTACGGATGCCTGCACCTTTTGGCGACCACTGCATGCGTTATTCTTAGTTTCTTGTTTACCATTTATTCTCTATACTCCCTGTCTGTGATTCATCGAACCTTTGTCCACTCACGATTTATTGCATCTTATACCCCGCGGATTGTCTTTCTGACTCTGCGTCCTTGAAAGTGTGATAACATGGCACAATTTGCTATTTAACTTTTCTTTATTAACTCTCCAGTTCACACTCTCTTTTTACCGCATACTACTACAAAGCTATGTCATTTTCATTATCACTGTTATTTTAATGTTATTTGCATTGTATCTTATCTATTTCCACTTTTTCTGTGCACTTACTTACCACTTTCATCTTTCTCTCACACTCTCAATTTTCCTGTCCTGCTGTCCTATCTTTCCTTCATCCGTCGTCTCATCACTACTGTCCCTCTTTCCTCTTTTTTCCTTCCTATCACCACCATGTGTGTCTATGTAAGACTTGTTTGCTGTTGTCCTTTGTTATGATGAAGGATTTTTAGTTGAAACGTCGTCTGGCGCTGTGTCTCATTGTTAGATTGTTTTATCGACTTGTTTTGGTACCACTTATACCTATTTTTGCTCATTTTGAAATTTATAATGAACGCACAAATTATCAGACTGTAGTCTGTACTAGTATCGAAAACATACAGATAATATACAAGAGAATTTAAACATTTCAACATTAAGGTCTTTTTCAAGAAAATACAAGACTAACAGTGAATTAATTGAACTTGAGGAAACGAGGAAGACCAAAACAAACTTTACGTATAACTATTACTAAAGAACACTTCACCATCGCTATCAGAAACAATGAAGACCTGAAGAAAATTGCAATGAAACGAGAGACATGGAAATCTATGACATTCGCCCTATATGCCGTCTTTGGTCCTAGAGGATTAACTAACTAAAAGCTTTTTTACTTCTTGTCATTCAGATATATTTTGTGAGCTGTAAAACTATTTTACTGCGTGTGATTCGGATTTGCTGTGTAAACTGTAAAACTATATCACATTGTGTTCGCTATTTTAACCTCTTGAACATATAACCAGTTTTCATGTCTTCCTCACTTGCAGCCACAACAATCGTGTCTGGTGCTATGGCAGAAAGAACGAGACTCGATTCCTACATTATATTCTCAATTTTCAATACAGTAGTCTACTGTATACCGGCACACTGGGCATGGGCCAAGAACGGATTTATATCAAAAATGGGCGGTATCGATTTCGCAGGTTCAGGTGTGTATTATTCACTATTTTATACATCTACTTTGATTTATGAGTTATGTGTGTTTTATTTCCGTGTGTATAACATTGAATTTTAGTTATTGCTTGTAGGTCGACCCCTAATAACAATATTAGTACTAATTTTATGCGAAATTAAAGACAGTGGATTTGGTACTGACCACACCATCCCTAAATTTACCGTTGTGTAAACAAAATCTACAAGCCTAACTCAATATTTTCTAAGGCATCTGAATATTGTTGACAAAATAACCGTGTTAACAAAATGACTGCTTAGGCTGTATGTTACGTTTCTAGAAATTGACATTTTTAACAGCGATGACGCAGTTTACTCAGAAAAACTGCGATAATGTTAATCGCTAAAGCAGACAAAAACAACACTATTCTAATCGATACTCAATAACTTAAACAAGAGAATGAATTCACTTATCTTGGAAGCATCATATCATTGAATGGGAAAAACAAAACAAAAAACTCCAACATAGATGCAACATAGCATACTGGATCTTGGGGCAGATGTCTTCAAATCTCACAAACATATATATGAGCATGAAACCAAAACTGCACTATATAAAACAATTATCATACCATCACTACTTCTACCAGTGTCAAACGTGAACACTAACAACATAATCCACAAAAAATACTTGTCTACGTAGTATCATCGAGTAACAATAAGAAACAGATCAGGAACTAAAACATTAGAAGACTAACAAACACAATGTCAATCTTGGATTACATCAAAAGACAACAGATTAAGTGGTTTTTGCATGCTCCGACACTACCATCAGACAGAGCCCCTTAAAATAAGCATTACTATAGAGACACGACGGATACAAATCCAGGGGTAGACCTTGCAAATGATGGACTTGAGACAGTAAAACAGTCAACGAAAACATAAAAGCCATCTCCAGAGAACTCTTCTACCTGCAAGGGTTGCAAAGCATAAAGGGGTATAAAGCGAAAAAAAGAAGAAGACAATTACGTAGTAATAATATGTTTCTTTATAATTATATTTCTTTGTATCTTTATAAACCTTAGTCTTCGAGATATGTGATGATGATGTTCTTGCTTCGGAAGTGAAGCATGAAAAACAATAAAATGTCAGTAACTAGTTGAAAAAAACCACATTTGTGATTGTTTAATTTGGTTTGGATTTGTGAGTTGGTAGAAGCTGATGAGTGCGATTCGTTTCAGGAAGTTCAATTGCAGTGCATACATGAGTGCAGATGGTCCCGAGTAGGAGCGTTTTCGGATGTGTTCTTCCGCTTCCGTCGTTTGTAAATTACCCGCAGTGTTCTTTCTTTTTTTCAAATTTAGTGATACCAGCAGTGATCTGGGTGGGCCAAGCTGAGTGATCAAAGTCTGTAGTCTCCCGGTACTGGATGGTGTAGTACTTGAGAGTTTTGTATGTGGTCAATGAAGCGCTTTTTTCTGCCCTCCGCTTTAATGTTTACCATTGGACAACTCCACATAGAATAATCCCTTCGGAAAGGGCTAGGTATAATTCTTGAGCAGACATTATTACGGCGTATACCATGGGGAGGAGGATAGGGGGGGGGGAAGTAGTCAACTTCACTTCAGCCACTTTTTTTCCCTTTACAGCATGCATCCTTCTTTTTCATCCTCTGCAGCGTTCATTCTCAAACTATAATGCATTTTAAATATCGTGCCGTACTTTTATTTCAAACTACTCTATAAACTGAGTATTATATTTGTAGAAATCTTCACAAATATTCAGAAGTGGTTATGGTGTCATGTATAGACAAAAGTGGTCATGACGTCATGAGTAGTTATATCAATTGGGGGATCAGGCCATGGCCTTTTATAATTAACATTTTTGTGTGCAAAACATCAGTCCCAAAAACCAGTCGGATTTTGAAAGACAAAAATTAAAATGTTAATTGCTTAATCTCAAGATTACAATACAAGGATTCGCTGATTCTTTAATTTTAGCTGTTACTAGTAAAGTTGTTCAAGATACTGCAAAAGAAGTTGCAATTAATGCAAGGAAAAAAGCTGCTATAGGATTAGGATATAAAGCTAGAAACTTATCATTTCTAAATTTCCTATCTTTGTTTTGTAAATACCAAATGTCATGATTCATAGCTGCTACGTCTACACTATTAATTAGTTTACTCTAAGGTTGAGGTGTAAAATCAGGAGGATTCCTATATGGATCGTTTAATCTTTTCTTTAAATTAATTTGTGGACCTGTAAAATTATATCCTGGTAAATGTAATTCAACGTTAAGTTTATTAATTATATAATTTAGTTACCCACCATAGGGACCTCCCTTTGGCATGGCAATAAATTTATGTTTTATAGTTTCACATACAACACATTTTCCATTTACCATATATTTATTGTTTTTAATTTTTAGCTTGTATTAAATTTAAACTTTATGTTTTTTTTTCACATTATACACAAAAAATATCTGTCATTTTATATTATTAAAAAGTCAGTATTGACAACTTAAATTTACCAAATGAGCCTCCTTTGAATATTCAATTATTATATGTTGTATAGAAATAAAATTTCCACATTTTAAAGGAGTCGTATTTATAACTGAATTACCTGACAAACATAGAAAGAAAGAGTGTGGAATACTAAATTTAGATAGAGATTTTACAGATGAAACAAAAGGAACTCATTGGGTTGCTTGATATCGAAATGGTGATAATAATAATAATAAAATATATGATGACAATTATAGAATTCAACCAACTTTTAGAAATGGTTGATTATCTTAGAGAGAAACCATGTGATATACAATATTCACATAAAATTCAACCATCTAATACAGTAATGTGTGGAGATTTACCTTTGTACGTTTTACAATTATTGTACATCTATCTATCTATTCGCTGAACCCCTTTTTTGCCTTTCGGCGTCAGGGGTTGAAAAGTTTTCTGGAGACGGCCGTTCTTGTGTGCTGAGTATATTGTAGAATTTATCGCCTATTTTGTTTCAGTGGTCCATCGTTTTCGTGGTCTACCTCTAGGTCTGCCTTCGCTGTATCTGTGTAGTATAGCTTGTTGTGGTATGCTGTCTGATGGTAGTCTGCTGATGTGTGCAATCCATTTGATCTGTTATCTCTTCGTGTATTCTAAGATTAGGGTGGTGCCGGTTTTTAGTCGAATTGCCTCATTTTTAACAATGTCTCTTAGTGATATCCTAAGATTCTGCGTAAGCATGCCATTTCAGCGGTCACAAGTTTACGTTTATCTTGCGCTGTCGTTGTCCATGTTTGGCTTTGGCAGCACAACGTTAGCATAATAATCGTTTTGAATATTGTTATGTTGTTGTTTAAATCTACATTTTTGTTTCTGAAGATTGGTGTCATTTGTCCTAGAGCTTGGCATGCTTTACTACATCTATTGTGTATTTCTTTGCTGCTTGAGCCGTCTGTTGTTATATTACTTCCTATATACGCGAATTCTGTCACTTGGTTAAGTTTATTGTTTTCAATATATATATTGGTGTTTCTTTCTGTTCTTCCTATCTTCATTACTTCGGTCTTTTAAATATTTATCTCCATGTTAAAGGTATGGCATGTTTAGTCTAATCTATCTATTTAATAAATCTATCTACAATTATTGCCTAATGGTAATAACGTTTAATCAATATTACATTTATTCATATAAAAATGCATGTAGATATGATTGGATCTATGGGTAATGATTCTTCTACAACATCTTGGTCTGTGTATAATTATTCTTTGAAACTAGATGATGATTTAGAAAATGTTGATGGGTTTTTAAAGGTGTGTCATGTGACTTATTCCTTCCAGAACGTTGTCTTCCCAATGAACTCTCTGAACCTCTCTCTGTCTTGGGCGATGTGGCTTGCATTTTCTAGCGATGTATTCATGTTATCTTTAATGTCGTCAGTCCATCGTCTTCTTGGTCTGCCCTTCCTCCTCTACCCAGGTGCTCTTCCCTCCATTATTTGTCTTTCTAAATAGTTATGTCTCTTTATATGACCAAACAGGCGTAGTTTTCTTTTTGTTATTGTGTTTAGTAACCAACACTCTGGAATATTCAATGTGTTTATAATATCTGAGTTTCTGATTTTATCCTTCCATGATATTCTAAGTATCTTCCTGTAGCATTTCAGCTCGAAGGGATTATCTTGCATTATATTTTCAAGAAGTGGTCAAGTGAAAATAATTAATTCTGGCAATATACTGGGAAGTTTAATTTCTCTACCAGTAGTTGTGTTACTAGGTACTGCAACCTTATTGTACAGAAATGATCTAAAATATTGTATTGCTTCACAAAAACAAGTGGAACATCTACTTGAATTCCTTGCTGAAGTTGATAAACAGATGAAGTTTATTAGGGATCCTGATGTTAATTTAACAATTATCATTGATGAAATTATTAATGGAAAGCCCAGCGAGGATAAAAATAATACCAGGATTATTAATCTCAATCTTCAGGAGTTCTGAATTAGATTTTTGAAATCATTCTAATAAAAGAAGATGAAAAAGAAAGTCTAAAAAATGTAGTCTTCTTCTTCTTCTGCGTTTATTCTCAAACTCCTACCGGATCTAGCAGGACCATGATCCTACTAGATTTCCAGCAGGATGTAGTCCAGAAAATGGAAATGCGTTGAGTCGCCGTTTTATTTGCGCCAATGGCCCGACACATCCGTCTTCGGCGGTAAATGTACAGTTAGATTCGTTACGCCTGGAATAAAAATAACTCAAGTAGAAAATAAATAAATAAAATTGACTCTTATTAGAATTCTTGATTTAAAAAAAATATTTGTCGTATAAGATTAACAAATAAGCCAGTAAATGATAATGAAATGAAATAATTATAAAAACTAAAAGCTTTCTTAATTGTTTTCCTTGTATAAATACCTGTAGTATTTTATGCTCAATGGGTGATGAATCGTCTGTAAATATAATTCAATCCTATATCTTGTCATGTTTATAATGTAAATTATTTAGAATATGTTGATGGTCTTAGTAAAAAAGTTAGAAAAGAAGGTTACTATTGTTTTAAATTAAATAAAGGAGGGATATATCAGAGAGCAGATTTTCCACCTGATTTACCAGAAGATAAAAAGATGTATATATGTTACCTGAAGATAAAAAGATATTTTCAAGTTACCAGAAGATACATACAAAACCAACAGGTACAATGGTTTGGTCATCTGGAAAGAATGCCGTGTGATTCATTAGTTTATAAAGCATATATGAAGAGAGGAGAAGCAAAAAGAAGAGCCAGGGGTAGACCTAGAGTATGCTGGATCGACAACATCAAAGAGACATTACAGGAACACCAAATAACATTATCTGAAACTGCCAGAAAAGCGAGAAAAGGAACATTGTACCTCCCATGACACCCGTAAAGGGTAAAAGAAGAAGGAAAGAAGAAGAAGAAGAAGACCAGAAGATAAAAAAGACACTGTCCTATGATCAGTATTTTCTAAAAACAAATGGATTACATTGCCACAAAAATATGATTGGGATATTGATATTAAATTTGCTGTTCTGTGTACATCTACTAGAGGCGATAGTTACTCGTATATCTTACATAAGATTTTCAATTCAGGAAAAATATTTGCATCTTCTCTTCCTAATGCGAATTATAAAATGTTAACAATAAGTCGTAGGAGACGGAAAATCAGATTATTATCTTAGAAAATCTACTATTGAAGCAAAGAAAACTGCAGCTATTTTGTCTGACACAGACGTTTTGGAAGATAGTCCAGTCACTAATGGTTTTCATCTGATTCAACTATTATAACTGAGGGTAGAATTAATGCAGAGAATCCAGTTGATAAAACAGTGTAGTTATTAAGAATCATGATGATACATTTTAAAAACCTATATCAACCAAGATCATTAGATAGCAAATTCAATCCTACTTTTGAATTAAGAATAATAATAAAAAAATAAACCAGATGGATACATAATTCAAAAAATTCCAGAAGGAAAAAATATATAGGCTACAGATATCATAATAATAATGAAGGACAATGAATAATGAATAATAATGCAGTTTTCGTTCTATTATACTCCATGATTTCTATGCTATAAAACGTATCCGATTTAGAACTCCTCCGGTAACAGATGAAGAAATTTTATATTTATAAAAATACACACATTTTCTGCTACAAAAATGTTGGAATAAATTTTACAAATTGGTGAAAACTTCACAATTGATGAAAGTATAGAAAAATATGAAGTTCATGAATACAGTCTGGGTCAAAGGGCATGAGCCCATGGACTGCTAGATCAGCAACCAACCAACCAACCAACCAACCAACCATGAATACAGTCCTGTTTCTGGCACAACAAATCTTAATAGGGAACGAGAAATCATAATTATTATAGAAAAACAAGATGTATTTACACATCCTAGCGAAAGTTAGTTAATAATTGAAGGAAGTTTTACTAAGATAGAAGGTTCTTCATTTGATGATACGAATGTAATTACTGTGTAATAATAGTTTAATGCACATGTTTCAGAATATAAAATATGAACTATCTGGACTAGAAATAGAAAGTATAGATTATCCTGGTCAAGCATCAACAATGTTTGTAATATTAAAGTATTCATATTATTTTATGAAAACACATGGAATAAATATGATGTGGTTTAGATATTATCTTGATGGTAAAGAAGAATTCAAGCAACAATGATTTGAAATAAGGCATCATTTATTAATAGCTGAACCATATTCAAAGGGATCTTTTAGTTTCAGAATTCCATTAAAACATATTTTTGGTTTTGTATAAGATTATAATAAATTAATTTATGGATGTAAACGCCAACTAACTTTAAACGGAAAATCTGATGATGGCGCTTTAAGAAAGCTGATACAGCAGATGGGAGGATTATTTAAGATAAATTATCATGATTTATACCACATGTTGATACATCTCGTGAACACAAAATAACCCAAGCAAAATTATTGAAAGTAAAGCTGGATATAGATTTATACAGTGTGACTATTTCTTTTTCAGAATATACTAATGTATCATGGAGATTAGCTGTTAAAAGTTCCTCAGAAAACCCAAGATGGATTATAATAGTTTTTCAAACAAACAGAACATCAGATCAAGATAAAAATGCCTCTTCGTTTGATAATGTGGATTTAAAAATCATTTGTTACATTAAATTCTAATAGATATCCAGAAGTAGATTATAATTTAAATTTTCCAAAACAATAATTCTCAACCTATGGAGATTTGTTAAATTGTATATCTAATTTTTTTTTAGAATTGATGACCTTTTAAGCATACTTGCTATTGATTCTATTAGAAATAAAAACGTATATCCTATATTTATTTTTGATGTGAGTAAACCGAATGAAATATTAAAATATACTGCAAAAATATTCAAGTAAAAACAGAATTTAATAAAACAGTCCCTTCTGAAACAGAAGCTTATGCTTTTGTTATTTCTGATTAAAGTTTAAAATTTCAATCTGATGGAAATAAAAATTGCTGCTGTTAATTAATTTGTAAAACCATGTGCTAGTGTTCGTATTCCATCATTTAAAATATATATTTTATCATCATATGGTTATAATGATTTTTGTTTAATTCATTTATAAACATTTTATGTTTAACAGGATTTAATGTATACACTTTCTGATATCTTTAATTTCCTGAAAATAAAGATTTTTTACAATCATTATATGTAATTTCTTTTTTAATGGTTGCCATACTAATTCTTTTTTACTTTTTCTTACCTTTTTCATTTAACGTTTGAAAACTATATGATTTAGGTCTTAAAAACTATCTCAGTTAGAATCTTTAAATTTAATTCATCTTTAAATTTTCCTATTACTTTTTTATTTTTATATAAATCTCAAAAGTGCTCTTTTGAATATTCACGTGTATATAATTCATGTTGAATACTTTCGAATGCTTTATATAAATAATTAGTATAACATTTATGAATACAGAATTAGTATCCGAATATAATATTTTAATATCAGGAAAGTGTTTATTGTAAGTGTTATAATAAAAGTTGTAAATGAATAATTTACTTTATTCTAAAACACATGACTGTATAAGTTGGTATATTAAATGTTACTGTAGCTTACTAATTTGTATTACAATTAAATCATCAACAAAATGAATAACATCCTTGAATAATGGTTTAGAAAATATTTTTTTAGTTTCTTTTTCTGTTGTAATTATTTTTTTAAATCAACTCTTCCTCTTATATCTTTTCTAAAGTTTTACCATTGAATGAATTATTCATTAGTTTCCAATGGTCCTTTTTCAAAATCAGATGTTGCTTTTGTTCTTTGTTCTGTATTAAAATCTATGTATGGTTTTAGCCAAGTTTCTTCTTTAAAAGAATTAGTTCTATGCATTTTAAAAACTTTTATTTCACGAGATAAGTAAAATTGTAACATTTTATGACGAGCAACATAGTTAGGATTTTCCTACCAATTAAAATCACCTATTGGAAGCAACTGATACATTGACCTTCCATATAAATAATAGAATCAAGATATATAAGATAATTTTGTTTTTCTTAGGTTATAATCAGATGAATATTTATTATTAACTTTAGCATATCTACTTCCTAAAAAAACTGAAAATACTCCTGTTATTCCTTTTTCAAACATCAATAATATATCAAAATCTGTTAGTAAATCTGTAATTTTACTCACGTTTATTTTAATAAACATTCCAATGTTAATCCTGGAGCTGAAAAGCAATAGCATGGATCAATTCTATGATGTTTTTGAAAATAATTTTCTATTCTTTTCATATGCTTCGGCTAATATTAAAACATCTGTTTTTAAATAAATATCATAATTCTTCTTCTTTCATTCATGTGAAACATGTCTAGATCTGTAATTATGTCTCCTTATTAAAACTCACTGTCTTTTATAGTTCATAGAGTGGCCCATGTAGCATTGATTCCAGTGTTGTTTCCTCAATATGTCTGCCTCAGCGTTTCATACTCAGAACAATCTTGAAGTATATGCTTGGTACTCTGTGCTGCCTGTTTACATGTACACATGGCCGTGTTACCAATCTTGAACTTTGTGTACATGTGACTGCGGAGTCGACTGTGTTCTGTTCCAAGGCGTAGAATTATAACTTGTTCTAATCTGTTCATAATGTGATAGTCATCTTGTGTTGGTGTTTGTGGCTTTCTTGTTGACTTGATCATCTGTTTTTTTTCTGATGGTAGGTGATTGGTACATCTGGTTAGTCTTCGGCAGCTCCTTCCTTAGCCAGTTGGTCTGATTTTTCATTTCCTGGTATTCCACTGTGAGAGAGTATCTACTGCATGGTTACCCTATACTGGTAAGACAGTTCATTCATTAGATTTTGCACGTCTGTTAGTTTTCCAGACTGGAGAGCGTGAAGAACTGACCTTGCATCTGTCAGGAATACCACGGGCAATGGTCCAGGGTTAGAGTTCAGGAGTTTTTCAGTTGCCACCCTAATTGTCTGAATTTCGTCATCATAATTATTGCAGAATTTCCCTGCTGGTGTTTTGACCGTATCCCTATACTTGTGTGGATATTCTATATATACACCTGCATCTCCATTCCTCACTGCATTCTGTGCTGACCCATCTGTTTATACTCTGACCCATATGTCTTGTGAAAATTCTTCGTTCCGGAAATTGAGAGTGACTGTCCTTCGCTGCACACTGTTCTATTCGTCCTCACTTAGTATTCATTTCACGTTGGTCTGAATGTATATTGACATTGCATGCCTTTCACTACAAGGTGTTTGCTCTGGTACAGGCCTAAAGGGGCTGTCAACTTCAGGTAGGTCTGTTAGTTGTCTATGGAGTCGTTTAGCTTGGTGGATAAAACTGATTCTGTTCAGTCGTTCCATTGCTAGATTTTGGAATCTTTCCTTCATTGGATGACTTGGCATACACTGAAACATTTCTACTTGTATTAGCATCATTGTGTCTCTGCGTTCGCCAAGTGTTTGCATTCTTCCCATTTTCTGAATCTCTACTATTGGTGTTGATTTCATTGCTCCCAACATTATCCTAAGCGCCTTGTTTTGCACTTTATCTAGTTTTTGTAATGTGGTGTTTGATTCAGGACGTGCAGGTGAACCATATTCCAGGTGTGGTCTTATGCCTTGCGGGTACACTTTACGAATTATTTCCCCCCTGGTTCCCCATGTGGTTCGAGTTAGTTTTCTCAGAATATCTAACTTCCTTGTGGCTTTTGTTGTTGCTCTGTGTATGTGCTGCTTCCATGTCAGTTTATCATCAAACGTAACTCTAAGGTATGTGGGTTGTTTGTCTTCTTTCAAACCTCTCCATCTGTCTTGATAACACCAGCTTTTTGTTTCGTGCTGCACCTATCTGTGTTAACGCTGACGCACCACCTATTTGCCCATAAGGTTAGGGCATCAATAGCTCTTTGTATTTGTTTAGTGGCGACTGCTGCATGTTCTTCCCTGTACCAGATCACTAGGTCTTCAGAATGCATTGTCACTTTGATCCCGTGTGGTAGTTCGGCAAATAAGTCATTGATGTAAATCACATAAAGTTTGGGTGACAGGATTCCTCCCTGCGGTACTCCATGATGCATTAGGACTTTCTTGCTCTTGCGACCATTCAAATGTACTCTAGCACTTCTATTATGCAGATATGCTTTTAACCATTTGTACATTCTTGAGCTAACCCTGCAATTTCGCAATTTCTTTAAGAGTCCTTCTTTCCAAACCTTGTCAAATGCTTTCCTGGGGTCAATCCATGCTGATAGTACCAGTTTCGTATCTTGGAAGGCGTCCTCAATCTCTTGAGAAAGGTAGGTTGCCTGATTTTCGGTAGAGTAGCACTGTCTGAAACATGACTGCTGCGATTCCAGAAGATTTTCACTTCCAAGGTACCACTGCATCCTAAGATTGATCATGCATTCCATTGTTTTCCACAAACAGCTTGTGAGGTTGATGTGCCTGTAGTTGGAGACTGTGTGTGAGAAATATCATGATGATCTGGAAGTGTTTTACAATTAAATGTTTTCCAGAGTTTTTCTACATGTTTATACGCATGTGGTTGCGTCTGTCGGTCTCACCAATGGCCCACTAGACATACCATCAATGCAACAGAAAACCTTAGTGGATGACATGCCGTTATATTGAGGTTATCTTCTTATAGAAGCTTCATGGCATGTCATCTATACAGTTATGATGTTGTTTTGTTGTTTTGTTGTTGAAATGTTTTTCATGTTTGCCTGAATATATATGTATGCACCCTATGTGGTTGGGAGGGAGCCAGAGATGAACTGTGCAGCACTGAGGAGGAGGAAACTGACATCACTGTTTTTCCTATGGCTGAAACCCATCAAAGAGGCACAGTGACTCAGGACGTGACAATCCTTGTGACTTAACATTTGGTTGCATGCCTGGAGCAATAGAGAAGTTCGGCATAACCAGTAGTCGGGGAATGAGCACAGTGAACCCTATCTTGGCTACAATGGCTAGGCGCAGTACATAGGTTGAAACCTACCTTTTTGGAGGTGTGATAGTTATTCTCTGGCTCTGTCCCGGGGTGGGCCGAAAATCCACAGACTTACCAGCAATATAATGCCATCTAATGGAACTAGGTCAAAGGGCATGCGCCATGGATAGCTGGATCAGCAACCAACAAACCAACCTACATGTTTATATTCACTTTTCGATATTGCTTTTTGTTTTAAAGTGGAATATAATTTTTCAATAGGAGGAAAATTAGTTTCTTCAAATCTATCTAACGAATCCATATATTCATAAAGATAAACACTTTAAATGTTCTTTCATATTTGTTCCTCGATTTTATAAAATAATAATATTTTAAATGTTTTAAATTAATATTTACTATTAAATATGCTTTAAAACATTTAAAATCTTTATCTAATAATCCTTTTGAAACATTATCGAGAGAAGCAAATGAGAATCTATAACTATCTATAAACCTAAGTTTTCTTATTATATTTAGTTTTATATTTCTTTAGTTCCGTAATTATAAAATGAAAATCATATATACTACTGTTTTTAAAGAAAACATGTATATTTTTTTATGCTTTTCCTTCTTTTGTACTACACAACTGGCAAGCAGTTCCTCCATATTCTCCATTTAAATGATTACGGTCGCTTACTGTTTCGTCATCATTTTCAAACTCTTTATTTACACATATAACAATTAGTAGCATTTTCAAAATCTATTTTTTCTTGATTTGTGAGTTTATGTGTTGTGATTTCTAATAATAATCTAATAATTGTTTAAATAAAAATTCCTTTATAATGTCTAGAACAAATCTTTCTTTTGCATCTAATCCTGTACAACTATAATAACGACAAGAATACAAATCTAGATAATCGATACTTCATATAGACCAAATGAACAAACTTCTTGTTAAATTTTTTCCTTCTGTATATGATTCATTAGGATTTGGTTAACAAGAAAACATTAGAATATTTAATGATTCAAAATCTGCATAACAAGCAGTGGGTAATCTAGATTTAAAATGATGATTTACAATTTTTAAATTTAGTTTCTTTTTCTGGTAAAATTGGTGTTGCTAATTGTTGGTTTACACAATCGTCTCTTTGATGGTTGCATAAAGATTGAAGAGAAGAATCAGATTGAATGCATCGTCTACATAAATATTTTTTAATGGTGACTAGTAGATAAAATTGCTTTAAGATTTTAAATTAAACAATAATGAGTCATTACTTCATTTTCAACATATAATAAATCAATAATATGATCTCTGTCAGAATAGTTTGTCCGTCGAAGACCGATGTGTCGGGACACTGGTGCTAATGGAATAGCGATACAACGCATTTCCAATCTCTGGACTACATCCTGCTGGAAATCTAGAATGGATCATTATCCTGATAAAAGACAGATCCAGCAGGAGTTTGAGAATGAACTACGAAGAAGAATAGTTTAGAACATATATTAGATATAGAGATTTTAAATTCTTTTCATTTGAAGAGCATAAAAATGTACACGTATATTCTCATTCAAATTTTCAAACTTTGGAATATCTTTGCTTAAATAGGAGACTTAATTCCTTCCATATCAACATATTCTTCATATTTTTTATAATGTGATATTCTTTCTAAATGCGATTGGATTTTCAGGACATCAGCAATAACACACCCTGGAAAACATTTATCATCCTTGTTTTCTAGGCCTATATTTAGATTACAATTATTTATAAAAGGAAGTTTAAAATAAGATTATCCTATTAATGGTTTTACTTTTACTATGGTTAATTCTGTTAGATTAATTGTAATACAAAAATATAGGTAATAACCACTTCCGTTTTGTTAAAATCTATCTACCCACGAAATAAATGTTTGTTCTATTGTATTCAATTTTTCATCAAATTTATTCATTGAATTTCAATTATTATAACCAGAATTAAAATATATCAGAGTGTTATATAATTTATTGGATGAGTGAAAATATACTCAATAGGGAACTTAAACTTAATTGATGTATAAATGTTGAGAATATCTCTACACGGACTATACATTTTATTAAAATACTTATATATATTTCTTCCTCTTTTTTCAATTCTATAAGTTATTAAAACAGCTTTGAAATTCTTTTTGTTTTTGAAATTCTGCTTTCTAGTTCTTTCTCTTTGTGCATTTTTGATTGTCATATTTTGTTAGTTCTTTATAGTATCGAATGTTTCATTACCTTTACAAAGAAAACATAATTTTGCATATTTACTTACATTTTTTTTGGAAATGTAGTTCTATCATTTTATTAGGAAACTTTTTAAATATACTTTTTTTATAATTATTAAAATACTCGGGTTTTTTTTTAAATTCTGCATAAGCTTGTTTATATTTTTCTTAATTCTCTTGATAATGTTTTTGTTCTTTATTACATTCTTTACAATTCGCTCTGAGACCTTGTTTGCCTTTTTATCTTTTACATAACAATTTAGAGGTTAAGTTTGAAAGCACATTGAACATGTTTTATTCATTTTAAACATGAATAACTTTCATATGCTTTATCAATTGCTTCTTGATAACAATACAAATTATTATCTTTAGTAGTTATATAAATTAGGAGATTAATCAATCGACTTCTAAAAAAAACAATTTCAAACACTGAAGGGTACTGAGGTTTGGGGGAAAATAATTTAAAATGCGATGGATTGATCGTCCAATTTATATATATATATATATTGTCATGGTTACTTTTGTATTGCTTTAATGAATATGATCTGGTCCTCATCTTTCCTTATATGAAGTGTACAAAATACTTCAAAGTTTCTGTGCTCAAATGTATGTGTGTCTTACATGAAGGCTCGATGTGCAAAGGGTTTAGCATTGCTCTTCTGCGGACCCAGGGTTACCAGATAACCAAGATCCTAAAAAGTACCTCCCCGTGGTGCACCCTGGAAACAGAAAGACAGTTGTTGCTGATTTCTGGCCAACACATTTACGCTCGTGTCCGTGGAGACTGTAGATGAAATCATAACTGCATGCAAAGAGACAAGCTATATCTCCGAGACCTCTACGCCAACATACCTAGCAGCACCGTCGACACAAAGAAACTTAAGATATCTGTGCACTCGGTCAAACAAGAATATAGAAACATTGGAGGGGCGGCCAATGTTAATGTTCCGATATGGGTATATCTAGCAAAGATATGGTGATCATATGAGTAGGCCTACAAATTGATTCGGGAAATAGGCAATACTCACTATAGGCCAGTTGTGTTTTTTAATCAATATAGTTTCAACGATGTTACAATTATCCATCAATAGACCGGCTAGCGGAAGTTCTTGCCATGCTCGAGAACACAAAGCAGTCGATATATCCCACCACAAGTGACCCCATTCAAAGTAGGACACAAGACTCAGGCATTGGATACGCCAACGTGAACACGCACTCCTGGGAATGGAAAAAGCTTTGAATACAGCTCTTCATTCCACACATGGCAAGCATTGAACATATGCTGGATAGCACATTATTCAATTTTCTAACCAAATTAGTCTTGAGACTCGCACTCTGGATGCTATGGGCAATATAGAGGGGATGGGGGTGGCAAGTCATTGAGGACACTGCATTCCTATGCCAACTCGGCTGTCACTGTCGCCCAACATGGCTCATACATAGGGAATTGGAGTCAGTACCTAAGGACCAACTACGAAGATCCTCGTCCGCGATAGGCGCAATCTACCTACTTCTTTGGATGATATGCACAATGGCAAAGATTAAACAATTTAAGGCCGCGACGATGGATTGGTAGGGTTTACTTATGTCCATCGTATATGTTATTCGCGAAACTTTTCCCACAAAGGTGGGTTTTGAGTGGAGAAAACAGGTGGAAATCGCTCGGGTATAGGTCACGACTGTTAGGTAGAAGTTCCATTAAGGGTCATCTCATTTGGTTAATTCTGTCATGGGTTAAGGGAGCCGTATGTCATGTGGCAAGGTAGCAATAGAATAATATTCCTTTAGTCAGCAGCCTTTGACATTTTCTTCGAAGTATTTCACAGAACATCAATACAATTTTACAGTATTATACTGCATTCACATACTTCCCTTTCTTATAGAAATTATCTAAAATTGCTCATGCAGAGCCGTAGAACACTCATTGAGAACCTCAGAACATTCAATGAGAACCCGAGAACACCCAGTGAGAACCCCAATTGTGATAGTATCTGGTTGCGGAACAATTCACAGGCAGGGGGTTTCACAGTAAGAAGTGAGAACCCTTCACAGATAGCAAGAGATGGACGGCGTGAAATGCAACACATTGAATGTTTTGCTCTTGTGTAAATGTTGGTACTAATACTGAACGGCAGACGAGTTGTTCGCACACATGTCAGACAGAAAGTCTGAGACAAGCTAGTACGTTTTAGCTAAAGGCAATATTATTTATCACAATCTGCATCTTACGCACTCGGACACAGGAGGCAGACACGACGAAACTACAGAAGCAGAAAAAACTATTGTGACGCTACTATACCATACATCAGAAAGGACAATGGGATGTTTGGACTAGGATAAGACGAGTGTCTACAAACTCACACAGAGTCCTACTGAAATTGTAGATACACACAAGAACCAGACAATAGAATTGGCAAGACGATTAAGTTACGTAACGCTAGGGGCATAGCCTCTTACCAGAGAGGAATATCTAATGTTACGCATGGTATAATAAACGCATACAGGAGTTTTGACAGGTGATAACGTAGATGACAGTTCCCGAGTAGGGTCTGCGTGTCGTCGAAACGGAAGAGGATAGGTGGAGACAGAAAACCATAAGTTCAGATTGGCGGAAGTTTTTTAGGAGGAGAGAGATAAGTTAGAAAGACTTAGCTTGGAGGGTCAGAGTCCCCAGGAGCAGTCCCCGGAGTCAGTTCCCAGGTTAGAGGTCAGTCTCTATCAGGCTTGTATAGGACTGTCAGTACTTGTCTCCCCTGAGAGACAAGTCTCAGTTTAGTCTCGCAGCTGAGACAGTCAGAGTCTTCGGTCTCCCAGGAAAGACGAAGAGACAGATAGTTAGACGGTGTATACTCTCTAAGACTTAGCTTATAACTCGAGTGAAGCAATTGCTGGATGTGTTAGCGTAATTTGTAATCTGAGATGATTATATTATTGCCCTGTTGCAGATAATTTAGGATTAGTCTGCATAGTTGAGGACGGACTCGAATAAGACTAGATTGGGACTCGTGACTAGTGTTTATTGTCTCTTTTATGAGTATGATGCTATTAATTGATGTATATCAACTTGTGTAAATAAACCTCATATTCTTGTGAAGGAGTGCTTTGGTTAACTGATTGATGTTGAGCAGTATTTCATACATTTAGACCTGGTCACAGCACCAGTATTCCAGTAAGTCCTAAAAGGCATTTTCTTCCGTCGCAAATTATTGTGACACTGCAGATCTTCTTTCTGTCACACTAGTCTGTCCAGGACAGACAGTCAACCATATGTTTTCGGTAACAAGTTGTTTCTGTCACACATAAGTGCAGACCATGTTACTGTTACACAATAACGCTCATTCAGAACCACAGAACACTCATTGAGATCTCCAGAACACTCATCGAAAACCTTAGAACACTCATTTAGAACCATAGAAAAATAATTGAGAAACCGAGAACACTCATTGCGAACTCCGAGAATACTCATTGAAACCCAGAGATCACTTATTGAAAACATAAGAACACTTATTGAGAACACCCCAATACATTTATTGACAATCCTGAGTGCAGTGGAATTTTGAGAACCCCGGAAAAACTCACTGAGAACCAAAGATCATTTATGTAGAACCCTGCAACACTAATTTAAAATCCCATGAACACGCATAGAGAACCCCAGAACACTCATTGAGAACCCCGACAATACTCACTGAGAACCACATATCACTTCTTGAAAACTTCAGAACACTCATTGAGAATCCCCGAGAACAATTCTTGAGAACTCACAGAAAACTCAATGAGAAGTCCAGAACACTCATTGAGAACACTGGAATACTCATTGAGAACTCAAGAACACTCCTTGAAAATCAACGAGCACTCATTAATAACCCAAGAACATTCATTGAGAACCTAAAGAACACTCACTGATAACCCCAGAACACTTATGGAGAACTCCTGAACACTCATGGATAATTGCAGAACAATCACGGAGAACTACAGAACACTTATGGAGAACTACATAACACTTATAGAGAACTACAGAAAACTCATGGAGAACTACAGAACACTCATGGAGAACTACAAAAGACTCATGGAGAACTACAGAACACTCATGGAGAACTACAGAACACTCATGGAGAACTACATAACACTCATGGATAACTACAGAACACTCAGTGAGAACTCCGGAACAATGTGAACATAAACATTCATTTTGATGTTGCAGCTATACATTTCGTGGCAGAAAGTGAACACAAATTCGTCCACATTGTTGAATGGCGTTTTGATTCTGGTTTATTTTGTGAATATTCCCAGAAATACATTTCAACAATTCTTCTTCTTTTAACGGCATAAAGATGCATATGCTGCAACAACGTGTCCACTCGATCAGTCTTTATTTAGACATTTCCCTTGGTATCATCGTAAGCACACGTTATAGAATTTAAATAGGCCATAAATTATTATGTAGGATGAGCTATGCGAACCCCATGTTGTTGTATCTTGTCTATCTACAGTTATTCTTTTGTCACCTCGAATAATTTCCTCCACCCGCTGTGTAATTGCGTTTGTTGCAATTAATTTCGACAGGACGACAATGTGGTGCTTCATCTGCAAGTGATGCAGATCTTTGCGAAAATGTTTTTACCCAGATATGAAACGTTCTACGCGATAAACAGTTCTCAACGTAACCAGGCACCATCTCCTTATGAATGGTATTCTATATATCTATAAATGTTCCTTCGGCGCCGAACACGTTTCATAGGCCAGAAACAATAGCTCTATAGGTCGAGCGATGTGATGCTACTGTTTGTAGTCCCTGAATGTTGTTGAGACTCATAGTCACTCTTTGATGTTGTTCTACGGTCTCTCTTTCTCTTTATCTGCTGCCATCTGGTATCCATTTTAATGATTGTAATGACAGTCTGTTTTCATTCACTCTAAGTACATATCCGATATGTCATAGTTTTCTTATTATTGTTGTAGAAACATATTGTTATTTAGTTTCTTCTCTTACTTACATGTTTGACTTGAATTCTTCCCAACCAATATCCCCACAATTGCATCCTTATTTCATCTTATACATACTTACCACAGTATAAACATGCGCACAATTGAATCCTTACTTAATTGGTAAATGGAAAGTAACTGTTAAATGGTAACTATGCATCAGATTTAAATAAGGATACAAGTGTGGGCATGTATGAGTGGCATTGTAGTCATTGCATGGATGGCATTGACAGAAACAAAATCGCTCACGGTGACACGGTCGCTATTTGACATGAGCAGTGGACATGCGTATGTACATAACAATTTATGTCAATCAACAACTATCGTCTGTTACAGACAGTTATCAAATAACTGAAAGTTGTAACGTCATAAAATAACCTGTCAAGACTACGTGTTGCTTTTATATTCTTGTACACAATATACACGAGTTCTTTTATTTAGTAGCAACATGTTAGTTTAATGGTATAACAGTCTTAATTATTATCTGCTTACAGGTGTAGTCCATATGGTCGGCGGGATTTCAGGTCTTGTAGCCACAATTATGTTAAAACCAAGGTTAGGTCGATTTGAAGGAAATACCCCAAAACCTCCAATGTGCAACCCTGCAAATGCAATTGTGGGCATGTTTATGCTGTGGTATGTATCAGATTTAAGTTATAATGTAATTATGGGCATGTTTGTGATGCGTTACGTATGTGTCAGATTGAACTTCGTACCTCTGGTAAGCTACTAAAATCTTCAATTGTACAATTACTTCTAAAGACACTACGACATGATAGGAAAACCTATACTCAGATTATATGAGAAATAATGAAATCCAACTAGACCATGAACTTGAACATTTCCGCTTGCTTGTGAAAGGTTTGTTCTAGCATGGCAACATCAGTACACAACTGCCAGCCAGGGCTCGCACATTAAGTGACACACACCTTTTGTAAGAAGTTAATCCCTGATTATATATACTATACACATATATAGACATGTTTCAACTGAACGAAAGAAGAAGAATTCACTATAAAATATAGCATATGTACAACATACGGTCCTTCTATTAAATATAGAAAAGTGTAGATAGTCTTGTAAGAAAGTATTATAACATTTTCACACTTGTTGTATCATCAGACAGACTTGTTGTATCAGCAGACAGACTTGTTGTATCAGCAGACAGACTTGTTGTATCAGCTGACAGAATTCTCAGGATAATATGGAAAGACCGTGATAATGATTTTATTACTCGTTTCAATATCCCAAGAATTTATACAATAAATAAGTCCCAAGAAACGTATCCCACAACAGCTGATGAATGGTGAGTTCCATAACGGAAAATGAAACTGGTCGAGTGACATAAGGAAACGTTTCATGACTCTATCTGAGTGCCTGTACAAGATTCAACATTCACTTCATGTACTTGGAGTCAGAATCGCCGAGTGCGGCACAGCAACAATAAAAAAGGTGATCGCATCGCTGAGAAGCATCATATCTCAAGCACAGAGATAATATGCTGTCCGAAAAGACAGAACAACGAAGAAAAAAAGTAGATGTCCAACGATAACTATACATGTCACAAATGTGACAGGTGATTATATGCCAGACTTGGTGTTGTCAGTCATCACTGCAACACACCAGAGAGACGCAACATTATACCCATGTAATCATTGCCTGCTATTGACGGCTATTAGTAGTAGTAGTATTAAGACCATCTCTAGTGAGAGAATGGAAGTAGAGGTAGTCACGTATGCTGTCAAACATTTAAGGACCATTATTTGGAAGGAAAGAAAGAGAAGAGAAAAAAATACTAAATAACATTTCAATATATAACATAACAAGGTTATCAGTAAAATAAACAATATGGTTCATGACGCCAGCATTCACGTGTTTAAAATTACAGCACAGCTATCAACACAACACCCATTTTTGAAACTAATGAGAATAAGAACAAAGGTCAACATTGTTAGTACTGTGTATCCGCCACCTTCAGATATATATATATATATATATGGGGGAACCGGTAAACTAAAACGTAAACATGACCTAGGGCCCAATTTTCGTGCGATAGATTGGTTGGCATAGGTTAATGTTTGCATGCGACTCCAAGTATGTAAATAGCGACTAACCATAATCCCAAAAATAATTAAAAAAACGTAACGAACAGGGTCCTAATTAAATCTGTTAGAGGGTCTTTACAGTAGATAGCTACGACATAAACAACACCATACACGTGCACATATATATACACATTGATCACTCCTTCAGCTCTCACTACTAGATGCACATTATCTTGTAATAAAATACATGCTGCAATATCGCTAGTATTACAATCTCATGAATCAAATTAATCCTATCACGGTATGTCTGACATGTCTGTAACGTGGCTCGCTATTGTACCACGCGGAGTGATCTCGTGAAATGTGCCATTTCCTGCCATGTCAAATCAATTTCCCTATTTGAAAGTACTTAGTGGCATGGTTATATTTTTGTTGAATGAATCTGTCTTTATTTCAGTGAGCTCAACGCTAGTTTATAAGTTTTACAGAAATCAATATCTATCTCCAACAGTGGGGATAATTTGAATTACATAATTATATATAATTTTCTGAAGATATAGGTGATCTCCACGACGAAGTGGACACGCTATTTGTGGCTGTTCACAAGCTTGAGTGTTGGAGATTGAGCCACGATACCTAGTTCAAAACTACCTTTTTCAGAGATTCATGGAAAGTGTTGATTGATCTACGAGTTACGTGTTTTTATCCTAAAAACGTAGTCAATAGGTACTAAACTCAATAGTATAGGTTGATGACGATTATGATGTCCCTCCTTCGCAAGAGAGATGAGCATGGCATGAAAACAAATGAATGCAATGAAAACAAAACTATTAATAACAATAAACTGGCAATTGTCTAATTTGGCTTGTGAGTCCGCAGATGCCCGATGAGTCCGATCCGTGCACGGAAAGTTCTATTGCAGTGCATGCAGGAGTGCTGAAGGTTAGGGGTAGGAGAACCTTCGGATCTGTCCTTCAACTTCTAGCGCTTGTAGATTGCCCGCAGTGTTCTTTCTTTTTCATATTTCGTGATTCCAGCAGTGATATGAGTGTGCCAGACTGAGCGGTCAAGTGCTGTAGTCTCCCAGGTGCTTGGATCGATGCTGCAGTGCTTGAGAGAGTTTTTTAGGTGTATAGGTTGAGTATAGGTTGAAAGTGGCCCCATTTTATTGAAACAGAGCGACGTAAGTGAGTAAGACTCCATTTTATAGAAGCAAAGTGACCCGCGATCCCGATACATCTCACATAGTCCTTGACCCGCGATCCCTATACATCTCACATAGTCCTGACCCGCGATCCCGATACATCTCACATAGTCCTGACCCGCGACCCCGTTACATCTCACATAGTCCTGACCCGCGACCCCGATACATCTCACATAGTCCTAACCCGCGACCCCGATACATCTCACATAGTCCTGACCCGCGACCCCGAAACATCTCACATAGTCCTGACCCGCGACCCAGATACATCTCACATAGTCCTGACCCGCGACCCCGAAATATCTCACATAGTCCTGACCCGCGACCCAGATACATCTCACATAGTCCTGACCCGCGACCCAGATACATCTCATATAGTCCTGACCCGCGACCCCGATACATCTCACATAGTCCTGACCCGCGACCCAGATACATCTCATATAGTCCTGACCCGCGACCCCGATACATCTCACATAGTCCTATCATAAAAACGAAACATTTCATATAGTTTTAGCTTCAGTGCACCACCGAGGCAAGAGACGAAATGTTGGAGGTTTGTTGCAGCCAATTTTTGTTGCGGAAACGACACTCAATGATGATGATAGTTGTTGCATCCCTGATATTTCGTGGAACAATTTCACTGTTCTATGATTGATACAAAAATTATACGTTTCCAAATTAGCATTGTACCACCATACTTATACATTTCTAAATAACAATCAAGCTGTCAGAGCAATATCCGACAGAGATTTTATATTCGTAATGTTTGTTGTTTTTCTAGTTCGGCATTGTTTATTGAAACAATTTTTTATGATGGTAACATGGAAAAATGTTACTGTTTATTTTTTTTTGGGTTATTTTTCATTGACGTCACTTTACATGATTTTTTTGTTGCTATTTATTTATTATAATCGGTGCAATATCATAGAAGTTATGGCTTATTATTATTGTTACTCTTTCCCTTCTCATATTTTGTGTGACGCTATTTATTGGAGTCCTATCGCCATATATGTTTTTGTGTGATCTTAGCGGTGCAAACTATTTTGTCTGTACAATTAGCATCATTGACCCTAAGCATTCACTTAATCAGGCTTCACGCTCATGATTCATTTTCTTGTAGCATTCTTTTTATCTCGTTTGATTTGTATCTATCGATAGTGCATGGCATTCAAACAAGCTTATAACTATATATAAATTTAACTAAATGTGATTGTGCCGTTTTTGTTTAAATACCATGAGATGCAGGTGTAGGTCTAACCATCTCATTTTATTGATCATATTCTGTGTTTATTTCTATTTTGTTTTTGTTTCTTGATAAAGGTTCTTGTTGGACATTAACGTTGAAAACGTCCTTGTTTCGTTGTATTAATTTATGTCTCACTGGCATTACTTTTCATCTAGTATTTTTGCAAATTATTAGATATATTAGTAATTAGTGACAATATTACTTTATCATATGTGCCATCACTAATTATATATTTCGATTGGCATTGAGTTGGAGCCACGTACTTCTGTATTTAAAAAAACTGATTGAATTGCTTTTTGAGTTTCTTCTAAGGCTAGGGCTCTTTTTCTAGTGTTTCAATGAGTGGAACATTTCTCAGGCTATTAGTACCTCATCATTTATTAATGATGGATCATACAAAATAATAAGAAATATTGTACCCAGCACTGAAGAAAGCAATCTTTCTCTATGATTAATTGTGTTTCATTATTATTAAGATAGTAAAATGATCCTAACCAGGTTTGGCTATATAACGTTTTAAGTGTACAGACGTTTCTCAGATCGTTGGTTTGCTTTCTTACTCAGTCATGTTTACTTGATTTGGCTTTGTCTATCTTGAATTATTATTACTTTACGTGTTACAGTTGAATGCATAGTTTTAGATGTTGATGTCGGATCACTTCGGTTTGTTTTGTGAAGATGAAAAGTTTTCTTTATTAATGTCATATTAGTCAGCAATATATCTTTTGTTTTATTATAATTCTGACCGCTATGTCGTGTTTACAAGATAGGTTTGTTTCAAGTTCCCTGAAAACTATCGTTGGAGGCTACGGAGTTACGTGCTGTGAGTCGCACTCATACATGCACACACTGATTTTCAACCATTCATTTTGTTTCTTGTGAGAATATCCGAGTTATCTCCGTAGCAGTGTCGTACATTTTCTAGCTCAAATATGTCCAGTATGTATCTTCATCTTGCTGATCTCGGTAAGCTACGTCCTACTTCTTTGAAAGGGAGAAAGTACATATATGGTACCCCCAAGTACAATGAACATTTTAGCATAATTTAATATAATCTTGGTAATGTTGATATATAGATAATCTTAGTAATGTTGATTTATAGATAATCTTAGTAATGTTGATTTATAGATAATCTTAACATTGTTTGTCTATAGTAAATCTTAATATGGTTTATCTATAGAAAATATTAGAATTGTGTTTTTTTTCTTTTCAGAATGTTAACAATGTTTACCTTTAGGATATCTTTGTTTATCGATACATAATCTTTATATTGTTGATCTATAGATAATCTTAATATTGTTTATCTTTAGTAACGTTTTTCTACTGAGAATGATAGCAATGTTTACCTTGAGGAAATCTGAGAGTTACATGTCTACTCAGAATCTATGTAATGTTTATGAGTCAAGTATATACGTACTTTTTGTGTGGATACATACTGACATATTGTTTTACCAACTGTGCTATTAAAAAAGATTACTATGGAATTTAAACATTTTCTGCAGGTGGGGTTGGCTTGCCTTTAACTGTGGTAGTACGTTTGGAATATCTCGAGGAAAATGGAAACTTGCAGCTAAGTAAGTCCTTATAAAATATTATATTTGATAAATACATCAATTTTAGAAAACTGTCAGTTTTAGAACCCTGTTATTGGACATTTGTGAACTATAAAAAGGTGAAGGTAACTCGCATTATGAATCAGCGTCACTGAAAAAAGTTTTATTCTGAATTGATCGGTTACAACTGAGAAGTAAATAAGAAAACGCATGCAACTTATTGTCCTTCATCACGGACATATAAATACAAGCGAGAGCTTACAATTTCACAGTTGCAGTGTCTGTAAATGACACATCACAGAGACCTCGTCATTAATTATTATAATGAAGTGATTATATTTAACTTTTCACAGTGATTTATATTGGCTGTCGAAACAAAGTATACAAAAAGAACCCAATGAAAATCAAGGAAAAATGAAGTAATATCAATTTAGAAGGATGATTCCTGACGAGGCCATAGGACTGTATTAACATGGAGACTGTTGCAAATAATAATTGCGAGTCTTCTCCTTATAAAAGCTTTAGCTTTATTCGTGAAAATTGCTTCGATCAAGTGATATCAAGTTTTCATCAGTAGCTCTCCAATACAGAAAACTATTAAAAGAAATCCAAGCAAGGTTTGTTAACAGTCATCTAATACCGTAGCATGGAAAGTGCCAGTGTTAATCCTTGCTTGTACCGGAGCATGGAAAGTTCCAGTGTTAATCCTTGCTTGTACCGGAGCGTGGAAAGTGCCAGTGTTAATCCTTGCTTGTACCGTAGCATGGAAAGTGCCAGTGTTAATCCTTGCTTGTACCGTAGCATGGAAAGTTCCAGAGTTAATCCTTGCTTGTACCGTAGCATGGAAAGTGCCAGTGTTAATCCTTGCTTGTACCGTAGCATGGAAAGTGCCAGTGTTAATCCTTGCTTGTACCGGAGCATGGAAAGTGCCAGTGTTAATCCTTGCTTGTACCGGAGCATGGAAAGTTCCAGTGTTAATCCTTGCTTGTACCGGAGCATGGAAAGTGCCAGTGTTAATCCTTGCTTGTACCGATGCATGGAAAGTGCCAGTGTTAATCCTTGCTTGTACCGTAGCATGGAAAGTTCCAGAGTTAATCCTTGCTTGTACCGTAGCATGGAAAGTGCCAGTGTTAATCCTTGCTTGTACCGGAGCATGGAAAGTGCCAGTGTTAATCCTTGCTTGTACCGTAGCATGGAAAGTTCCAGAGTTAATCCTTGCTTGTACCGTAGCATGGAAAGTGCCAGTGTTAATCCTTGCTTGTACCGGAGCATGGAAAGTGTCAGTGTTAATCCTTGCTTGTACCGTAGCATGGAAAGTGCCAGTGTTAATCCTTGCTTGTACCGGAGCATGGAAAGTGCCAGTGTTAATCCTTGCTTGTACCGTAGCATGGAAAGTGCCAGTGTTAATCCTTGCTTCTACCGGAGCATGGAAAGTGCCAGTGTTAATCCTTGCTTGTACCGTAGCATGGAAAGTTCCAGTGTTAATCCTTGCTTGTACCGTAGCATGGAAAGTGCCAGTGTTAATCCTTGCTTGTACCGGAGCATGGAAAGTTCCAGTGTTAATCCTTGCTTGTACCGTAGCATGGAAAGTTCCAGTGTTAATCCTTGCTTGTACCGTAGCATGGAAAGTGCCAGAGTTAATCCTTGCTTGTACCGTAGCATGGAAAGTTCCAGTGTTAATCCTTGCTTGTACCGTAGCATGGAAAGTGCCAGTGTTAATCCTTGCTTGTACCTACATGTAGATGTAGGCTACGAAAAATGTAGGTAGCAACGGCATATTTCTCCACACAGTATATAAACCGTTTCCTGGAGGCTTGGTCGGTTTTGAGAATGTTCGTTTTTCAAACCAGGAATGACCTTTCAGAAATTCTACCTCAGATGCTGTAGTTTACTAAAGCATAATCTCCATTTCTTAAGGTAAAAATCTCTAGCTATGTCTAACTGGGCAAATGTCCGCGGTTGATAACAGCGTACCTCACAATAAGAGCTACCTTTTATTTATCATAAACATTGAACGACCTTATTCTCAGCAAATATCAAACTTGAGTTGTCTGATCAGCAGAGTTAATTGTACAATTACTACATTTTCTCAACTTCCTCTGACCGAACACACCTTAGAAAATAGGAAAATGAAGACATCTGATATAGTGCAGAAGGCTTGAAGACATCTGATATAGTGGAGAAGGCTTGAAGACATCTGTTATAGTGGAGAAGGCTTGAAGACATCTGTTATAGTGGAGAAGGCTTGAAGACATCTGTTATAGCGGGGAAGGCTTGAAGACATCTGTTATAGCGGGGAAGGCTTGACGACACCTGATGTAGTGGAGAAGACTTGAAGATATTTGATATAGTGGGTAAGACGTGGAGACATCTGATATTGTGGACAATGCTTTAGTACTACTATACCGAGTTCTTCTACAGAATAATTGTTGTGCTCAGACTCCAAACATCGTTTATCTTTGATGGAGTGACTGACCGTTGCTTACTTTGTGTTGCGAAACAATGAAATGCACCGAAAACGTCGAATCAGTAATATAAGTGAGGTTGTACAAGAATCTGCCCACAACACTATTCAGGAGAAATTCTTGGCAGAACACATCACCATTAGCGTGCCACTGATGTCAGAAAAATATGCATATAATTATGGTCCTAAAACAAATATTTCAATTGTAAAAGTAAATGCAGTCATTTTAAGCACCTGTTAATGGACGTTCACATGACCGTTTAGTTTGGCTCTTATTGCCAATTACAAATATCGGTATTTAAGGATCCACCAGAGCTGCAGCCGTGGTCTGGACTTCTAGTTTAGGGTGTAAAGAATAGGGCCACTTTCTGCTTTCGAGACACGTAGTAGAAAGTGACTAAGAAAAGTTCGGGGGTAGGTGGTCGACAACCTTTCACATGAGGAAATATGATCGTCATTGACTTGTCTTGATATCTTAATTCGCTTTGTCACAAGCTGCACACGAATGCCAAAAAATGCAGGCACGCTGGTATTACAGTTGTGTCATTCTAACAGTTTGTTAGGTGGCGGGGAATGCTATGTGTACTACCACTTCAGATGGATCAACAGATTTAACAGAAGAATGGTGAAATTAGCCTGCCTAGAATTGTGCGCCGCGCCTCTAGCGGGACGTCGTGATCTCGTGAGTCAGAGTTTCTTCCACCAATAGAATACCTATCAACATAGTTCAACAAATACGTTTGGGTTGTATTTTCGACTGTTCCCGTGCATTCGTTGATTGACTTTAGCTGTGACACCATGGAAACACAATGTATGTAAATAATGACCAGCAAAAAGTACGACAATAATCAAAAACATCACGTAAGAAGGTTTATTCTAGTTTGTTTTGATTGTGTCATTAGGTCTTATTCTGACGATTGGTCGCTGGTACGACTACACTGGTATGGCGTCCTTCAGAAACTAAACAGTGGTCCATAAATACCTACAATATAAACATGCCGTGAAACAATTAATGTTTTACAAGCTCTGGTGTTGCTTCCTTTACTCACTGAGCAAATATTTGCTTATTTAAGAAAGATTATGAGTAGTGAAGAGCAACTCGCTCATAGCTAAAAAGTTGTTAAGAGCAACCCGCTCATAGTTAAAGAGTTGTTAAGAGCAACCCGCTTATAGCTAAAAAGTTGTTAAGAACAACCCACTCATAGTTAAAGAGTTGTTAAGAGCAACCCGCTTATAGCTAAAAAGTTGTTAAGAGCAACCCGCTCATAGTTAAAGAGTTGTTAAGAGCAACCCGCTTATAGCTAAAAAGTTGTTAAGAACAACCCACTCATAGTTAAAGAGTTGTTAAGAGCAACCCGCTTATAGCTAAAAAGTTGTTAAGAGCAACCCGCTCATAGTTAAAGAGTTGTTAAGAGCAACCCGCTTATAGCTAAAGAGTTGTTAAGAGCAACCCGCTCATAGTTAAAGAGTTGTTAAGAGCAACCCGCTTATAGCTAAAGAGTTGTTAAGAGCAACCCGCTCATAGTTAAAGAGTTGTTAAGAGCAACCCGCTTATAGCTAAAGAGTTGTTAAGAGCAACCCGCTTATAGCGAAAGAGTTGTTAAGAGCAATCCGCTCATAGTTAAAGAGTTGTTAAGAGCAACCCGCTTATAGCTAAAGAGTTGTTAATAGCAACCAGTTCACATTTAAAGAGATTACTACGTCATCAGTCAGGGTCACGAAATTGACGTCACTTTAATAAATATCTTTATGTAAGCGATTTATAAAACGTGAAACTATGACCTATTTGAAATTTTTAATCAATATTCGTCTTCTTATGTGTTCGTTCTCAAATTTCTGCTGCTTCGTATACTGCACTCTAGAGAATAAACTGTGGTCTATCATGGTTTACAGTTTGACTGCGACATATGCAACTTTCAAAATGACACATTTCACTAAAATGTCTTGTCACTGAACTATGAGATGGAACAATCATTCTCAACTCTCAAACCTCCTTAATCGCATCTTACGACATATAAACTGGTCACAGTGTTGCTATTGTATGCACTCATATGTGTACCCAGCAACACACGTATCGATATAAATTCCAACAGAATCTAGAATAAGGCAATGAACAAAAAAGTATCAGTTTATTGGACGACCCCCACAAAGTTCCGCCGACTTAGCAATTGACCAATTCATAAAATTGACTTTATTTACTTCAATAGTTACAATGTTAAATCCCTTGAAACAAACTGGAGTATAAAAAGAAAAGAAATATCACATACCATGAGATAATTTATTTAAAATAATTTCCATGAGACACATCAAAATATTAAATATAATAGTGTATTGAGAGATTTAAATCGAGCAGTGAAATCAATCAATCTAATTGTTTCAATAAAAACAAATATGTACACTTAATGAGCAGCACACGTGAAGTTTTTGAATATGTAAGAAGAAACATACAATTTTCGGAGAATATCAATGTGTTTCTTGGATATATTCGAGTATTTTAAAGAAGAATATTCCATCATCAGTGTGTGAATACTTGAAAACAGGCTAAGGAATTACATGTCATTTGTATTGTGCAAATATGCATGGGTATTTTTAATTTGTCAATTCAATATTTAAAAAAAACTCTTATTGATTACTGAATTATGTGTATTACCAGAGTCAGAAAGAGGAGAAAGAGCACTTATATTACCAGAGTCAGAAAGAGGAGAAAGAGCACTTATATTATCAACTTCCATGTATGGTATAAGGATCGACTGATTGGATGTTGATTAGGATGTTGATGGCGGGTAGTTCACCTATCACCATTATTTTTGGTGTGTAGAAACTGCTGCACATCGACACTAGGTATTAACTATAGCAAAATTGTCATACAACAGGCAAAACTGGGTAGAAAGGTAATGGGATTTTACTAATAAATTGTAAGACACAAGAAAATACACAAAAATCGACTTTTCGACCAAATGTCTTTTACCACATAAGACACGATGAGTATGGGATAAAAACTGCCTACGTTCACGTTACATTATAACGGCTATATGATAATGGATATGTATGTCCGTATATATTTTTGACTAGTCAAAATTAGGACTATAGATGAAGAAATATTACATGTACTGTAACTATATCCCCGTACCATATATATATATCCCCGTACCATATAACCGCACCATATAAGCCAGTACCTTGACAGGGTCGTAGGGGAACCACATTAGATGTTTCAACACACATAGTCTTCCAGTGATTTCTATCTTTTGTCCAGTTCTCGATGTCTTCTATCCATGCTTTTATTCGTTCTCCTATGTTTCTTCCATTTTCGACAGTTCTTACAGTATTGATTTTTGACAAGGAATCATGGCGACATACATATCCAAATCATGCAAGTTTTCTTTGTTTCGCTATTGAAAGTAATGGTTCTTGTTGACATTTATACATCTTTATACGTTTTATTACAATATCTTGTGGCCATATCACACGCCATGACGGCTTAGAGAAAACCATAATGGAGGGAAAGATGCAAGGGGGACTAACCAAGAAGAAGGTGGACACAAAACATCAACGGCCACCGGAAAACTGACTCAAGATGACAGAAGTTATGAAAGTCTGTGATGACTGCTACATTCTGTTTAGGATATTCTACCTGATGATGATGATACATTTTATTTCTTGCGTACATGTTTGTCGTATGTTCTCTATATGAGATTCGTAGAGATTTGAAGGCTTCTTCTTCTTCAGCGTTCGCTCTCAAGTAACCACAACTAAATTATCGTGTGATTTCCGCCGGGGAGAGTGAAGTACATTGTGCTGCAAGTTCCACAGTAGAACTGTGATTATTTGCATCCCGGTTGGCCACTTTGTGACCTGGACGTCCGAGATCCAGTACATCCGTTTTCGTCATTCCTTTATTTCGGGTTTGGTCTCTAGTCCGTGACAGTCTGTCTATCTGTCGCCGGGCACGCTGGTGTGTAGTGCCTCTTCGCCAAGACGTTTGTCGAGCGCGTCTGTCTTGCACGAGGTACTCCGCTATCTATGAACTCATCTCGAGCAGTTGGATGTACTGTGCCTGTGCCCATCGGGTACTGAACCGTTTCTCATCCGCGAGCCTGGTTCCGTATGAGGAAGAACTCGCCAGAAGAGTTGGACCCTGGCTCGTTCGCCCTCCTACCCGAGGCGTCGTTCACAGACATGGTGAACCACTCGTCCAAGTTCGTGTCTCACACCACGCGTTTGAGAGCAAGGCGCTCTCGAGCTGAGCGACCTTGTCCCAATGGCGCCTGAGCCCATTAGGTACTGAACCCTTTCTCTCTGCAAGTGTGTTTCCGGTATAGGAAAACTTGACAGTAGAGTTGAGCCAGGACTGCCATCGTTGTCCCTTTCTTGCCTAAGCCCGTCGGGTTTGGAACCCTTTCTCTTCGCGAGCATATTTCCGGTATAGGAAGACTCGACATTAGAGTTGGTTTTGATCTTCTTGCTTTTTCCGCGCGGCCACGATTGGATCTGGGTCTCTGCCTATAAGGATTACAGGTAACTAGAAGCTCGTCTCGAGCTAACAGAGCTTATAGTTTCCCTATCCAAGGAACGTTTCACTTTTTATTTGCAGATCGCGCTGCCCTCTAGCGCTGTTCTGCCCTGCATTGTGTCATTGTACTCATATTGACATATATTTGTTTTATCCAACTTTACGTGCCTTTTACATTGGCCGCCCCTCCAATGTTCTGACCGGACTAACAGGCGTCACTGTATGTCGACAGTGTCTCTGTATGTGGTGATGCAGATGGTGTCGGAGATATTGTCAAATCTCTTTCCATCTGGTTCCACCACATTCTCGGACACAATCCCCAAATGATTTGGCCAGAATCAGCTCGAACTGCTGTTTTCTGTTACCAGGGTGCGCCGCGAGGAGGTAGATTTGGGATCTTGGTTATCTGCTAACCCTGGGTCTGCCTAGAGAAATGCGTTCCCTTTGCACCCCTGAAGGCTTGCAGTCGTCTCTTCATGTCCGCAGTTAGTGTACAAATCTCACAACCATACAGGACAATAGAAAGCAATAGGTAGTTATAAAATGAGAGTTTGTTTATATACTGTAATTATTTACTAGTGTATTTATTGAATTTTGTGATTTATTTTAATGTATCTGTCAACAGGACAGCAGTGACTACACTTCTTGCTTCAATGTCTGGTGGTATTATGGGAACATTTCTCAGGTGAGCTTGAAAATTAAAAAAAACAAACTATAGTGACAGTGATATACCAAGACAGAATGTATAAATTCAATATTCTTCAATGCACTTACATATTTTGTTATTTATGTGTTGTTCCCATGCAAAAAAACACGATTACCTTCATGTACAAACGTAAATCACAAACGTAAATCACAAACGTAAATCACAAACGTAAATCAGTGAAGTTTCAATTTTCCCACAATTGAGGCTTATTTGGGGAATACGGCTGTAAACACGGTGCGCAACCATGGCCCAGCAACAATCTGCCACAACCATAACCATCTATATTATAAGACCTACTGTGTAATAGAAATAAAAATATATTCTGTGTGACAGTCAATGAAGGCCAAGGGAAAAGTTAAATGAGGCATTTTAAAATGTTAAATTTCCTATCAGCCAATATTAGTTATAATATAGTCGGGCATTGTTACAACTCACGATGTTTTAAAACTTCTTACACGTTTTCAATCCTCCTACTCGACGTTTTGAAACTTTCTCCTGGCCCTTTTAAAACTTCCTACTATCAACTATTTGAATATTCCTACTCGACGTTTTAAAACTTCATACTCTCGACTTATTTTTCTTCCTACTCGACATTTTGAAACGTCCTACTCTCGAAGTATTGAAACTTCCTACTCGACGTTTTTCAAACTTTCTACTCTACTCTTTCAAACTTCCTACTCGACGTTTTGAAGCTTCGAAGACTTGCTGGATTAACAAGGCATGTATAACCGACCATACTGGACCTTAATTCTCCACTACATTTCTATGCGAAACACTCGGTCACTGGAAATATCAGATAGCAGAATTCTGCTCTTTTTAAATTGAAGAGTTAAAGGGATTACTTTATCATCAACATCATTCATTGTCCAAGAAGTGTATCCATGTTAGAATATGTGTTATACAGCAATGTTGAAAACTTGTCCCTAATGACCGATTCGACATCTGATTTCATATAAAGTCTCAAACACATGGATTAGCAAAGGAGAAGAAGTGGTAGTGGGTGGGGGGGTGTCCATAGTATGGAATAACTATTGGGACAACCATCCTTAAACTGCTTTATGACGTCACGATGATGGTTTCCATTGCTATTACACGTTCTTGCCACTAGTCGTTCGTAACAACAATATTGCCAGCTCACAGCTCATAAAATGCATTGATTCATTTAATTTATATCTCATTTTTCAGATTCTCATCTCATTTGAAATACGCTCATACGTAATAAACATTTGTTTTGTTTGACATTATGATTTTGATAATTATGTTCACCTGTTAACTTTATAATACTTTGTTACATTTTGATTCTCTCCCCCTCCTTCCTCTCCCACTGATTTCCAGATATCACTGTTATGTTTGTACCGCCGTTGTTAACTAACACTTAATATTTATTTTACGAATTGTTCAATCTTCCATCAACAGTTTCATTGTACACAAGAGGAAGTTCGATATTGGATATCTGGTTAATTCGATTCTTGGAGCTCTTGTATCTATTACAGGTATCAGTTGTAGATATTGTGTTTCTCTCTTCTTCTACTTCTCTTCTTGTTCACCTGTATTTTATATTTAGTTAGTTTCAACATGTAGCCTGCACGTCTAGTTCAGGAGCCAATAATTGTGTCACTGTCTTCTTACCTGGTACGCCGTGCGAGGCGACTAAGGAAATTTGGGGCTGTCAACCTGTCACCTGAGACAGAAATTCAGTGTCATATCTTGCTTGAATTTCATAAATTGATCTATAAATAATTCCTATGGATTACGAAAAAACTGATCAGTTAACATGTCACTTTTGTGCTTTTCTGACAGACACCTAGATCACAAGGAATTCTAAATGTTCCATCACTGCGGATGGGTCATCAAATCTGCCAGAAGAATGATTGAATATTCAGCCTAGAGGTTTGACCCTGCTCATGGAGGAACGTCGTAATACTGGGATACTGGTGCACAAGAATGCCTCCTATCAGGAACTAAACATGCACCTATGGACTTCCACTTGCACAATCAATACTCTGACACAACATTGTATGAGCTCACGTGTCACCTCAGTTACACAACTCAGAAAAACCCGTGCTTTAGTCAGAAAGGGCTATGGTCCGTCAAAGCTACTTTCTCACTGCTAAAGGGATTGTTTCATCATCGCCATTGTCCTCATCATTACCAACATTGTAATATACGGCTAGGTTAAAGAATTTCAACATCGGTAAGAAGGAAAATAGGGCAGGCTAACGCATTCCAAAACGGACGTCATCAGTAATATGTCTATGTCATTAGGCACGAGGAGGACAGTTCTCAAGTACTACATAACACAGATTCTAACATGGATGCACTTCTTGGACAATGAATGCTGATCACAATAAAGTAATCATTTTAGCTCTGGGCAGGTAGCTCTTGACAGTACATAGCCTTCCTGACAAAAGCACAAATCCCCTTCCTCAGTTGAGTAAACAAGGTGATACCCGGACTCGTACAAGGGTTATTTTCTCAAAGGCGTGGTTAATGTGGGGTGAAGGGAGTTATGGATACATGTTTAGTCCCCGAAGGAGGTATTCTAGTGCGGAAGTATCGTGAAATCATTACGTCCTTCCAGAAGCGCAGCATACACTCCCGTGCCCACTAATTAATCATTCTTGTCGGATGTACTGATCCATCTGCAGTGATAACACACCTAGTGTCTGTCATAAAAGGATAAATATAGAATGTCCGCTAGCCAGCATCACTTCATCACTCGTTGGGGATTGTTTGTTGATGATGGAATAATCATCTTAGCTGTGAGCAGCTAGCTTTTGACAAGTCAATAGCCCATCTGACAAAAACACATAATCTTAGTACAACCGAGGCAACGAGACAACGCCCGATTTGATATAAGATCTCGAAAGCGTGGATCTGCAAGGATGAGAGGGGGTGGGGTGTCTATGGATGCATGCTGATTATCCGAAGGGATACATTGCAGTGTACCAACACCCCAGGAGTACCACATACTGCCTGAAGCACAATAACCACCTCTGAACTATCGCATCATTCTTCTGTCAGATATGTCGATCAATCATCAATGATAACAGACATAGCATTTCCCATCCCCAACGAGTCTGCGACAAAAGATCAACGTCCTCTTACATGCATTTATCCGTCAACAAAATGTACGAAATTGAGTCACGATATACAGTGACAATGAACCATATTTTCACAGTTGACAGGTTGTCAGTATTTCCCAGTTTCCCTTAGTCGCATCCTACATCACGTCAACAAACATAGAAGGTGGCCCTATTCTTTGAAATCTGAATTAGAAGACAATAGTCTAGTTGTCACACTGGAGTTGCTAATAAATATTAGATATAATTATAATACAGCCCATAACTTATCACTTAGTGATAATAATAATTACTGAATAACTTAGGATTGCCACATGGAGAAATCACCATAGGAAGGCATCTTTCATATTATATAGATACTCTAACGTATGATTTGTGTGAACATAATTTACTCAATGACGTCCATCTCCTTTCCACAACTTCCCTATTAGTATATTATATACATAAATATTCACGAAATTGAAAGATTAGATGACATAGAGATGTGGTTCTATATATGAACTAGTATAGTACATTAAATAGAAAGATAAATTAATAGTAAAGGATTGAAAGAGACAAATATACTATGCAAAGCGTACTTATTAAAACCATCTATTACACTATTTCAGGTTTTCTATTACAAAAGTATTATTACTGAATATTTCAAGTGTATTTGGTTCATATATACAGAATATGTAAATATAATGTTGAGAAGTTGTATATTAAGCTTCTATGAGCGTGGTACCCTTTTCTCTATAATGTGATGTTTGTAGAGAAAAGAGTTCATTTTTACAAAACTGAATGCAGAAATAAACTAAATTTGTATCAAAACTAAATATTTCATTCTAGAAAATTAACTAACGTGAAACTAAATAAGAAATCTATTTCTTAGAGAAATACAAACAAAAAAACGTTTTCTTTACATATGTTTGAGGAAAGAAATGCTTTTATAATTTAAATGCATGAAAAATATCATAGAATATCATGAATCACCTTGAAAATGTCAAGGACACATAAAGAAGCATCTTGATATACAGAGAAATAGCCGTTACAATTTTGAACGCATAAATGACGAAGATATTTAGTCGAAACTGTATATTGTAAAGAAATAACATTGTGCAATAAATGGATGGTTTTAATATTGTACGGAATTATTTGTACTATGCCTGATACATGGTCTCTGTAGAACAAATTTACAACAGTCAAGATTGCAGGAGCTGTATGTTAACATCGTGAGATAATAAAATAGTTTAATCGTATGGCAGGAAATTATTTTACAAAAACAGCGATCCTCTACACGATGCTAGAAGTATACAGTTATGGATAACCATGATCACCTATGCCGATTGTCATGGGATTTGATGATAATGCTGAAGACGAAGGCACAGAAAGTACTATTTTTCTGTAACTTTTCACCATATTGAGAATTCTAATGGCATTTATATCCCACAAATTTGAGTACTGTCTGACGAAGTTTCCTCAGCTGAATGAACATCAGATACATATAGATACATGTGACCATTGGTGTATGACATGCATGTAACAAAAGTATGTGAGGTGAGGTACCTGTGACGCTAGTATATAGGTTGTGGTACTTGTGCTACTAGTATATAAGTTGTGGTACTTGTGCTACTAGTATATAAGTTGTGGTACTTGTGCTACTAGTATATAAGTTGTGGTACTTGTGCTACTAGGATATAAGTTGTGGTACTTGTGCTACTAGTATATAAGTTGTGGTACTTGTGCTACTAGTATATAAGTTGTGGTACTTGTGCTACTAGTATATAAGTTGTGGTACTTGTGCTACTAGTATATAAGTTGTGGTACTTGTGCTACTAGTATATAAGTTGTGGTACTTGTGCTACTAGTATATAAGTTGTGGTACTTGTGCTACTAGGATATAAGTTGTGGTACTTGTGCTACTAGTATATAAGTTGTGGTACTTGTGCTACTAGTATATAAGTTGTGGTACTTGTGCTACTAGTATATAAGTTGTGGTACTTGTGCTACTAGTATATAAGTTGTGGTACTTGTGCTACTAGGATATAAGTTGTGGTACTTGTGCTACTAGGATATAAGTTGTGGTACTTGTGCTACTAGGATATAAGTTGTGGTACTTGTGCTATTAGGATATAGGTTGTGGTACTTGTGCTACTAGGATATAAGTTGTGGTACTTGTGCTACTAGTATATAAGTTGTGGTACTTGTGCTACTAGGATATAAGTTGTGGTACTTGTGCTACTAGGATATAAGTTGTGGTACTTGTGCTACTAGTATATAAGTTGTGGTACTTGTGCTACTAGGATATAAGTTGTGGTACTTGTGCTACTAGTATATAAGTTGTGGTACTTGTGCTACTAGTATATAAGTTGTGGTACTTGTGCTACTAGGATATAAGTTGTGGTACTTGTGCTACTAGGATATAAGTTGTGGTACTTGTGCTACTAGTATATAAGTTGTGGTACTTGTGCTACTAGTATATAAGTTGTGGTACTTGTGCTACTAGGATATAAGTTGTGGTACTTGTGCTACTAGTATATAAGTTGTGGTACTTGTGCTACTAGGATATAAGTTGTGGTACTTGTGCTACTAGGATATAAGTTGTGGTACTTGTGCTACTAGTATATAAGTTGTGGTACTTGTGCTACTAGTATATAAGTTGTGGTACTTGTGCTACTAGGATATAAGTTGTGGTACTTGTGCTACTAGGATATAAGTTGTGGTACTTGTGCTACTAGTATATAAGTTGTGGTACTTGTGCTACTAGTATATAAGTTGTGGTACTTGTGCTACTAGTATATAAGTTGTGGTACTTGTGCTACTAGTATATAAGTTGTGGTACTTGTGCTACTAGGATATAAGTTGTGGTACTTGTGCTACTAGGATATAAGTTGTGGTACTTGTGCTACTAGGATATAAGTTGTGGTACTTGTGCTATTAGGATATAGGTTGTGGTACTTGTGCTACTAGGATATAAGTTGTGGTACTTGTGCTACTAGTATATAAGTTGTGGTACTTGTGCTACTAGGATATAAGTTGTGGTACTTGTGCTACTAGGATATAAGTTGTGGTACTTGTGCTACTAGTATATAAGTTGTGGTACTTGTGCTACTAGGATATAAGTTGTGGTACTTGTGCTACTAGTATATAAGTTGTGGTACTTGTGCTACTAGTATATAAGTTGTGGTACTTGTGCTACTAGGATATAAGTTGTGGTACTTGTGCTACTAGGATATAAGTTGTGGTACTTGTGCTACTAGTATATAAGTTGTGGTACTTGTGCTACTAGTATATAAGTTGTGGTACTTGTGCTACTAGGATATAAGTTGTGGTACTTGTGCTACTAGTATATAAGTTGTGGTACTTGTGCTACTAGGATATAAGTTGTGGTACTTGTGCTACTAGGATATAAGTTGTGGTACTTGTGCTACTAGTATATAAGTTGTGGTACTTGTGCTACTAGTATATAAGTTGTGGTACTTGTGCTACTAGGATATAAGTTGTGGTACTTGTGCTACTAGTATATAAGTTGTGGTACTTGTGCTACTAGTATATAAGTTGTGGTACTTGTGCTACTAGGATATAAGTTGTGGTACTTGTGCTACTAGGATATAAGTTGTGGTACTTGTGCTACTAGTATATAAGTTGTGGTACTTGTGCTACTAGTATATAAGTTGTGGTACTTGTGCTACTAGTATATAAGTTGTGGTACTTGTGCTACTAGTATATAAGTTGTGGTACTTGTGCTACTAGGATATAAGTTGTGGTACTTGTGCTACTAGTATATAAGTTGTGGTACTTGTGCTACTAGGATATAAGTTGTGGTACTTGTGCTACTAGTATATAAGTTGTGGTACTTGTGCTACTAGGATATAAGTTGTGGTACTTGTGCTACTAGGATATAAGTTGTGGTACTTGTGCTACTAGGATATAAGTTGTGGTACTTGTGCTACTAGTATATAAGTTGTGGTACTTGTGCTACTAGTATATAAGTTGTGGTACTTGTGCTACTAGGATATAAGTTGTGGTACTTGTGCTACTAGGATATAAGTTGTGGTACTTGTGCTACTAGTATATAAGTTGTGGTACTTGTGCTACTAGTATATACGTTGTGGTACTTGTGCTACTAGTATATAAGTTGTGGTACTTGTGCTACTAGTATATAAGTTGTGGTACTTGTGCTACTAGGATATAAGTTGTGGTACTTGTGCTACTAGGATATAAGTTGTGGTACTTGTGCTACTAGTATATAAGTTGTGGTACTTGTGCTACTAGTATATAAGTTGTGGTACTTGTGCTACTAGTATATAAGTTGTGGTACTTGTGCTACTAGGATATAAGTTGTGGTACTTGTGCTACTAGGATATAAGTTGTGGTACTTGTGCTACTAGGATATAAGTTGTGGTACTTGTGCTACTAGGATATAAGTTGTGGTACTTGTGCTACTAGGATATAAGTTGTGGAACTTGTGCTACTAGTATATAAGTTGTGGTACTTGTGCTACTAGTATATAAGTTGTGGTACTTGTGCTACTAGTATATAAGTTGTGGTACTTGTGCTACTAGGATATAAGTTGTGGTACTTGTGCTACTAGGATATAAGTTGTGGTACTTGTGCTACTAGTATATAAGTTGTGGTACTTGTGCTACTAGTATATAAGTTGTGGTACTTGTGCTACTAGTATATAAGTTGTGGTACTTGTGCTACTAGGATATAAGTTGTGGTACTTGTGCTACTAGGATATAAGTTGTGGTACTTGTGCTACTAGGATATAAGTTGTGGTACTTGTGCTACTAGGATATAAGTTGTGGTACTTGTGCTACTAGTATATAAGTTGTGGTACTTGTGCTACTAGGATATAAGTTGTGGTACTTGTGCTACTAGGATATAAGTTGTGGTACTTGTGCTACTAGGATATAAGTTGTGGTACTTGTGCTACTAGGATATAAGTTGTGGTACTTGTGCTACTAGGATATAAGTTGTGGTACTTGTGCTACTAGGATATAGGTTGTGGTACTTGTGCTACTAGGATATAAGTTGTGGTACTTGTGCTACTAGGATATAAGTTGTGGTACTTGTGCTACTAGGATATAAGTTGTGGTACTTGTGCTACTAGGATATAAGTTGTGGTACTTGTGCTACTAGGATATAAGTTGTGGTACTTGTGCTACTAGGATATAAGTTGTGGTACTTGTGCTACTAGGATATAAGTTGTGGTACTTGTGCTACTAGGATATAAGTTGTGGTACTTGTGCTACTAGGATATAAGTTGTGGTACTTGTGCTACTAAGATATAAGTTGTGGCACTTGTGCTACTAGTATATAAGTTGAGGTACTTGTGACATTAGTGCATGCTGTGATGTAATTGTGATGTTGATATTTCAGATAATGTATGTTTGATGGTTGTTTTTTAGTTCATGTTATGAGGGGATGGTGCATGAAGCGAATTACTGAATAACTTAGGTTGTATCATTCGAATTACTGCTGACGTGTATGCTGTGAAGTTTTTTTTTGTGGGTTTCCTTCGGTCTGTGTTGACAGTGAGAATATGTAATGCACTTGTGAATTATTTAGATTACTTTCCCATTAATTAAGACATGATGTATCTAACAGCGTCGTGCCCTCTGATAAGACCATGGGAATCAATAATAATAGGAGCAGTAGGTGGTTGTCTAACTTTAGGAACCGATGCTCTTCTGGACAAGCTTAAGATAGACGACCCTGTCTCAGCTGTGGCTGTCCACGGTGCTGGTGGAACGTGGGTGAGTTTATTTGTATTATTTTGATATTTTAAATTCGCCAATAATTTTTCCAATGGTATTTCCAATTCGCCAATACGTTATAACTAAGTATAAGAGTATGTCAAGACTCAGTGAAATCAATGAGACAACAACGAACGTAATTACTTGTAATGTAAACATTTGTAGAACAACCATCAGAGATACTATAGGTTTCAACTATAACTAAGATTTACACATAGAAGCATCACTTTGTTCGAACTGTAGAGGACTGGTGTATGTCCTATGAGTTGTATCATTCGTTGAAGGAACATAGATATAAACTATTTTACGTATATTCCATTATCCTTTAAAAGTAAATGTGTCATTGAACATTTCTTCACTCAATCATGTTCTATACAATCCTGCTCTATACAATCGTGCTCTATACAATCGTGCTCTATAGATTGTTCTCAAAATGTTCCGTGTTCTAGACATCTTTGTCACAAATTCATGTTTATTTTTGTAATTTTGTAACTTGCTTTATGCTGATGTTTGTTTGTTTGTTTTACGTTCGCTCCATTGTAACCATCACGGATATCCGTGCGATTTTTTCGCCGTGAGCGTGATTACCGTTATGCGCCTTGTAGGCCTAGCACATCCGATTTCGGCATGCCTTGACAATTCGGGTGGGCTACCTTAGCCTGTGACAGCCTCTATATCTGTCTCCAGGCACGCGTAGTGGCGTCTCTTCTCCCAGACGATTTTTGCTCTCGTCTGACTCGCACGAGGTGTTCCACTGTCTATGAACTTGCCTCGTGTAATTGGACGTGCTGTGCCTGTACCCATTGGGTACTGAACCGTTTCTCATCCGTGAGCCTGGTTCCTTAAGGGGAAGAACTCAACAGAGGAGTTGTACCCTGGCTCTTTCGCCCTCTTAGCCGAGGTGTCATTCACCGACATCGTGTACCCCTTGGCCAAGTTCGAGTCTCACACCACGCGTTTGAGAGCAAGGCGTTCTCTTCTCGAGCTGAGCGTCCTTGTCCCAATAGCGCCTGGGCCCATCAGGTACTGAACCCTTTCTCTCTTCAAGTGTATTTCCGGTGTAGGAAAACCAGACAGTAGAGTTGGGCCAGGACTACCATCGTTGTCCCTTTCTTGCCTAAGCCCATCGGGTACAGAACCCTTTCTCTTCGCGAGCATATTTCCGGTTTAGGATGGCTCGACATTAGAGTTGGATTAGGTCTTCTTGCTTTACCAAACGCCAATGATTGGGTCTGGGTCTCTGCCTGTAAGGAACACATGTAACTAGAAGCTCATCTCGAGCTGACGGAGCTTGTAGTTCCCCTTTCCTAGGGACTTTTCACTTTCTATTTGCAGTTCGCGCTGCCCTCTTGCGCCGTTCTGCCCTTTCATTGTCTCATTGTACTCGGTATGTAATCTATTTGTCTCTCGCCATGCATCTACCTTTAAGTGCATTTTACATTGGCCGCCCTTTCAATGTTCGGACTGGACTGACTAGCTTCACTGTATGTCGACAGTGTCGCTATATGTGGTGATGCTGGTGGTGTCGGAGATATTGTCTGTCTCTTGTGCAGTCAAATCTCTTTCCATCTGCTACCTCCACATTCTCGGACACGATCCCCAAAAGATTTGGCCAGAATCAGCTCGAGCTGCTGTATTTCTGTTTCCAGGGTGCACCGCGTGGAGGTACATTTGGGATCTTAGTTATCTGCTAACCCTGTTCCGCCTTGAGCAATGCGTTCCCTACTTCCTATACGATTGGGTGTATAAGTTCATTCTATCTATGTATAGATCTATGTATCTATTTATGTATTCAGTTTATGGCACGTTTATTCACTTGATATGTAGTAATATTGTGTGGTCTCAGAATGTTGGTAACTCCTTCAATCTACCTTCCTTTTGGTCTTCCTCTGTAACTTGGTGTTTCCATTTTCATGTTGTATGCTCTTGCCGCCGACAAATACGTGTTCATTCATATTAAGTCAGCGAACCATTTCAGTCTCTGTTTTTTCAATATATTTGACCACAGATGTTGTTCCAACAGATCTTATACGCTCTTAATTCCTCTTTTCTTTTTTTTTTTTCTTTTTTTTTCTGCTTGATGTTTTTCTTGACCACCTAATTTCAGACGTAGCAAACATTCTCAAGTGTTCTTTTGCTAGTGTCCATATATGACATTAGCGCACTGGCTTCGCATATGAGTGGTCCTGGGTTCATTCCCCAGTTGAGGCGGAAATGTTTTCAGATCGCAACGGCTCCCAGGTCGACCCAGCCTTAAATGGGTACCGGATTAATCCGGGAAGTAAAGACTGCGAGGGAGAGGAGATGGCTACCGCCCTCATTTGCAGAGCCTGTGAAATGTGAGATCGCTAACATCTCACACCCCTACGGCATTAATAAATGCTATGGGTTAATTTACTTACTTTACTATATATGACATTGGTAAGACAATGTTGGTATGAAGATTAAATATATGATGTGCCTTCTCGTTTTCATTAGGATAGATGTGAGTTTCAAAAGTGGTGTTCATTAATTCATGTAGTTGGCGTGTTTGAATTCTTGTCTAAGTTACACCTCAAAATTCAACAAGAGAAGACTAGAAATGTCCTCTGTACATAGTATGCTTCAGTCATTATTATACTTTAGGGTCTCATGTTTGTTGTCATTTCAATGACAGTTTATGGTATTGCCTAGCGAAGCATGTATGAGACTTGGTATGAAATACAAATCTATGAGTATTTACAAATAATTTAAATATCCGAAAATATGATATGTCAATTGTATAATAATAAGCAACAAAGAAACCTGTCTTCTTTCAATAGCTCTCAATATTTATTTCTACCATGGTCCATACATATACAGTGATATTGTTTTTATTGTTACCACCTTAAGACCATAAAACAAGAATTGTACGCTGATAATTTTCTGCTAGTGGAAATCATGTTTGCTGTATTTCTATTATTATGCACCTACCAAAAAATATGCATATTAGCCGTTATCTGCACCCCCAATTCCCCCCCCCCCCCCCTTTCCTATAGAATACGTATCTGTATCGAATAATTGTTCATTTTTTATTTGTTACCCCCATTTATAACTACTGTCTTGGTGAACAAATTTTTAATAAAATGTCGACATTGCAATAGTGTCTTCTAAATACATTACGCCAGGAGAAAAACAATACATAAGAGAAGATAATGTATTTATTTATGTGATGGTAAATTAACATGCATTATACGAGGTAATTCTAGATATTATGTTCACAAATTCCCGCTTCTCATTGTCTTCATTTTCCATTGGCGTGATAAATATATATATATATATATATATATATATATATATATATATATATATATATATATATATATCCCACTAAAAGGAAGTTAACCCTTTAAAACATTTGACATTCTTGTTATTCACACTTACTATTCTTTCAAAGGGTTAACTTCCTTTTATGTTTTATATTGATGCACATCACTATAGGAATGGCGAAGTCCAGTAACCGGGAGATTGCGATGACATCATCTGATTGTTCTACTGATTTATATTCTCAGGGCTTGATTGCTGTAGGATTGTTTGCTGCTGACGATCGTGTAGAAAACTTGACAAAAGGTAGAAATGGACTATTCCATGGTGGAGGTTTCTATATGTTAGGAGTGCAACTATTGTCTATAGTATGCGAGATGTCCTGGTCAGCAGCTTCGACATTTATAATATTATATGTAAGTTGGTGCATGATATGAATACATAAATTATTATAAAGTTGTTAGTGTAGCTTATTCAGAACGTATTAGTATAGACTATTCAGAACGTATTAGTATAGACTATTCAGAACGTATTAGTATAGACTATTCAGAACGTATTAGTATAGACTATTCAGAACGTATTAGTATAGACTATTCAGAACGTATTAGTATAGACTATTCAGAACGTATTAGTATAGACTATTCAGAACGTATTAGTATAGACTATTCAGAACGTATTAGTATAGACTATTCAGAACGTATTAGTATAGACTATTCAGAACGTATTAGTATAGACTATTCAGAACGTATTAGTATAGACTATTCAGAACGTATTAGTATAGACTATTCAGAACGTATTAGTATAGACTATTCAGAACGTATTAGTATAGACTATTCAGAACGTATTAGTATAGACTATTCAGAACGTATTAGTATAGACTATTCAGAACGTATTAGTATAGACTATTCAGAACGTATTAGTATAGACTATTCAGAACGTATTAGTATAGACTATTCAGAACGTATTAGTATAGACTATTCAGAACGTATTAGTATAGACTATTCAGAACGTATTAGTATAGACTATTCAGAACGTATTAGTATAGACTATTCAGAACGTATTAGTATAGACTATTCAGAACGTATTAGTATAGACTATTCAGAACGTATTAGTATAGACTATTCAGAACGTATCAACTATTTTGATGTGTAACGAGATTTTAGGAATATTAACCATCGCCATTTTACAATTTCTTTCTCACCGATATGGATTACCCAACTGTCTGCGAATGAAAGCAAACCAAGGTTTAATCACTGGTTCTCAGCCGCTTGTTATACAATACTGCCTTCAATGATGATAATGTCATAGGGCTTTCAGCACAATAGTTTTTATATGGTTGGTTGGTTGGTTGCTGATCCAGCGGTCCATGGGCTCATGGTGTTTATAAAAGAGTTCTCTCTTATATGTTCTCACTGCAGATAAACTGAAATCCAACAGCTAATCTTCCAACATGATAATGCAGTTTTACTAACCACTGGAAAAAAAAACATAGTAACACACACTAATCGGCTTTTCGAACAAAAGGCCTTTATCAAGACTACATAAACACCAAAAAACAACGATTAAGTATGGTACCATTGACTCTCACATGCGGAGCAAAATATAGATATACCTCGGAATGATTAAAACTGACAGGTCGGAGATTGAAACAACACAATCTGAAAATAGACGAAAGAAACGCAAATATTTGCGAAACAAGACAGAGAAATGACGGGAAAATATGATATCATATATACTACTGACTAGCATTGATCGCAAGGGATTTAATTAAATTATATATATATATATATATATATATATATATATATATATATATATATATATATATATATATATATATATATATATATATATATATATAGAGAGAGAGAGAGAGAGAGAGAGATTATCAAGCGTGTGATGGACCAGGTCATCCGAGAAGCACGACTTCATTGCCGTCATCAGAATATCTGGACACCCCGATGGCCTATGGCATTGAAATAGCAATAGAAGTGATCTTCTTTGTTTTGTTTTATTCTGCAAAGATGCTCACAGAATTGATCCTTCCAGTCTTACCTTCATATTTCATGGTGCAACGCGGAATGGCATAAATGACATTGCGGGACACACATGTAAAACTATCCTCAATAATGAAACTGTCTTTGGGAATGCGAAAGAACCGGGTCTAAATGACATAGGCACATGTGTAGTATCTAATACGTTTGCAGCTGATGGTGCCGAAATGATTAGGAACATCAGACTTGAGATGAAACCGCACAAATAAATCCCCGATTTTGTTTTAACGTCCGCCAGTCAACTGAATGGTTGCAAAACAAATCAATCACTGAGGAAACCGACTGGAGAAGAGGTAGGTGTCGGAGTAGGACATAACGGACAGCGAAACTATGAGGGTGTGAAGTGAGAACAAGTTTGATCATGGTCGTTGATGAAGTGCTTTTGATGGGATCCTGGCCGGAGAGGCTACATATTCGAAACAAGGCAGACCTGAGTATCATGTAAGGGTATAGGAGAACGCAGACGAAAGCAATCATCTCAAGTGGTACCTCGAATACGACCTCCTCATTATTACACAGATGCCGCAAAAATTAAAAATAAATTGTCATGAAATTGCGACAAGCAGAGGGACGAAAGAAGCTGTAGAAAGGAAAGATATTGGCCTCAATCGGTTTTTAGTGTACTACTGCGCTGAGACAGGAGGGTTGAATAGTGATGGATATATCGAGAAAGTTCACACTGGCACACTCACTATCAACTAGTCTACCTCGCTCCTCTGGCACTAGACAACTATGATATCAAATTTTGTGATGAATCATCAAGAACAGTAAAGGTATATAAGCGTTTAGCTAATATAAGAAATGAAATCATTTAATATGTAACATTTGGCATTTGAACTGAAAAACCTCCTCCAGAAATAACTATATGATTCACATAGGAAAGAGAATATGCGCAAGATAATATTGCTAGTCACTTTGTTAAAAACAATAAAAACTATTTTATTTCTGTATTTTTCACGCATATTTTGTCTGTACTATTTCTTACTTGACAGCCGATCGACAAGATTATGGGTATACGAATGACACCCGAAGACGAGATTCTAGGAGCGGACATCGTGGAACACAACGTCATGAAGGGTGACTTCACATCACAGTTGACTTTCACTTCTAGTGGTGATGCCACGGCACCACAGCCCACTGTCAGCAAACTAGTTCCAAGTATACACGGTATAGCCTTAGAGGCGAAGATCGTGCATAGAAAGAAGTTAGCCAGTGAAATTCTCACATTGGCCACGCTAGATAGTGTGAACAGTGAGTCAAGATGCAGACCACTTTCTTGGGTACAGCACGACACAAACGGGGTTGATAGAAGCGCACAAGGACATGACAACTTAGCACATGCATTCCCGGCATAAAGGGATTTCTGTCTCAAACAACAAGCAACGTTTTACATATTCTAGTATGCCATGATACACTTTACAGACACATATTGATTATGTATCTGATGTTATAGAAGAACATATCGTGTATCTGGTGTGTGTTATAGAAGAACCTATCTCTGATCTTGTTATAGAAGAACATATCCTGTATCTGATGTTTATATAGAAGAACCTATCGTGTATCTGTTGTTTTTATGGAAGAACATATCGTGTATCTGATGTTGTTATAGAAGAACCTATCGTGTATCTGATGATGCTATAGATGAACATATCGTGTATCTGATGTTGTTATAGAAGATCATATCGTATCTGATGTTTTATAGAAGAACATATCGTGTATCTGATGTTTTTATAGAAGAACATATCGGGTATCTGATGTTGTTTTTGAAGAACGTATCGTGTATCTGATGTTCTTATAGAAGATCCTATCGTGTATCTGATGATGATATAGAAGAACATAGCATGTATCTGATATGGTTATAGAAGATCATATCGTGTATCTGATGTTTTTATAGAAGAACATATCGTGTATCTGATGTTGTTATAGAAGAACCTATCGTGTATCTGATGATGCTATAGATGAACATATCGTGTATCTAATGTTTTATAGAAGAACATATCGTGTATCTGATGTTTTTATAGAAGAACATATCGTGTATCTGATGTTGTTTTTGAAGAACATATCGTGTATCTGATGTTGTTATAGAAGATCCTATCGTGTATCTGATGTTGTTATAGAAGAACCTATCGTGTATCTGATGATGCTATAGATGAACATATCGTGTATCTAATGTTTTATAGAAGAACATATCGTGTATCTGATGTTTTTATAGAAGAACATATCGTGTATCTGATGTTGTTTTTGAAGAACATATCGTGTATCTGATGTTGTTATAGAAGATCCTATCGTGTATCTGATGTTGTTATAGAAGATCCTATCGTGTATCTGATGATGCTATAGAAGAATATATCGTGTATCTGATGTTTTTATAGAAGAACATATCGTGTATCTGATGTTGTTATAGAAGAACATATCGTGTATCTGATGTTTTTATAGAAGAACATATCGTGTATCTGATGTTTTTATAGAAGAACATATCGGGTATCTGATGTTGTTTTTGAAGAACGTATCGTGTATCTGATGTTGTTATAGAAGATCCTATCGTGTATCTGATGATGCTATAGAAGAATATATCGTGTATCTGATGTTTTTATAGAAGAACATATCGTGTATCTGATGTTTTTATAGAAGAACATATCGTGTATCTGATGTTGTTATAGAAGAACATATCGTGTATCTGATGTTGTTATAGAAGAACATATCGTGTATCTGATGTTGTTATAGAAGATCCTATCGTGTATCTGATGTTGTTATAGAAGATCCTATCGTGTATCTGATGATGCTATAGAAGAATATATCGTGTATCTGATGTTTTTATAGAAGAAATATCGTGTATCTGATGTTGTTATAGAAGAACATATCGTGTATCTGATGTTGTTATAGAAGAACATATCGTGTATCTGATATTGTTATACTCTGACAGCTGAGTGTAAGCTCGGATATCTATATACAAAAGTACAAGTTACATCGTAACAAAAAAATAAAAAGAGTCGGTTATCAACAAACCTTACTGACTGTACTTTCCTCTCTCAACCTCCAGGTATATACACAAACATTGGTGGGATTTCTCTTATAGTATGCGTCCTGTCCTGTCTTGATCAATGATGCTTGATTATCTCACACAGCGTCGTTCATTTTGGAAAGCACTACTGATTATAACATTGGTTTTCTTTGTAGATACTTTGTGTCAGTAGCCAATGAAAAGCGCAGAAACAGTCGCATAAAGCCATATATGTGTGGCTGCTGGAGATCAGCACGCAGGGCTACTAGGAGGAGGACTCCTTATATACAAGACTATATATTTTGTAGCTAGACTTGAAAATTGATTTATGGGGTGGGAAATAATAGCAATGCTTGTTGACAACCAACTGGTTTTTTTTAACGCTTAGCGTGTCCTTTTGTATATCTAGATATATGTTGTGCAAAAGATCACATATGTCTGTGATTATATCTAGATATATGTTATGTACGAGATCAAATAAATCTGTGATTATTTGTAAATGTTGGCATTGATAAAACATGTTCGAAACTGTGATTCTTCCTCCGAACGGTGCGTCCCTACCTTTATTAATTTTTTAAAACTCAAATAAAAAATTGATGTACTGTAAAGACTCATATGGTCAAGACTCTTGTTATATGTATTTAAATTTGATAGTTCGAAATGGGGAGTCGACGCCTAATGCAGAAGTGTGTTTCCAAGAGATTCCTGGAGATTTTTAGTTCCCTTACGGCATTGCAAACTGTGAGTTATACTCATGTCACGTGGCTAACTGCTCTGTTGAAGGCCATAACAAGAGTACAAATACGTTATACTCTGCACCATTTTTACTACTGAACTGTGGTTCTGCACAAGAGCATGCATATTTTATTCAGTGTTTCTATGATAAATTTAAAAGTACTGCTTCTAGAATATGATAATATATACGTAATGTATCTTTGTTTATAAGATAAAGTACTTTCAGAAGGTAACAAATTTGATAAGTTGTTAACCCTATGGTGCATATCATTTTAACAAGGAAACGTACCTAAGGGAAACTACTGATGTTTTGCTCTCTTTAGTTAGTCGTTGATTTTTCAACTATTATTCCCCCGTAATATATACAACTGGTGCGGTGATCTCTTCAGAGCAAAAAATTTAAAACTGGGTAATTAAGTTTTGCAAATCACCTGATTTACACATGAGAAATGTTCAAATCGAGGTTTCAAACACAGAACCATTAACAAATACCAACATACAACACTCGATGAGTGAGGAACCGAGAATGTCTACGATCACGTAACGGAACAAATGAAATCACGAATTCCATAAGAAAATGAATGGTAAATAGTTATAGAAAATATGAAAGGGGCTGCAGATGAAACAAAACTGACAGGATCTGTGTACTGAACACATAACAAGATATCTATCAGTAGGAGTGAAAGGCCTTAAGGATATGGATAACAAATTGCCAAGTATAATTCTTCATAAGTGCATATCGAGTCCAGTTATCTGAGGAGCACGATTTCATGGTAGTACATTGAACACCCAGAGCTTTTAAACACGCTGTGTTAAAGAAGTATGCATTTATAGCAGTTCCGGACCTGTGGTTAATATCTTGCAGATTATGACGTAATTGATCGATGGTCCTCTGGCCTACTTTTCTTATGCAGGTTATTGCACAATGTTTGCAAATCACAATTCAATGGCATGGGCAATGAAGATGCCCATGATGTCCTGGTGGCTACATCAAATCGTGTTTCTCGTACAACAAGGTTCGTTATTCACTTTAGAACTCCAAATCCCTCAATTTGGTACAGTAGGTTTTTTCGCCACTAATAACCTTCATTCCTACATACAGATACCTTGATGTATTCTATCACCAGTTCGTTTAGTTTTATCTCCATGTCTTTAATTACCATGTGTCATTAGTTTCTTTTAAATATTTATGTTTCATGTGTATGGTGATATTCTCATTGCACGTTCCGCTCTTTAGTTTGTTCCTGTGTCTTAAACTTGGTGAATGTCTGTTTCCTAAATGTCTATTTTTGTATGTTTTCCTGTGGAATGCAGTAACTTGCAAAATCTCATTATCATATGTTTGATAATGTCACCTGTTGGATATTAAAAAATTTCTACAGTTTTATCGTGTATCGTAATCGGAGAAGCAAAATTTCTACAGTTTTATCGTGTATCGTAATCGGAGAGTAATTATAATTGCGATAGAAGATAACGATAATCAATAACAATCGGCTTGATCCCCTGTGCTACTACTCATTTGGTTCATTAGCTAATGTTCTGTCATATTTTACTATCCTCAATAATGAGGCTCATTGTTTTCTTAGTTTCTAATTACTTTAAGAGGGATCTCCCTCGTGCAATGGTTCAGCCGTTCGCTATGTACACAAGATGTAGTGGGCTCGAAAGCTGCTCCCGACGTCCTGTTTAACAAAGTGGATTTTTTTATAGTTCTCTTGGGACTATTGCCTGAAGCTACGGAGTTACGTGCTATGTGCGGTAATCTCGGTAAGCAGCGTACTGCTTCGTTGAAATGTGCGGTAACATGAGTACAGTGTTTTAAAGAGCACTCATCTATGCATATTTGAACCATTTTTTACTTGAAGAAGTAACTGTAACAAGTTATATCAAGTTCTTCTTTTTCTTCAGCATTCGTTCTGAGATTTCTACTAAATAGTAGGATGTAGTAGAGATAACATAATTCACGGTGCCACAGCGTACACATGTGCTGCAATATCTGAAAGTTTGGGTCTGAAAAATACGACTTTAGCATATTTACTGAATCACTGGCATGTAGGATGGAATAGCTAATGATACTCCCAAAATCTCCTTAGTCCTTTTTATTTACAATGTACATGTCAGATGACAGCGTTAGTATTCTTTGCTCAATTTCAGAACATGGCACATACCACTTGAACCTGAACTTATATAATTGTTAATGGTCAGGCAGCTGTATAGATTCAATATGAACTCCAGTCCATATATGAACGAGAGATGACTCAACATACCAAGTGATACTCTTTAACCAAACCACGGCAGTGACAAAACTATTCTATAATATTGGTACCATATCCTATCCGGACGTAGCCATGAACAAAGTATTTTTTTTTAGTTATAGTGATTTTCTAGGCAATATAAATACATTCAGTAGTTTGCCATTGATTTCTGATCGGTCCGTATTCACAATTGCCGGTGGGGAAACTCTTTCAGGGTGTGGTTTTTTCTTGTTCGTCTATTACAAGTGATGATTACTATTTGTTACATCCACTTTTTAAATTCAGTTAGAGACATGTCAGTTCGTAGATAGCTAATAAGCATATGTAAAATCTTTGGACCGTTCTTCATAGAATGAAAACCCGATACCTTGTCCGTGACAGAGAAACATGGTACTACGTCGCCATAGAGCCAGACAATACAATATAGAAGCCTATCTTTTTTTTTTATTTTAATGGGGAAATGATAATGCAGCAAACGGTATTTGAACCAGTCCCGCTCCACCTACTGGTCTTGCAGCGTGAGTTAACACGTGTTCGTTCTTCGACCACGCCGCATACATAAAAGAAAATATGCGATTTTGATCAAAACGTTCAACGTGCGTATTGCCAAGGTACTATAAATATGGACTGGTAGATTAACACACAGACACTAACGCACATGATGCACAAAAATGTACATTTCGAAAGCCACAAGCATTTTAGCATCAGCAGAAGGCCTCGGTGCTAGAATGTTCTATTGGGTCTACTTGTAAATATAAAAAACACAAGGTTGTTCATCTGACATGTCGAAGGAATAATATAATATTCTCATATGAACATCTATGATTATGCAGTGACAAAACCAGGTGCTATTCAGTAACTAAACCTGAAGGAAGTGACATAACCAAATGATACGCACTAACTAAACCGCAAGTCTGTGATAAAAATCAAATAATAATGTGGATAATATATTCTCACAAAATTCTCCTATACACCTCCTCTCATCCATCTGCCTGTCGCAATTCCCTTTTCTTCTCTCAAGTTCTTTGTCTCTTGCGTCTGTATAGCGGTGAGAAGAATTTCCTCGAGAATGCCCACAAGATGATGGATTTCTTTCACTCTCACCTACATCCTGACAGGGTCCTCGGTTCTGCGCTGTTTATAGTGTGCTACCTCTCCCGCCAGGATACCATATTGAATACCCTGAGGTTGTCCTCTAGGAAAAGGATCAAACTTGTTATCATTTTCTACCCCCATAGAGCTGCTGTTCGTCATGCCCTATTCGACATCTTTTTCTTATCCAGTCGGATCGCAATACTCACAAACTGTTCTGCGACCCCCTCTGGTTGCGTACAAACATGACAAAAACCTCAGGGATTTATTGGTCCGGAGTCATCTCAAGCCTTATGTCCCTAATCATTTGTGCACCATCAGATGTAAGCGCACAAGATTCTACAGCTATTACCCTGTCTGGCACATTCCCCAAAGACACATTTACCAGAGTTTCACATGTGTGTCTCATATTCTCATCTATGCCATCAGCAGTAAGCGTTGCGTCATGACGTAATTAGGTGAGACTGGAAGGAGAATTTCACAACAATTCTGTGCCATTGAAGTGGTCGGCAATACGAGTACCCAAATGGATTTTGATGCTATGCGTGTGTTCGCAGAATTGTTGTGAAATTCTCCTTCCAGTCTCACCTAATTACGTCATGACGCAACGCTTACTGCTGATGGCATAGATGAGAATATGAGACACACATGTGAAACTCTGGTAAATGTGTCTTTGGGGAATGTGCCAGACAGGGTAATAGCTGTAGAATCTTGTGCGCTTACATCTGATGGTGCACAAATGATTAGGGACATAAGGCTTGAGATGACTCCGGACCAATAAATCCCTGAGGTTTTTGTCATGTTTGTACGCAACCAGAGGGGGTCGCAGAACAGTTTGTGAGTATTGCGATCCGACTGGATAAGAAAAAGATGTCGAATAGGGCATGACGAACAGCAGCTCTATGGGGGTAGAAAATGATAACAAGTTTGATCCTTTTCCTAGAGGACAACCTCAGGGTTGTATATATATAGAGCTCCATATATATATATATAGAGCGGTTCTCAAGCGAATATATATATATATACATATATATATATATATATATACATATATATATATATATCCCGAGAGGTTTACGCATGACAAATTAAATTTATATATATATATATATATATATATATATATATATATATATATATATATATATATATAAATTTAATTTGTCATGCGTAAACCTCTCGGGATGAACGAAGCGAGTCACATTGATGCTATCTTGTTGTACCGTCATTTCTCTGTTTATCTCGTTTCACATTTATTCATGTGTGTTATGTATAATTTATTTTTATCAAGACAAACAAAAATATGTAAAATTGTTACCAAAATAAGACATAATAAAACAACCTAACAACTAGATAAAGAGACAAACGAAGTTTCGAATAAAGAGCCTTCTTCAGAACAAACCAAGGACCACAGTACAACGAATCTTACACGGATACAAGCATGAATATGATAGGGAAGAAAAAAGGAGAGATAGGGAATAGATAGCGGCGGAAGCAAAGATGGAGCAGTATGACAAGGAAGAAGAGGGTATAGGGAGATGATGGTAGTAAGTGAGGAGGGGTAAGTGTACAGAAGGAAGTGAGAAGTGAAAGTAGATAAGATGTAATAGCAAGTAAAATAAGATAAATTAAAATACTTACCTCAAAAGTGACAACAGGCAATGAGTATTACAGACATAGTCGTAATGTAAGAGAAGAGCAAAAGAATATGTTACGAGAGATTAGATGAGAGAGAGAGTGAGGGAGAGAGAGGGAAAGAGGCCAATACGGCAAGGACAGACGAGAGAGAATAAGAGACGCAGAGAAGATAGGACCCAACACTGGGAGAACAAAATGTATAGACCAGAGGAGAGATACGAGAACTGGGAACAGACAATAGTGGAAAGAAAATGCAGTGATGATATACGCAGGTAAGATAGTAAAATTTTAGCAGTAAAAACAGGTAACAAAGTAGAAAACAGGTACTTATCTTCAAATACGTCTTGAGCCAATGGTCTGCTATGATGCGATTGGGCGAAACATATAAGGCAATAGTCGGGAGTAGACAGTAATGGCGAAGTGAATAGACAATGTCTGGCTATCCGGAAAGAGCACCCAAACAGTCGGTTTCCCACAATAAAAAAGACAACGAAGGGTAAAACAACAGCCTGAGGCAATAAGACGAAGTCAACACTAGACATGAATAGAGAAAGTGCGCGGCAGACTAGAACTTAGCGTAAAACCAGGGACGTGGAAGCGAAAACCGAGGGGGGGGGGCGTTTCTTTAAAATGTGTTATTTCACCTTTGATCTAATTTAAACCCTTACTCCACATTTAGCTCTACCAAGTGAACATCCAAAGTGCTATACTTGATTGTAGTTTTTTGTTGTGTATTTAGTCATGGTAAAGACCATTCCCTCGAAAGCTCTATGTGTGTGTGTTCTTACATGTGTTTCCCATGATTAACAAAATGTACTTACTTGGTTTCAAGATTTGCCTGGTAATAATGTGGTACTCCATAACCGCGATAAGTTCAGAATATCCATAAAGAAGACTAGCTTCTGGACAGAATATGTCATCTGAATATAAACGAGATGACTATAATAGCAATCAGTGAATAAAACAGCACTTTATTGACGATACTCTTTTGATAGTGAATAATGAAATAACGGAATCTTCAGGAGCAAGTTAATGTAATAGTAGTTTCCCTTTTCTACTCCACTGAGACTTATTGGGTAATATGACATATGGTCAGTATTTTTCTTTGACCTATTGCCGTGGCACCGGTTAAATAATAGTTATTGGCTAATTGGAAAGCAATCTGCTAAAAATGATTGATTTGGGTATGTCCTTCATTTTTATTGGCTATTAAACAAAGTATAATCATAGTGAAGAATGAAAACCACAGGAAAAATCACCCGAGTCATTAAGAAGATTTGATTTTCCATTAGCCAGTAGGTATTATTTAGTGCTCGGTCATGACACATGAAACCTAGGGATGATGTACGTAGAATTATGGCAGACAATATGAATATGATTGAAAGAAAATAAGTCATGCATGTAGACGGTGGGTATTGTAATTTAAAGAAAACATTCAGCATATTCTGCTAGAATAGAAATCGTTGCTTGATAGTTCATCATTGAAATAGTCATGTAGCTGGATAACATCAAATTGTATATGTAAGTCTTCCATTTTTCCACGACATTAAAACATATCGGATGGTAGACACGTAGTTTACATTGAACAGTTATGTATATAGATCTGGAAAACATACCATTCCATAATCTCAATCTATTGGCTCATCTCTGCTTTTGTAGTAAGGAGTCACATGATTGAATGGCGATTGGTTGTAAGGAGTCACATGATTGAATGGCGATTGGTTGTAAGGAGTCGCATGATTGAATGGCGATTGGTTGTAAGGAGTCGCATGATTGAATGGCTATTCGTTGTAAGGAGTCACATGATTGAATGGCGATTGGTTTTCGGAATATGGCACGTGTGATCGCTTGATATGCAGTAATAATGTGAAGTCTCAGAACGTTGGTAACTTCTTGAATTCACATTCTTCGTGGTCTTCCTCTGCATTTGAGATTTCCAACTTCCTATTGTAAATTCTTGCTGCTGACCAATAAGGGTTCATCCTCATTAAGTAACTGAACCAATTCAGTCGGGATTGTCAATTATTTGACCGCAAACGTTGTTCCAAAAATTCTTATTATCTCTTGATTCCCCACATGATCTCGTCTTGTTCTGTTTGCTGCTTTTCTTAGACATCTCATTTCACATGTAGTAAGCTTTCTCTCTTAGTCTTTAGTTAGTGTGCATGTCTGACATTGATAACACAATGTTTGTATGAATTGAATGTATGATTTAATTTCCATAATATAAATGACTCTTTATCTACGTTTGTCTACGGAAAACGGAATGTGAAGACTTCAATGATACATGGAGGCAGTACATACACATAAAGTATCGTGTGGCAGAATGGTTAGAAAGCCGGTAACAGAAATAAGATGTCTCTGGTTAATTGTTTGATACCTCATCATATAAAAAGTCCATCACTTACACGTTATCTAGTGTTCAATAAGAAATCGAGCTTTATTTTCACTACCTATAATAAACATCGCAGCGCCCCTTAGCGAAAACAGATACTAACGAAAGTATACTATAACGAACGTATACATATACGAAAGTATACAGTACCGAAATTATTCTCTTAACTAAAAATTAAAAGCTACAGTGTGTTCCAAAATTCGTGTTACTCACTTGAGTTCAATTTTTACTACCTGATGCATATCAACCATATTTCTCAAATAGTATTTTACACAGCACGACCTTAGTAATTCATATTTTACAAAAGTAGGTAGATTGGAAAGTGCACCAGTTCTTTTTGTTGTTGCTATATTGTATTGCGTAATCACACAAAAATACACATCTTATATTTAACAGTAATACACACACACTTTAATGCAATGGCGTATCCCAACTGCATATAACATGAAATGTGAGATAGTTATAATTACTTGCAGAGTATCGCTGAAGACGGATGTTTCGAAAGGATGTGATACTGCTATATCCTGTTCGGGAATGCCACCTGTTTTTACGGTGATACATACATGATATATAAATTATTTAAACGCTGAATAACATACAACAATGAAATCAGGTCGCATATACGATACGCCTTTGAGTAAACTAGAATTTAGCTATTATTTTAAGATTGAATAATTGGGTCTAACAAAAAATATAGCGACACAGACACTAAATGTTCTGACAATGTCTATTCTAAAGCATACCCCAGTATTTAATTAATTTTCATTGGTGACAATCTTGACAACACATCACAATAACCAATGAAAATCACGAAGATATTTATACTAAATAAATTTACGTAGTCTGACAATAACAATGAAATCTCTAAACGACAAACTGATGACACATTTCGCACTCCTGGAAAGCGTAATTTCCGTTTAATTTGGAAAATTGTCGAGTAGAATTGATGATGGTCGAATTGAAGTGCATGCAAAAACCGAGGCATGGTTTTATTTCACAGCTGCACAATTCAATCACTGATGACGTCTTCTTATTTTATCGTGCTAAGTTTAACAGATAATTAGGCAATAATGACAAAGAATGGCATGAACGTGTTACATATATAAACAACGACATGTCTATTTCTTGTCATTTCCACGTGAGAATTTAAGCGTTGTGGAAAGGGGAAGAGGCGATGGAGTTGTCTGTCTTTAGACTTTTGAGTCCGTGTCCGTGTTTCTTTAAGGCTTGTGATTGTCTCCACACATCTAGTGATTGGTCTTCCTTGTAATATGATTTTTGCTGTTGTGTGCATGAACGACCTGTTTTGTTGGTTCCATTCTCTGGAGGTGCTCAAACCACCAGGTTTTTCTGTTTCTTGATGTAGTCTTGACATGAGATTTTCTTTATTTCTTTCCTGGTATCTTCATTTCTTGGTCTCTTCTGGTGACATTTATAGCTTTCCTCAAACATCTTATTTCGCACACTGTAATCTTTTTCTGCTACTGCATTTGTTAAGGGCCATGTTTGACATTGGTAACACAGAACTGGTATAAAAACACTGTTTACCAACTGTAGTTTCTCACCATGCAGTTTAGTGGATACTTAAGTATTAGCGACAGATGGTAAGTTAAGGCATTGATTTTCTGTCTTTTTTCGATATCTATCGAGACATATATTTATTAAGGTAACTATTATTCTTGCTGTACACTCGATTCACCGCAATATCTAAATATCCTTCGTATCGTTATCAGTGGATCAAATATATGTGCAACTTTAGTTCAATCCAAAGTTAGCGATTAAAGCTACAATACGACGAAGCACTTCTCTTTCAACACAGAAGTGAGTCCATCTAGGTTATATGAGGGCGCATAGCCATTTTATAACATTCATGGATGACGCTAATGATCCCACTATTTCATGTATCAATTATTCAAATAAAACTATATGTGATTATATCCTTCTCAGTCTTACAGGAATATACTGTTTTAGTAAGTCTGTCGCCAGTGTGTTGCCGGGGCCCGAAAGGGGAGCAAAGAATAGCAACACGGCTTACCTTCTATACATGTTGTAAGAGGCGATTAAGGAGGTTATGGGATGGTGTTGGCTGTCCCATCCCATATAGTGTCAGAGACCCAAAGCCATGCTTAAGTCGGATGTGTCAGGCCAAAAGGCGCAGATATCACAGCAGTGCTGTAAACCATGACACAACGCATTCCGTTCTCCGCACTACATCCTGATAATCTGCAGGACTTTGAGAACGAACGCAGAAGAAGAAGAAGAAGTAAGTCCGTAGATGACAATAATAATGTATCACGCAGGTGTATATTGTTATTATAAATCTATATATGACTGCATGGCTCTTAGAAAGTGTGTTATCTGTGACGACCAGTGTACAGGTATAAAATCCCGTTGCATACAGCGATCCATCCTGACCGTTCAGAAAGCAGTGGGAAACTAAAAAAACAAATTGGTAGCATATCCTTTTCAGGATGTAGCTATCAACCCAGAATTTGTTGACTGTGGTGTTTTTATAGGCAATATAAATACGTTCATTAGTTTTCCATTGCTTTCTCAACAGTCCGGATGCACAATTGCCTGACACGCTCTGTAGCACTTCGCCACAGAGCCGGACAATGAGGAACTACTGAACATGTTTATATTGCCTAGAAAATCCCTACAACCAAAAAATGCTTGGTTGATGGCAACGTCCTGAATAGGATACGCTACCAATAGGTAACTTTATTCTTCACAACCGTAAAAGTATCTACGCTACCAATAGGTAACTTTATTCTTCACAACCGTAAAAGTATATACGCTACCAATAGGTAACTTTATCCTTCACAACCGTATAAGCATCTACGCTACCAATATGTAACTTTATCCTTCACAACCGTATAAGCATCTACGCTACCAATATGTAACTTTAACCTTCACAACCGTATAAGCATCTACGCTACCAATATGTAACTTTATCCTTCACAACCGTATAAGCATCTACGCTACCAATAGGTAACTTTATCCTTCACAACCGTATAAGCATCTACGCTACCAATAGGTAACGTTATCCTTCACAACCGTATAAGCATCTACGCTACCAATATGTAACTTTATCCTTCACAACCGTATACGCATCTACGCTACCAATAGGTAACTTTATCCTTCACAACCGTATAAGCATCTACGCTACCAATAGGTAACTTTATCCTTTACAACCGTATAAGCATCTACGCTACCAATAGGTAACTTTATCCTTCACAACCGTATAAGCATCTACGCTACCAATAGGTAACTTTATCCATCACAACCGTATACGCATCTACGCTACCAATAGGTAACTTTATCCTTCACAACGTTATAAGTATCTACTATTCTGTGACAGCATACATGTCATACACGTTCATGACACGACAGCCGTGCATGGACCGTTCCTCTATTTGGGTAAGTTGTAGAACAGTATGATATCCACTGTATCATTTAGCCATCAACACTTGGTCGTTCGTAGGTATATAGATTGTTGTGCTAGAGTCCATAATGGTTTGTGTAACATTGACTACATAACCAATATATTAAGGAGTGTACTACTTGACACGTACGATGGTCCTGTGTCAAAATCTGACCATGTGTGTATAAATATATTCATTAAATGCAACAAAAATTTGTTTTTATTGTAGATTATTGTTTGATCTGATGTAAAATTAATATAAACTGCACCTAGATCATTATATCATTTAATAATTTTGTACAGTTTAAAAATTACAAGTTAACATAAATTGTTACAATTTTTCCAGCCCTGCAGTTTAATAAAATTTATATAAAATACACAATGAGACGTGTTTGAAATTATTCAGTGACCAATTAAATGTTGTATAATCAAAAATGTTTGTGCATATTACACAAATCCAAGGAAGCAAACTATGTCATTTGGAACTATGGTTATTTGAAGTTTATATATATTCTACCTATATTACGGTCAAGCTAGAACATGTTGTGACAAACGTGGATGACTTTTCTGGGACCTTAATTTTCTTCCATCATGTGGGACTCTAGGTGGCAATATGATTAATACTCAACTATACTCCAGGTTCGAAACCACTTCCAGAAAAAATCCAGCTTGTGATGTCTTGCCTAACCCGAACACTCCCCCAGTCGTCCCAGCTGTAAATGGATACCTGATGCATGCGTTATGGAACGTAAACACAGGAAGAAAGGGAACTGGCCACCCCACCGCCCATCCCATATAGTTATCTTTATCCCGGCAGGGATGGTTGCAGGTTGCTGCTATGGGACCTACCTTTACTTTCCTCAATTAAATCTCAGATTCGCATGATGTCCGTTTTTGTGAGTCTGTGTGTTAGGAAGTATTCTACCACAACTGTGGGTACATCAATGGTCTACCTGGCGGTGTATTTTTCATCACGTTTCTCATTGTTAAAACATTACAGTTCAACAGAAACCCACGTTCTGAAACGTGTCTGTCAGTTTGATGAGCATGGAATAGAAATAAGACCAAAACAAACATGAACATTATCTTAAAAAAACTAAGAGAATATCAAACTGATATTTTATTTCAAACAATATTTACAACACTTAGAATTATGTTCATTCAACTATTTCTGAATATGAACAACAGTAAGCGAGCATATAAATAGTTCACATCTTTAATGAAAGTAATATTGATTTTAACGAGGCAAAACGGTCACCATAAAGTATGGTGACAAAATAACCATAAAGTATGGTGACAAAACGTGCATCAATTCACGCCTATGAATGGTGACGAAAAGATCACCAGATCGTGTTTCTTTATGGTGACATAACATGCACCAAGTAACGTTTATTTATGGTGACATTACGTGTAATAAATCACGTTTTTATATGGTAACATGACGTGCATAGAGTCACGTTTATTTAAGGTGACATAGCATGCACAAAGTACGTTTATATATTGGGATATAACGTGTACCAAGTCACGTTTATGTATTATGATAAACCTACGTCCTTCTTCGTTCAGCCCCATACTCCTGCATATTAGCAGGATGTTATTTTGAGACCGAAGAGATTTGTTCCATGGTTTACAGAATGTCTGTAATATCTGCCCCTTTCGGCATGACTCACCCATCTTCATAATATTTTCTGGGACACTTTGACCATCTATGTAAAATGGTAGCTAACTCCATCCTCAAAACTTCCTTATCTGCCTCTCACGGCATGAGTAATAAGTATCGCTATTCGTTACTCGTCTTTCAAGTCCCTGTAACACAAGCGAATAAATCAGCCAATATACATTTGATCTTCTTCAAGTGCCACCTTCATGGAATTTTTATAATTTGTGACCGCCTAAAAATCATTATAATAACTATGGGTCTAATTCAATACAAATGTACTTATGAAATAGATGTTATCAAACATTACATGTGAATTGTTGCACTGTATTAGCATCAAGAAAACAATTGGTTACATATCGTATATTAAAATACGATAACATTCAATAAACATAATTTTAGGAACTTACATACATCTTTAGATATTGTATGAAAATTCACAATGTGATGAAATACTGTTTATGTGATCCTTTATAAATTATACCCCAAATTATGAGGATGATAGGGTATGAAATGAAGTTCTGGATAATCGTTCCAAGCGCGCAAAAGGATACACAAACGCATTGCTCGTAATTTTCGAGGGTTTAAAGAAAAACAAAAAAAATGTTGCTCCGTGTATTAGTGGTGATATCACTATCATGTTTCCACACGCAACTTTGACAATTTATATTTATCATTAGAAATAAAGAAAGGGAAATGTTGACAAAATAATGTTATATTTACACACACGTCACAAGACATTCCCAAAATTGATTTCCTTAAATATACGATATCTGCCTAAATGTGCACATATATGGCTTTTTAGCGTCTTGCACACTGTCATTAAGCAGATAAGAGGTAATCCATTGAGCATTTTCTCAGGAATGGGGACTTTTCAAGCGATTATGTCATTGCACCCAGGTTTTTGTTTGCGTCTTTTTCTTCTTTCTTCTATATCTTTAAACATTGTATTTGAACAACATTGTCCTTGCACGCAGGTTTTGCCTAGAGATTGTCCGAGTTTGTGCGGTATTTTTCCACAGATTTTGGAGTCTATGAAGAAGTTTTTCTTTGAGGAGTTACATATTTCTTTATACCCCAGCATTGGTCTACCGTGGGCTCACTGACCTTCAGCCAGTTCTCCGAATTGTAATTGTTTTGGGATGCTCAGTTTGGAATTCTGCTGACGTGACCCAGCGACTGTAATCTTTTTCTATTTAGTGTATGCATGGCAGATGGTAGCTGAGTGCGGCGTAACACTTCCATGTTGGTGATGTCGTTGTACCATGTAATATTTAAGATTTTGATGGAGACATCTTTAGTTAAAAGTATAAAATGTCCTCTCGTGTTTTGTGTAGATATACTATGTTTCGGATAAATAGTAAAGTGTTCTCAGCATGCATGTTTGCTAAATATGTAGCTTGTTTTCTGTTTTATCTTTGGGTTTGTCAAGCACATTTAGACAGTTCGCAAAAATGATTTGCGCTTTCCCTATACGAGTGTTTGTTTCATTGTCTAAGGAAATAGTGGATGTAATTGCGGATCTTAAGCAACACACATTTTCAACTTGTTTTATATGACTATTGTTTAAGTTTTACAATATAAAATTTGATTAAATTTGTGTTTAAATGTGGTTATTGTTAATGTTTGTTGGTATTGTATATCCTTGAAGCATTACCACGGTTGTTGTGATACTTGTCATAGAGAACAACTCGCGGGCCTTTGTCATGTTGTCAATTTTGGGATACAAGGTGCATTAAATGTGTGCCACTAGTGCATCAGAAGTTCTCTGTTGAGTATTCCGGATGTTTTCATCTATGCTCTGAGACGAGCTACGTTGAAGAGGGATTTATCGTAACGGGTGCTGATGTAAACGTCATTGCTGCATCTGCAAGAGCATGTTTCAGAAGCGCTGCAAAGAAGATTCCAAAAAGGGTGAGGGCTAGAACGCACCCCTGATTTACTTCATATATATATATATATATCCATATATATCAACTTCTTGGGCAGGTAATATGTGTATGTTATGTGTATCTAATATATATATATATATTTATATAATAGAGCTTTGTGTATAACGATCAAGTGAACTAATCCCCATTTGTTTTCCAATACATTGGGGTGTCTCTGTTAATCTGGAGACTTGATCTCGTAAACTTGGCAAGTGAATCTGAAGCTAGGCATCTTTGGTGTGGTAGGAAAGGGAACATTGATTCATTAGGTTATGATACACACTGTTAAAAGGTGTAGTTGCTTCTATTGAAAAGCTCGGGACGGGGGGGGGGGGGACAATTTTGACATAAGTATGACAAAAGGAGCGGGGGATTCCGTACATTCTAGACTGATATTGACAGAGGCAGCGAGATCGTAAACATGGCAAAACATTGTTTACCTAATGTTATGGAAAACACCTAACATCGGTCTCTGTGGCAGAGATGTTAGTAAGAATGTGCTAATGTCATCTAACGCTAATTTGTTCTTGGTTCGTTCTCAAGCACAACGAAAGTCTCTACTTTAGCATGTACCATTGACAAAGATACTAAAATGTTACCTAGTCTAGATATTAATTAAAAAATTTAACAATAATTAGCAAACAATGTCCTCTGCAACATCTATTTTAATTATTATCATAATCATCATTGTCATTATCATACCATCATGCCCATCGCCACCATTATCATAGTCATCATCATCAACATCCTGGCTTTGATCTATTTCTCCAAAATCTATTATTCGACTGCTTCCTTATTTGCTCAGATATCGAATCTCCCGTACAAGTTTTACCAATTATCTCACTTCAAGCAGCTCTGACATGACTTGCTTTATGTTGGGGCAATTAGATCCCAATGATTGCCCAAGCGGTGAATACTCACGCTCTCGCTGGTAGGACGAACAGATGAATCCGCCCATTCACTTAGATAGCATTAATATTCATAGTGGAATTTGAGTTCACTAAGGACTATGCTTATATGGCTTGTTAGAATTTCTTTTAGGAAAACAAAAATGAAATTGTGTTCCCTGTTGTTTACAAATATATCACCTGACACGAATGACAGAAGTGAGTGTTACAATACAGCTTTGTCTTCATCAAAGACGAGTCATATATTGTGCTTATTGAAGCTCAATGGAGTTTTACGATTTTTTTAAATGTCACGTATTGTTCAACTATTTCTAGACATTGTTTCGTGACATCCAGTATGTTGTTACTTCAATTACTTCAACTGAATGATGTTGACTATAGTGTCATGGCCTGCTTCACAAATGTCCTGTTTATATTATTCAACATGAAACCATGTTTGTTCTTTTCAGTTGTCCATATAGTAATGATAATAATAATAATACTAACAAATAATATCGTATTTGGAGCATATTCTGTATAGGACAGTGCTGATATTTTCATGCAACTAATAAATCAAATCGTGTCGCTAGTAACTTCACTGGGCGATTGGCTTTCCAAACAAGAACTAATTCTACAGAGCTAGGTTTGTGAGGCATATCCACTATCTACTTTACCATTGAGCTGACTATATAATAGAGGAAAAACCTTTTCAGCATAGTCAGTGTATTGCTTGTTCCGAAGTGTGGTAAGTTCACATTTATTGTCCGAAATTTTAATTTATAAATTATATTTTGGTTTTTTAAAATTAATATTTAAATATTAACAGTAATTGTTTTTCGAAAACTAAAAATAATATAAAAAAATTAGTTCCGCCCAAAAGCTAAATATACTCGAAACGATTGATCTAAATGCAAGATGTGACATCTTTGAAAGTTGTGTATGCACATAGTCCAGTGTAAGGTGTGACTCACCTGACTGATTTTCGCTACAAAGTTAACGTCTTATTCTTCTTCTTTCGTTCACGTGAAGCATGTCTATATCTGTACAAAGTTAACTTATATTCTCTGTGCAAGAAACAACTTTGCAATGCCGTGAGCCATATCTCAGTACAAAATTGATATAAGCAGAAATCATTTTTTTCATAAATGTTGTTGCGTGGATGGCTTACACACATATCAGCACTACAAATCTACAATACACTTGATTCTAGTATCACCAGCAATTCAAATTAGTACACAGCGACTTTATAGATACCCTGTTTTTTTTCTTTCTTATACACAAATCATGCAATAAATGATTCTCAATCGCAGCCGAAGTTTACAGGTTAGTGTGATTAGGAATCTACATTCAAATGATCACCAGAAGACACGGTTACTGTTGAGATAGGTCGTTGAAAGATGTGGCATATCAGTTTTATATCATGTGGGAGGTGACTTAGTAGGTTTTGGGATGAAATATCTAACCCCCATCCACAGAGAATCAAGGATACGAAGCCATCCTGAAGTCGGATGTGCCAGGGCGAAAGGTATAGATATTGCAACTAAGTTATAAACAATGTTAAAATGTATTCCGTTCTCTAGACTTCATCATGTTGCTCGGCAGGATCTTGAGAATGAACGCAGAATAAGATGTATATCTGTTTTCAATGTTTCCTATGCAAAAAGTTTGGTATCAGACGTGTTTTATTTACTGACGTTTACCGCTATATACCGTTATGTGGCGTAGAAAAGAGCGCTTTACTCTACTGACTTATTTGTCGAAAGGGGGATCAGTAGCAGCGAAATTCTTAGCTTTCTGTCAAGTCCGGTAATGTCGAAATTCTTAGTCAACCAGTTATTAGGTCTAGTAATCTTGGTGCGATTCAAAGTCGAAGATGAAGTATTTGATCCAATAACGACTTCCAATGTGACACCATCTTTAAGAGAATTGTTTCATACAAATTTTGGAAAGTAAAATCAACCATCAAGATATCGTTTTCATGACTCCAAGAGTACCGCATTTCACTCAAATAAACGAAGACATAACGCTTTCATTACTCCAAGAGTACCACATGTCACTCAAATAACCGAGGACATAACGCTTTCATCACTTCAAAAGTACCACATGTCACTCAGTCAACCGAGGACATAACACTTGCATCACTCCAAGAGTTCCACATGTCACTCAAATAACCGAAGATATAACAGTTTCATCACTCCAAGAGTACCACATGTCACTCAGCAACCGAGGACATAACACTTTCATCACTCCAAGAGTACCATATACGACACAAACAACCAACGAGAGAATGACTTCATCACTCCAAGAGTATCATATGCCATACACATACTCGACGAAATATTGACGTTATGACTGAAAGAGTACAATATGCCACACAAATAACTGTTTATATATCAACTTCATCACTCCAAAAGTACTATGACTCACGCACACAGTATACACGATATTGGCATCGTCACTTCAAGAGTAATATGTCCAATACAAACAACCGACGAGAGATCGACTTCATGACTACCATGTACAACAGAAAATACCGACGATTTACCGTTGTATTTTATATAAGTTGAATTATGCGAATATGCATAGTAGATGACTAGTAATATGAGACTGCGTATACATGACAGGGAAGCGTAGTGGATGGTGTATTCACTTTGTGAGTTGCAACAATTCTTATATCACTAGAAAATGTAAACCAGATCTTCTGAAAAAGTAAAGTTGTGGTGTCATGCAGATCTCATCCTTCATAGACCCATTAAAGATGTAGGCATAATAACGTCTCAACAACATGGTGAAATATACTATTCTACTTGTGTTTCTTAAAGTCCGTCACTTACATTGTCCGACTCTTTATTACAAACTCAAGTAGTTAAGATTTTGATAACTAATGTACTTGGTTTTCGTCACTTACATTGTCAGAGACTATATCATAAACTCATGTCCGACTGTATTGCTGTGCAATATAAATTGCGTCTGTGACAATCGAAGAAAAAATACAACTGTCAATACTGAATGTTTTCCGTTAAGGGGTTGAAGGCACGCTGCGTGTGGCTTGTCTGCTTGAGCATTAGCAAGCTACGTGTCAACTGCCGCCTCAAACAATGGTGCATCCGGATCGTTCAGAACGCAATAACAAACTATTAAAGGAAATTCTGCCAATATATTCAATATAGCCAGACATTCTGTGTTGATGGCAACTCCCTTTACTTCATGCACACATTTATTTTAGTACACACTTAGATATTTAATATAATGGAAACCGTCATAATTTAGTTGATGTAACCTATATTGTCAGAAACATTAGCACAAACCCAAACACTTATTAGTAATAAAAACTATCATAACTTAGATTCTGTAAGATAACATTGTCAGAAACATTAGCACAAACCCAAACACTTATTAGTAATAAAAACTATCATAACTTAGATTCTGTAAGATAACATTGTCAGAAACATTAGCACAAACCCAAACACTTATTAGTAATAAAAACTATCATAACTTAGATTCTTTAAGATAACATTGTCAGAAACATTAGCACAAACCCAAACACTTATTAGTAATAAAAACTATCATAACTTAGATTCTTTAAGATAACATTGTCAGAAACATTAGCACAAACCCAAACACTTATTAGTAATAAAAACTATCATAACTTAGATTCTTTAAGATAACATTGTCAGAAACATTAGCACAAACCCAAACACTTATTAGTAATAAAAACTATCATAACTTAGATTCTTTAAGATAACATTGTCAGAAACATTAGCACAAACCCAAACACTTATTAGTAATAAAAACTATCATAACTTAGATTCTTTAAGATAACATTGTCAGAAACATTAGCACAAACCCAAACACTTATTAGTAATAAAAACTATCATAACATAGATTCTGTAAGATAACATTGTCAGAAACATTAGCACAAACCCAAACACTTATTAGTAATAAAAACTATCATAACTTAGATTCTGTAAGATAACATTGTCAGAAACATTAGCACAAACCCAAACACTTATTAGTAATAAAAACTATCATAACTTAGATTCTGTAAGATAACATTGTCAGAAACATTAGCACAAACCCAAACACTTATTAGTAATAAAAACTATCATAACTTAGATTCTGTAAGATAACATTGTCAGAAACATTAGCACAAACCCAAACACTTATTAGTAATAAAAACTATCATAACTTAGATTCTTTAAGATAACATTGTCAGAAACATTAGCACAAACCCAAACACTTATTAGTAATAAAAACTATCATAACTTAGATTATGTAAGATAACATTGTCAGAAACATTAGCACAAACCCAAACACTTATTAGTAATAAAAACTATCATAACTTAGATTCTGTAAGATAACATTGTCAGAAACATTAGCACAAACCCAAACACTTATTAGTAATAAAAACTATCATAACTTAGATTCTGTAAGATAACATTGTCAGAAACATTAGCACAAACCCAAACACTTATTAGTAATAAAAACTATCATAACTTAGATTCTGTAAGATAACATTGTCAGAAACATTAGCACAAACCCAAACACTTATTAGTAATAAAAACTATCATAACTTAGATTCTGTAAGATAACATTGTCAGAAACATTAGCACAAACCCAAACACTTATTAGTAATAAAAACTATCATAACTTAGATTCTGTAAGATAACATTGTCAGAAACATTAGCACAAACCCAAACACTTATTAGTAATAAAAACTATCATAACTTAGATTCTGTAAGATAACATTGTCAGAAACATTAGCACAAACCCAAACACTTATTAGTAATAAAAACTATCATAACTTAGATTCTGTAAGATAACATTGTTAGAAACATTAGTACAAACTCAGATAGACAAGGGAAACTGTCACTACATGTATACACAGAAAACAAATTGATCCAACTTTATGAACAGTTGATGATTTCATGTAACATCTTCTGCTAACACGCACATATATCTGCTCAATATTTAGATCAATGTGAATTATTTACAAGACACATGACATTTAAAATTAATCATTGTGGATACGTGTCTATGCTGGTTTGTTTTATCTTTTTTTTGGTTAGATATATAGCGCAGCTTGATGTCAACTTTGTTGATTTGGATTTGCAAAAGTGCTTGAATTGGATGTCATATCCTGATGGATCAGCAATTAGAACAGTGAAGATTGGTGGTGTTGGAGTGTACATAAAATGTTTAAAAAAAGAAAATGAATCCACATGTTCACCAACTGGAATATTATGCTCCAACTACTCTGCAGAAATACAGGCCGTAAGCAATGCTGCGGAAATAATTAAAAACACATGCCAATATCAACAGGTGGTCTTTCTTAAAGATGCAATGTTGGTCCTACAAGCCCATGACAGTGATACACCTGCCAGACCTGACGGAAGCCATGCAAGAAGTGGGCATCCAAATAAGGGTAGTACTACAGTGGATACCATCTCACTGTGGCGAACCACCGTGAAATGAAGAGGCGCACATGCTGGCACAACACAGAAACATAAAAACCAATACATCAGCGACCAGGAAGAGTTCCCTCATGAAAGCTATTAGGAAAGTCAACAACTCCAGGCAGGGCAGGCAGCACAGACAGCGGAACGTATTCTGTAAGACTGTATTACTCTAAATTACTTAAAGTCAGGAACACTGGCCCACATAGACAAATATCCAAAGAAAAAAAATGTATGGGAACACCGAGGAGCTTTCAAATACAGCAGAATTTAGCTGGATTTGATGTGTAGACATGTCACACTACGATCAAAAAGAAGCCATTTTAACAGCAATTTGAAGTAGTTGTAATAATTCTCCATTATATTATGAGATGCTGTCCTGAGCAGTTATTAGACATGATTAATTGACTACATCACACAGTGGTGTTTCCTGGTATATTTATTTGCTTTTTGTTTTCATTTCTATCCAATTTGAATAGTATATCCTGTTCTTGATCTCACAACGTTATGAAGATTTTTGTTATCGGTTTCTGCTTCTATACATCCTTCAAACATCAGATCCTGTGTATTGTGAAAATATTCATTCTCTGGTGTTAGATGACCAGCGGACTTTAGTGTACCCATCAGTCCGAGTAGGTGCGTTGGTATTGGTTGCGGTCGACAATTCGTAGGTGTCTGTAGATACACCAGTGACGGGTGGACGAAAGTATGTGGCGGACGAAAACTCCCGCGATCTTGAACTACCATTGTAGATGAGCTGTCGACTTTTTGGTCCGGTCTGAACAGGACAAAGCTTTAAATTGTGTACACAACTTAGGTTTATGCTGAATAGCAGAAAAATGTACGGATTGACGGCTGAATTTGCCACAGCGAAGCCACCAAGTAGACCGTAGACGGCTTTACTGAGTAGGGTGTGATCGCCGTAGGATATGATCATTTCAGCAAAGAAGTAGGGCAATCCACAGACAATAAAGCAGCTAACAATCACAACAGTCATCCTTAATGTCTTGAGTTTGGCGCTGTGGAGTGTAGCAGATGTAGTGTTGCTAGTCAGGTGTATCTTTCCAGGCTTGAAACTTTGACGTTTACTGGTTCGGCTATCAGACGCCTTGTGTGCAATCTTCAGGAAAATTCTGACGTAGCACACGATAAGAATGACTAGAGGGATGAGAAAATTGATGAGGGTAGCGTAAGTGAGAAAGGCTTGACGGTGGATCATCGGTTTGAAACGGAATATATTCTCACAGACAGTTGTGTTCTTTGTCTCATCGTATCTCGTATGGAACACATAGAGCAGAGGTGTGGAGCAGAACACAGCCGTTCCCCAGCCCAGCGACACCATCACAAGTACCTGAAACAGACAATGACGATACTATATAACAGCTGCAGCGAAATTGTAATACAATACATGAAACTAGGAAATGCATTAATAAAGTTTTGCTTATCATTTAAATCACACAATATGTCACACAGAAATCGACGTGTATAAAAAAAAGCCTTTATCAAGTCCACATCATAATAAATGACTAGTAAAGGAACTACACTGTTCACGATCACATCATAACAGATAAAAGGAATAACAAATACGTTATCAAAGGTTTCCTAATTTGTTATTAATATTATCTGGTCCAGATCTGTGGCGAAGTGGTACAGAGCCCGTATGTGACGGCAAAGGTACCGAGTTCGATCCTCACCACAGGCAATAGTGCATCCGGACCGTTCAGAAAGCAATGGCAACCTACTGAACGTATTTATATTGCCTAGAAAATCACCACAGCCAACAAATGCTGGGTTGATAGCTACGTCCTGGATAGGATATGCTACCAATTATTATCTCTTATGATGTTGTCCACAACAGTCTCGTACTGTACTCGTCGTGTGCTGTGATTTTGATAAAAGCCAAGTGGCGAAACGTCGATCAATGTGTGTTTTGCAGTGATTAACAAAACTTACAATGTTTCCAAGTTTCACCAATAACAAATGACACGTGAATCGTAGATTATGTTAATAACTAATTCTTATAAATCATGTATATTAGATGTACATGTTCTCTAGATCTAGAAATACTAATTGGAGATATAAAGGGTCAAAATCAGTCTTTTGACATCAGGCGAAGACAGCTCGCTTCGATCAGTCGACTTTAGAATGTTTCCTACCTCTGAACTTGCAGACAGGCTTACAAACATTTGTGGTGTCAGTAATATTATCAATAAAGACCATTTTATACAAACAATATGGAGAGACAACCGATCATCTGATTCGAACAGCTTATTCGAATGGAGCCCTCACAACCAGTCATCCTTGTATTCAATAGAAGAAAGAACGACTACAAATAAAGAATACAATATGACTCAAGCAACTATTTACATCCGTTAGTGATAGTGTGTAGTGTTTTAGTCGTCATTCAGTAGGACTTCATTACCTGTCTTCCACGTGAGTATTATTTTCTATTATGTCCTACTAGCAGTACCACCTTCTATTGATTACAAATAAAGAGGAAGACCATGACCATGATGGGAAGATGGGAGTTAAAAAGCCCGATATATTTATTCAAATACCGAAACATGCCCAAGTGGACCATCAGGAGAAAACACAGAGAACTTATTTTGCAGAATTTCCCACTGTATCACATCACAAGAGAAAAGCTATGACCAACTGAAACAAGTCCGACGGACACGCTCTATGGCCCTGCCTCGAACGGTACTCCACAGTACAGTTCATTGATGAAATCCTTTCCAGCGTTTGATTTCGACTGGAGAACGTTGAAGAAGAAGAAGAAGAGTTTTAAAAATAAATGGTCCATCATATTGTATTTTTTTTATTTCTAGGAATTGCATATATTTTCTAATACAAAATAATTCTTTTCATCGTTTCATTAAAGTTACACGGAGTCCATTTTCAACTTTTAGCTACTATTTCAAGAAATTAATCGGATAATACGACAATAACCAAAGTCTTTATACCTGTGAGACGCCATCAATCGATCAGGAAATCAGGTATTAATCATGACCTATTGAGAATTAAAGAGATCTACTTTGGTGATGTAAAACACATTTAAAATTGAACGAATTACTGGCAGACCAGGTCAAATCTCAGACATCTGAACATTTCATCAACTTACAAACCACCAGGGGACTTAACTGGAAAGTCTAAGGGCAATAATCGTGATGTTCACTCCTAATCGGACTCACGGTAAGAAATGTAGTTGAAATAGGGGATTAAGCTAACGGCCTCTTCAACGTTCAGAGAGCCCATTGCTTGAGTTTGCTGCTTTGCTTTGACTCTGTGTTGTAATCTAGACTTCTGGTTGCTATGTGTACTTGAAAATCGGTTATCTATACAACGTATCTACAACTACCATATCAAGATTGCTTTTTAATGAAAGTTTCTCAATTTTTGACAGAACTTGAAGACCGAATTGTACTTTACGTTTCTCTTTCTCTCTTTATATAGAGAAACGTAAAGTAACATTCGGCCTTTATGTTCTGTCAAAAATTGACAGACTGTTCTTACAATGCAATCTTGCTATGGTAGTTGTAGATAATTTGTATAAATATAGCAATATAAATTTATTTGAGACATTGGAATATGAACATGTCTGAAGTCTGAGACATAGGAATATGAGCTTGTCTAAAGTTTGAGACATAGGAATATGAACTTGTGTGAAGTTTGAGACATAGGAATATGAGCTTGTCTGAAGTTTGAGACATATGAATATGAGCTTCTCTGAAGGATAACCATGTACACACACATAAGCGCGCACTCACACTTCATTCGTTAATTCTCCTTTTAACTTCTGTTTCACATCTGCCATAATTTGTGATTATGTTTCCAAGATATTGACCATGTTCTAATTGTTGTAGTTTCTCTGCATGTGTTTTATGTTTAACACATGCTATTCGCTTAAATTTGCTGATTATTATGGTTTTTTTGTTTTGTTTTGATGTTTATTAATTTGATATTCTTTACTTGATATGTCGACTTGATCTATTGTCTTTGTAGTTCATGTTCACTTTCTGCTAAAAGAACAGTGTCATCTGCATATATCACAGGTAGTTTATTATTTTCCTACTGATCTTGTGTACTGCATTCCTTCTACATGTTTAGAAATGTTTCTGTGTAGATATTACAGAGACTGGGTGATAAATTACATCTTTGTCTTAACGCTCCTTTTATTTCTATGTACGGTAACTGTTTTCACACCTTATTGATGCAGTTTGTTCCAAATATATATTTCTAATCAGTCTGATGTCATTTCCATCTATGCCTATTTCTTGAAGACATTCAAATAATTGTTCATGTTTGACTCTGTAAAGGTCTTGCTATAGTCTATGAAACAAATTTAGATACTTTTTAGACCTATATATTTATCTATCAATAGTCGGATAATAAATATATGTTATTTTGTTCCTTTGTTTTTCCTAAAACTGAATTGTCCTTCACCAACTTCAATGTCTATCTTGTTTTTAATTTATTTCATGTATTTTCATGAGTATTATTTTGGTCAAGTGACTCATCAAACTTTTTGTTATATATTCTGTACAATCCACAGCCTTGGGATTCTTAGGTAGTGGAGTGAGTATTGATGTTTTCAGGTCTTTTGGTATGTGACCTGTTTCATAGATGTCATTGCAAATTTCTGTGACTGTTTCCACACCAATTTAATTCAAGAGATTTTATTATATCTGCTGTTATGTTGTCATAGCATGCGGCCTTTCCACATTTTATTGCGTTTTATACTTTTGCTTTCAGTATTTCTGGTCCACCATTGTTGTGTATTGTACGTCTTATGTTCCGTTGGCCATCACACAGTTGTCACATAATCTGCCCATCTTCTAAGTATTTCTGTTTTATCAAATATAATTTTTCCATTTTTATCTTTAATGCAGAATGTTTCTTATTTGTGATCAGACTTATCTCCATATGCATATTTTGTCTTCTGTGGCCGTGACATCTCCTCTATTTCTCTGCATTTTGTTTCTAGCCATTGTTTTTTCACTGTTGTGCACTTGTTGTGGATCTCATTGTCTATACGTGAATATTTTGGGGTATTTTTAGCTTACTGTTTTTCTGCCACTTTCTCTAATATTTTATCTGTCATCCATGTTTATTTGTATTTGGTTTTTCTTATTAGTATATTTTCATTTAATGATTTAATACTTTTCGTTAGGCTGTCCCATTTATTGTTTATTTTCTCTTCTGGATTTCCCCTTCTGTATTGTTCCATGTATTATATCTTTAGATGTTGATCTCTATTCCTTACATCTATATTACATATACCTTACATTACGTGCTGTGCTATGATGAAAAGAGGAGGCCGCAACAAGCAAACCATAATGAAAATACATAGTCTGGTGCGGCATTTCGAAGGAAATCCATTTAAGGGGGCGGCATTTCGAAGACTTGTATCATACTGTGAAAATCTACCGGAAGGCCCTGCATCTTTAAGGCATTTTTGTTACATATCTGGGTGTTTTAGTGTTGATAAGCGTTTATCTATGGATCTTGATTTCTTCTGTGCTCCATATTTTTAATTTAACATGTATTTTGCACAGCACCGAACATTAATCGACCTTTTACCCTACGACCGCTGGTGCTAATCTCTACTGTGACACACTAGTAAAATACAGTCCTTTGATTGTCTTCTAGAAAGGCCATCTACACTGTGAAACGGCGTATCAAGGAGGTAATTAGCAACGGGAAATGGTTCACCAGCAATTGGCCTATTAGGTCTTCAAGCCCTCTTGGACACATGTTTCTTAGTCTCTCCCAGTCAGCATTGAAGTCTCCGATTTATTTGAAATTCCCAATATCTATAAAATCTAGTTCAAATTCATTGGCTGCCGTAAATTTACCATATTTACATCCGTTAGTGATAGTGTGTAGTGTTTTAGTCATCATTCAGTAGGACTTCATTACCTGTTTTACACGTGAGTATTATTTTTCAAATTCATTACCTAATGGATGAAATATTCGTAGATCTAGTTAGGAACTAGCTGCGAGTCCCATTATCTCTCCACTCTTAGTCCAACACAGCCGTCCGCCATTAGCTCTGTCTCCAATAGAAGTCCACTTCAAAGGACCAGTGGCGCTTTTGAATCCAATTGGTCTATAATTAAATACCCAGTGGATAATTCTCTAGGTGAATTACAGATGCTGTCTATCTACAATTTCTTTCTTTGAAAATTCAAAGGGAAGCTGGAAGCTGCCTTGCATTCTCTTCTTCAAAATAGTAAAATATATATGTTTGAGATATATTACTATTTCATATATATATATATATGCACACGAGAGTGAGACTAGTGTTCATGATGATTCCTTTTCAATGGCCGTAGTTAAAGATCAGGGTTTGAAATGCTGTGTTGCTAGAAATGAACATTTTGGAGCGCGCAGACGAATGATGTTCCGCCAGTACTGTCAGTAGAAGTGTAATGGCGGAAACACTCAGGGAGAGATCGGAGATACTATGGACGTGTTCAGTTCGCAGTGATGATGATCCGATGACTAACTAACTAACTATCCATACTTGCCGTTAAGCATAGCATAAAACAGCTACCACAGCTGTTAAAGTGCGTTCATCAATAGTTGTCCAACGATATTGTTTATTATCTCCGTAATTACTGAGCGTATCGACTCCATATTTTGCATGAGTGTATTATTTCATAGCCACGTTAAATATTTAAGATTAATTATTACCTAGATTGAACGGATTTATCGCAGCAGTCGCTACGAATATCATTTTTAAGGTAGCAATTCTTGTTTGTTGATTGACAAAAAAATAGACAGAGTACAGTACCATTTACCATGTTCTGTGTTTTATTTTACACGGTCAGGGTTGATATCGGTAAGAAAGACGTGAAATACTAAGAAGTAGCACCAGGTTTTTTTTTTTTCATAGTTATATATTAAAATAATTGTGATGTATTCAACATATAATGTTTGTGTAAATTATTACAGCGTATTATAAAGCAGCATTTATAACTATAATATAACCATGTCTTTGAAAGTTACATTCGTTTCATTAAAAAGTATAGTTATTATATTGCACAAATATTTTTCACAAGAAGCGCGACGTGGTACTCTATTTCCTAGTATTTCTAAGCCCTCAGAAAGAACACAACACGCCATGGGTATAAACTGCAAAATACTATCAAGGTGGTTACAAGAAGATAACCATAATTTAAAAAAAACCCAAAGAAACGAAAGGAAGAAGAAATGTTGTAGATAGTTTCGATGAAGAAATTATTAAGAGAGCAATTTATAGACTTTTGAAATGCAAAGAAGCAGTGACAATAAAGACATTGAAAACATATCTAGAAAAGAACGACATTCACATTTCGAAAACTATATTATGGAGATGTGTAAGGGGTTCAGGATTTACATTTCGCAAATATACATGTGGCAGAAGCGTCATTTATGAGAAACCTCATTTAGTAACTAAAAGAAGTAAATACCTGAGACAAATTAGGGAGATGAGTAAAGAAACTTATGATATTGTATATATAGATGAAACATGGATATACGCTCACCACACTAATGAAAAGGAATGGTAATCTGTAGATGGAACAATTAAAAGATATGTACCGAGTAGTAAAGGTCAAATATTAATAATGGCATATACAGGTAGCAGACAAAATTGTCTTTTCAATAATGGTGAACTAAATTTCATTTCCAAATCTACCGATAATCGAGACTACCATGCTGAGATGAATGGGCATATGTTTAGAGAGTGGACAGAGAAGACTCTACTTGTCGTTGTTTTCATGTTTACCATTATCAGCCTTATTCCACTTCAAATCTGTCTTGAACTTCTTTCATTTGATGTTATCATTGTTTATAAATGCTTGTATAGATGGACTTGTTTTAATATTGAATCATTCGCTTGTATCGAACACGTTGTGGATTTTGTTTCTTACAACACAGAATAATTTCTGAGTTCCTACCATTTAAAACAATATCTTACCAAATTAGAATTATGGATGTCAGAGCAAATGTGTCTAACTTAGTCACTATATAATTGTTAGCATATTTTCGTGGTTATAGTCACCAAAATATAGACTATATATTGTGTAAGGGGGAATATGTTCGTACAGAGAATACATTATTCATGTCGATACTGATTTGTGCGATTTTAACGCCATAAACAATGCGGGATATGGAGTCATCCCCTGATGTCATTACTCTAATCAAATTTACTGTCCCCATAAACAATGCGGGATATGGAGTCATCCCCTGATGTCATTACTCTAATCAAATTTACTGTCCCCGTGGATTCTACTGCTCATATTATGAAGCTCAGGTGATTGATATCCAGACAACTCTACTCAAAATATATTCATTATTTGAAAACAATTAATTCAACCAAATGATATTGTAGTCCTCTGTGATTCACATACATCATTGATAACTCTAGCAGAAACAAATACAGCACTGCTAAGTCGAACAAACTCACATACATCACTAATATGTCGAAAAGAGTCAAATACAGCACTGCTAAGTCAAACAGACTCGTAAACAGCACTTCTAAGTCAAGCAGACTCACATACAGCACTGCTAAGTCAAACAGACTCATAAACAGCACTGCTAAGTCGAGCAGACTCACATACAGCACTGCTAGGTCGAACAGATTCATAAACAGCACTTCTAAGTCAAGCAGACACACATACAGCACTGCTAAGTCGAACAGACTCAAAAAATACGGATAAGTCAAATAGACTCACATACAGCACTGATAAGTCGAACAGACTCAAAAACAGCACGGATAAGTCGAAAAGACTCACATACGCACTACCAAGTCAAACAGACTCACATACAACACTGCTAAGTCGAACAGACTCACATACAACGCTGCTAAGTCGAACAGACTCACATACAACGCTGCTAAGTCGAACAGACTCACAAACAGCACTGATCAGTCGAGCACATTAACATACATCACTGATAAGTCGCACATATATACATCATTGATAAGCCGAACAGACTCACATACGCACTGATAAGTCGAACAGACTCACATACAGCACGGATAAGTGGAACAGATTCACATACAGCACTGATAAGTCGAAAAACCAGTACATATCAAAACTGTAAAAATAAAAAGTGTCATCTGAAATGAGAAGACATCCTTTACAAACAGTCTGTAAAAGTAAATATGTGGTAAATAGTAAGTATTGTCTACATTGAACTACTTCTGTTGTAAATTATGTATAATTAATAAGCAAAAAAGTGGCATAATTGAGGTCACATAATTATTCAGAACAACGTTGATAATCTAAGATACCACTTTAAAAACTATTATATGTCATAGTGGGGGGGGGGGTGGTGTGTTTGACACTAAATGAGTGTTATTTTTGAACACCAGTAAAAAAGTCTCCATTTATACACCACAAATGAGCTATGAAGTTTTGCAATACCTCATTTAACTCGCTGCGGCATGCCTCATGTCCAAAATATGCTAGCTTGCGTTTATTTGATAAACATAAATTTATTGATAACACATGAGACAAAGCGGTGTAGAATACAATGCAACAATAGGTGAAATTGAGGGGAACAATAAAAAACATCAAAGATGGAATATACTGGATAGTTTGGCATCATAGCTAGATAAAACGTTATCAGTGGTACTGACACACAATACTGTGTCATGTGACGTATTCCTTCCAGAACGTTGTCTTCCCAATGAACTCTCTGAACCTCTCTCTGTCTTGGGCGATGTGGCTTGCATTTTCTAGCGATGTATTCATGTTATCTTTAATGTAGAGAAAAAGTTCGGTTAATCCATTGGAAATTACTAGGCACAATATTCCCGTAGGTTGCCATTACTTTCGGGAAGGAACAACCGTTAATCGAACACCGTAAAGAGAACACTTTCGTTCTAGTCGGCCATTTTGGCGGATGGTGTGAATCTTTACACAATACTACAGCTAGAATATTATGAGAAGTGTATACTATCCTGCACGGCACATTGTGATGATACCATTGGAATACACAGTCTAATAATATCTATTGTGAATCAATACTTATGTTTGATCTTGTGAATTATAGTAATGGACCCAGATGTTTCGAGTTTTGTTTTTTTTGTAACCAAACTGCGTTTTGTTTTACATTGAGATAAATGAGACACGATCCACCTTTGTATTACTACGAAGATCAATGTTTCGGACGCAAACAATGAATGAGATCTTTCATTGAGGGAAAGTACTCTACGAACTTGTTTCGTGTGGTTAAATGAACAAGTATCTCCATCGACAGACGTTCATTGAGTACTAATATTCATCTCTAACGTTGATCTAAAATCTCGAAATCTTCTGATTAAATGTCATTCTCTTCTTCTTTTCTTTCCGTCCTCTTTTACCCTTTACGGTTGTCGAGGGAGAGACAATGTTATTGTTCTAGCTTTTCTGGCAGCTTCAGATAATGTTATTTGGTGTTCGTGTAATGTCTTTTTGATGTCGATCCAGCGTACTCTAGGTCTATCCTTGGATCTTCTTTCTGCTTCTTCTCTCTTCATACATGCTTTATAAACGAATTAATCACACGGCTTTCTTTCCAGATGACCAAACCATTGTATTTGTCGGCTTTGTATGTATTGTAGAATTGATATGACACCCACTCGTTCTCTTATGACATCGTTTCTAATTCTGTGCCTTCTAGTCACTCCTGTGGCTTTTCTCAGACATTTCATCTCTGTTGTAACCAGTTGTCTCTTATGTTGTGTTGTTAAGGACCGTGTTTAACATTGGTAGCACAGGGTTGGAATGAAGATACTTTGGATAAGATGTTTTTTTGTTGATATTGGTAGCATTTTGTGTTGCAATAAAAATTGATCCAGTATTTGATTCGCTTTGCTACAAATAATGTCTATTTCGGTGTCCATCTTTCCATCTGAAGAGAATGTTACGCCTAAGTATTTGAAGGTGTTGGTTTGTTTAATGACTTAATTTTCTTCTGATATATTTAGATTGTGTGTATCCCTTTCTATTGCCATGGTTTCTGTTTTATCTATGCTTATCTTCATGTTGTTGTTCTTGCACTCGATGTCCATGGATGTTAGATGACGTTGAAGTTCAGTTTCTTCATTTGCTATTATATATATAGCCTGATCGTCGACAAAGAGTAATTTTGGAGGCTCGTATCTCGATTGTGAAGTATGGCATTTGTTGTTAACATGGCTACCTGCCATTGTTGGATTGTTTTCCACATTTATTTTAGTGAATTTCTTGTTATGAATAGAATAAATAATCTACCGACTCGCTAGGTCTGACGTAGAGTCCTCTTTATTTTGGACATAGAAAAATCCTAATGAATCAAATATCCTATCCTATTGAAAAGCCTAATCCTATTGAAAACATGAAATACACATCTCAAGAGTCGCGAAAGATTGTTTACTACGCCATCTTGATCACGAGATCCATTAAATGTCATTGAGACTTCTATACTCTGCCAAAGCTTGCGCTGGAAACACACATTTACATATTTTTATATACATATATATATGAATGTAATAAGAAGTAAAGTAACCCATATCATTTCTCTATGCCGTAGGGGTGTGAGATGTTAGCGATCTCACATTTCAGAGGCTCTGCAAATGAGGGCGGTAGCCATCTCCTCTCCCTCGCAGTCTTTATTTATTTCCGGATTAATCCGGTACCCATTTAAGGCTGGGTCGACCTGGGAGCCATTGCGAACTGAAAAACATTTCCACCACGACTGGAAAATGAACCCAGGACCACTCATATGCGAAGCCAGTGCGCTAACCACTGCGCTACGCGGCTCCCGATATGCATGTATTTATATATAAAAAGGGATAGAGAGAGAGAATAGGAGAATGTATACCTAGTTGAAAGAAAATGTTCGTATAGTTAGGTTTCCTTCAACAGTTTCATGAGAAAGTTCTACAGTTTTGCATCACAAAACAGTTGTATCTATTCTTTTCGTACTGTTGAAATCTTGTTTATTCGAAACGTTGTATTTGCTATACATCGTTGTTCGTATGTTAATCTATGCATTTTTAGTGCTTATTTTATACCTATATTTTCATACTGTCATAAATCTAACATAGGTTATATCATCCCTATTTTAGGATTCGTGGAATATAACCACAGATCATTCTATTAAAACCAAACATAATCATTTGCTAAATGTATCAATACAGCTCACAATTATAGACCTACACAAAACACTTACATATCACTTTTCCAGCTTATTGGTGCGCATTATTCAAATTAAGCTACCATGTAATTGTTATGTCTCCTAATTAGTTTAGTTTCATGTTGATGAAAATAGACATTGAACTTGGAGAAGAAATTTTCCTCTCTGTGGTTACAGAGGGCGGTAATAGAATTACTGTATATCACAGAGACAAATTACTGAGACAATGAGAAAACAATTAAACAAAGAAACATAACTGAGAGAAGATCAATTGACGATTGTATTGAAAGAGTAATAAGTCCAATAGTTGTTAAGTCCTTAGACAAAACAAAGGAAATAAAATAAAAGAAGACATTACCCAAAAAAATCTTGAATTTAAAACATCAAGGGCTGATAGGAACATGAATTTTCTACAATCATCCTATTGTCTAAGAATAGACTTGTTTTGAAGGCTTTTTGTGTTATGTCTCCATTATAGCACACCATGACCCTGAAGGGTTATTATTAGTTAGTATTTGCAAGTGTTTTCATTTGAAATACTTCATAGTGACTTTTGCCATTTTTATACAACATTTTGAAATAATTCATAGTGACTTTAGTCATTTTTATACAACATTTTGTGTATGAAATAGTCATTCTTTCAAAGAAATGTTTCTTGTCTAAAAATGTATGATCCAATCACACACAGTTTACACACACATATACATACTCAAACTTTCCTCGATATATTCCAGTTTTCTATTCTTCTTCTTCTTCTTCTGCTGTCGTTCTCAAACTCTTGCACATTAGCAGGATGTACTCCGGAGAACGGAATGCGTTGTGTTATGGTTTACCGCATTGCTGCGATATCTGCGCCATTCGGCCTGACACATCCGTCTTCAGCATGGCTTTGGGTCACTGACCATATATGAGATGGGAGTGTCAGCTCCATCCCATAACCTCCTTAGTTGACCCTTACGACATGCATGGACGGTAAACAGTGTTGCTATTCTTTGCTCATCTTTCGGGCCCCGGCAACACAAGGGAGATGTTTTTTATGAATGCCCTATTTGTTGCCGTTCTAGATGTAACACTCACCAATACTCTCGCACACACACACAGAGGATGGGAATTACCGAAAACTGTTTCCGTAGAGGTGCTGTGATGGCCTGATGTCTGTCCACGGCGATGACCACCAGCATGTTGGTGCTAGCACACATGGCAAAGATCTGTAGCATCTTAATTATGCGGCACATGACGTCACCTGCTAACCAATGTCTGTCCAGATGCTCCCATACCAACTGAGTAACGCAGGAAAAGCATATGACGAGCAGGTCAGCCACGCACAGGTTCAGAATCAGCGTATTCACTCGGGTCAATCTGTGTAAAAAAAAATATCAAATTACAGTAAGTAATAAAATATCAAATTACAATAAGTAATATAATATCAAATTACAGTAAGAAATAAAATATCAAATTATAGTAAGAAATAAAATATCAAATTATAGTAAGAAATAAAATATCAAATTATAGTAAGAAATAAAATATCAAATTATAGTAAGAAATAAAATATCAAATTATAGTAAGAAATAAAATATCAAATTATAGTAAGAAATAAAATATCAAATTATAGTAAGTAATAAAATATCAAATTACAGTAAGAAATATATTAATTGCAGGATTGATCGTCACTAATCTTAAATATAAGGCCATCTGACTCATTAGAAAGCAACCTTCTAATATGACTCATTTGATTTTTCTCGTGATTTTTTTTGGTCACTGAGTAAATTTGTATCGACACAGCCAATGAAAATTAAGAAATAAAATAAATGAGTCACTTTGTCAATGAGCCCACATGTTGGTTACAGCTGGAGGACGCCAGACAAAATACAACGTGTATCGATAATAGGTAACAATTGCAACAATACTAATCCGTCAGGTGAAACTTTTACACTGGGTAATAACGGTTATCTAATCACTGAAAACAAACAGTAACTGGTGATTGTCGAAACATTATCACGTGTCCTAAAAATTGAAATATCCAAGTCAATTGTGTTTAGTGTTCACTGCGTATATATAATATCACATTATTGTCTAAAGAAGAACGCCAAATGACGATGTAGATCTGTCATTCACACTTGTCGTTAAGAGTATGTGTGGGATTTTTTAACTTGTACTCCAATTTGTGATAGGTAGCATTGCAATGATACTTTTTTTTCAAAGTACCCATGTTCTTTATATATCATGTTCTTGAATGTAACACCTTGGGCAGATTATGTCATTTGATTAGTAGTATGATTACCTGCAATGGAAATGAAAATATCGACATTCGAAATGAAATGTTATCGAATGTTCCTAAGAATCTCAGAGACGGATAGACTAACCAACGCAGATGTCCGCAAAGACTTAAACGTAGAACACGTTTGGCTTTTTAAAACTTTTTAAAAAATCGCAAGCTAGCATATATTCTGATATATAAAGAGGTACAGTTGTTTGGAAAGATTAATCATGTATGGAAAAAATCTCAGGGGAGAGAACAAGAGGCAGACCAAGACTACCATAGATATATTATATCGTAGACCTTCTGAACATGATACTGGAAGAAACTGAGCCGCTGAACAGAACCTAGATGCTTACATAGGACAACAGAGACAGGGACGACACCATTATGTAAATGCCACGTCCAATAGATTGATAGATAGATCGATAGACAGACAGACAAGATAGACAGATAGATAGACAAGATAGTTAGACAAGATAGATAAATATATATATATATATATAGATAGATAGATAGATAGATAGATAGATAGATAGATAGATAGATAGATAGATAGATAGATAGATAGATAGATAGATAGATAGATAGATAGATAGATAGATAGATAGATAGATAGATAGATAGATAGATAGATAGATAGATAGATAGATAGATAGATAGATAGATAGATAGATAGATAGATAGATAGATAGATAGATAGATAGATAGATAGATAGATAGATAGATAGATAGGCAGGAAAGTAGGTAGGTAGGTATGTAGACAGGCGTACGGGAAGATGGTCGGACGGACGGACGGACGGACCGACAGACAGAAATTTTGCTATTAGAATGTCTGTTGATTTTACTGGCTTGAGTAGTTGTTGTAGATCTCGTACTACTTTTTTTTCTTCTTCAGTTTATGTAGTTGGTGCGTATGTTTGTACAATGGTCAGATCAAACGGTTTTTATTTTATCTTTAGTATCATCATTCTGTCGTTATATATATCCAATACCCGCTGAGGTAGTTTTCTATCTCTTTCTTGATCAGTATTCCTAACTCCCCATTCATGATAATATCATCCTGAATGTATAAAACTAAAATTTTCCTCTCTTGTGTACCCATCATCTTTCCAACTAGTCTCATCTACTCCTAGAATATCTACATTTAATGCTTCTGCATGTAATATTAATGTTTTCTTGCTTCCCTGACTGGTGTAGTGTTCTAGCATGCCATGTTCCTATTCTAATATGTTGCTTCCTAATCTTCAGATTTTGCTTGGCTTTGGAGTGTACCTGTTAAGGTCCCAGTCTTTTCGTGGTGGCCAGCCAACATTCATTGTTATACTATGAGCTTACCTCTTGCACGCATGAATCTCTATATACAAGAGAATTAAACTAACTTTGCTGTTTCGCCGTTCGAGCCGTAGATCCTTTTGAATTTCTCCGCCTCGTGTGTAGGAACATAATTTTTTTGTCTAGTGATGAACATTCCCTGCTGTTGCCATTTGGATATCTCTTTGCGATGACATTCTACGCTGTGAAATTAGCCATTAGCTGGAGTAGTCTAGACGCCATTTTTTGTCTGTATCGAAGATACGTATTTCGCAACTCGGAACAAACTTGAATGACTTACATTTACATTTTGCGTGGCTCATCCATTGTTTGTCTATTCTCTGACGACCCGCCGCTTCGTATTCTGTTCCTTGTGTAGGAAGACATTTCTGTTACCACTTTTGCGCCCTAAGATCCCAGACCTAATTTCTTCCGTATGAACCGTGTTGTGTAACGGTGACAGTCAAATTAGACTCCGTTTTAGTACACCATGCTAGACGATGTGCTTCTTTGTCAAATACGTCAGTGATCTGGGATTTGACATGTGTATTTTTCACGTACTCGCCTAGTCCGCTTGAGATGACCATCCAATGATCGCCAGGAGTTGTGTGTGTGTTTTATCTATTCGTCATTGTGGATATTACCCATAAAGTTAGGTAAAATACGAATCTCGGACAAGGAGCTTCGCAGTGGGCCTTTGGGTACTGAACCCAATTCTCTCTGTAAGAGCCGTATTGGGCAACGACCGACAGTTGTGCAAGGTTTGCAATGTCCTTAGAGAGCATGAACAGCACTTCCTCCAGTCTGTCTCGTGCTGGACCATTGTAGCACCGTTGCCACTGAATCGACTCACACTACGATGACCTCTAGCGTGTGTTACATTTTCCAGATTTGAGGTGTACTCGTAAGATCACCATATGTTAGAGACATTGGCGCTGATAGACCCTCCAATGTTTCTACTGTTTTATGCAGGACAAGTCGGAGTACACATATCCTTGTATATGTTGGTTGTAATGGCATAGAGGTTTCGAAGATATTTCCTGTCTCACTGCAGGAAATTCTCATTCCAACTACAGAATTCACATCCACGGACACGAGCCTAAATGCATTAGCCAGGAATAAAGCAAGAACAGATATATTTATGTTTGCAGGATGCACCACGAGGAAGTACTTTTAGGATTTTGATTATTTGCTAACAGTTGGTACGCACGTGAGACCCATTCCACCCCTTTTTCGTAAGTAACAGGTTGTGCGCATATTCCCCAACTTTCCTGAATCTCCTCCTACTGCATGTCTGGAAAGATGACGGTAACGCTATTCCTTGTACCCTAAACTTTAAGTTCAGACCCCAGTTGTCATACAGGTCGGTAACACCATACCGATTCAATATTAGCAGTAAAAACAAACTGTCATTATTGCATGTTTCCTGTCAAACTGTTCTAGGGAAACTGCTTGTGTGACAAGGCCGAACTTCCTTGATGTTGTCACTTTTCTATAAATTAGGGTGAGTGTGTTTTTTAAAAATTTACTGTTTGACTGCAAAAACAAAACACTGCTTACTGGGAGTCCAAACGAAGATCTCACGAGTGTGAGGCCAACCCGCTAACCTCTCGCCTTGCATCACACCATTAACTGGGTTGTCCAAATCAAGATCTCACGAGTGTGAGGCTAACCCAGACCCGCATTGCATCACACCATTAACGAAAACAAAAATAGTATTCTTCTTCTCTTCTGCGTTCGCACACATAACCAATAAGAACGTCTGTTTCCGCAGGGAAGCGTGCTGTGCGCATTGTGCTGCAGCTTGCAACGAAGCTGCGTCGTTAGCGCCTTCCAGTCCAGTACATCTTCTCTCGGCATATACAAATATTCAACCGTTGTCACTTCTAGAACTATTATGTGCGTGACAGAAAAAGAGTGTATTAAGTAGGAAGAATACTAAACTCCAGTACAATTAGGTAACACAAAATTAATGAAACATTTAGAGAAGAACACTCTTGACTAAAATCATGCCAATTTTACTGAAATCTCTCGTCTGCTTAATTAGAAACATCATATATGTTTTTTTTAAATAAATGAATATATGAACTTCTATTTCATGTTTGAGATGGGGAAAATCAAAGGAGAACTGGAGAATCATTTTTATAGCAATACATCGTTAACTGTAAGAAAATACATGTGTGATATATATTTGTATATATTTATTCTGCTATTTATTTTATCTTTATTAAATTCAGATTATAACCTACAATTTTATTAATCTTATCAAAAGATATTTCATTTGCAATAATTCCCCACGGCAAGATTGATTCTATATGTTTAGTTTTGTTTTCCTCTTTTGACACATCTTACACAATATTTTTTATACTCTTAAATAGAATTTCTAAGAAATTATCAAAAGAAAATCTAACAATATAATTCTTAGAAATGATCTAATGAAATTATTCATATTAGAACTGACGCTGCTGATTTGAATAAATGTATCCGTTTTCATCTTGGAATGTAATTTCTGCAAGACCGACGACAAATGTTGGCTTGACATGAAGTTTGCTTTTTTTTTTTTTTGCTACAAACGAAGGATACAACAAAACTAGTGGGCAATGATGGACTTGCGAGGCTCTTCCAGTCCGCCAAACAATTTTACGGACCCAAGAAGCAATTTCAAAATTACTGTATATGTTATATATGCATATATGCAAGAGCTGTCCATGAATGGTCTCAGTAGTTCTTTAGTAATTTGTTACTCCTCCCCCCCCCCCTTGTCATCAACTTCTCACGATTTCAGGGGCACCATACTTAATTATATAGAGAAAGGTTGTGATTTCGCTGAAAAAGACTTTAGCAGAAAAAGTGCAGTAAAAATCATATTTCAGATTCTTAGAAAAATTGTTGAAAACCAATGTAAGTTTTGTATAAAACTATTTTGGTTATATCAACTTTTATCACGCCCGACCCCTCCTTTTCTACTTGTTAACAGCTGTTACATTTTTTCCAGACCTCCCTTTCTGTTGACGTAATTTATGTACAGCCCCGCAATCTGATAAGTTTTATTTTAAACTATGAAAATCTTGTTCGTGACGTGAGTTTCCTTAACCGTCAGCCGTATTGAGAGAAATCTTGTTCGTGACATGAGTTTCCGTACCCAGACACAACCGTATTGATAAAAATCCTTTTCGTGATTTTCCTTACCACCAGTCGTACTGAAAAAAATCTTGTTCGTGACGTGACTTTTCTTATCCGCCATCCGCACTGAGAGAAATCTTGTTCGTGATGTGATTTTCCTAACCCGCACACAGCCCAGCCGAATTGAGAGAAATTTTGTTCGCGACGTGATTTTTCATACTCGCCAGGTGTATTGAAGAAAATCTTGCTATTGGCACGATTTTTCTTACTCTCGCACATCCCTTTTGAGAGAAATTTTGTTCATGAACTGATTTTCCTTATTCATAAGCCGTATTCAGAGAAATCTTGCTCATAATGTGACTTTCCTTATCCGCCGCCGTATTTAGAGAAATCCTGTTATGGCTTTCCTTAACCGCTCACTTGAGAGAAATATGTTTCGTGATGAGTATTCCCTTACCCTTGTGCGCTATTAAGAGAAATCGTGTTCTTAACGTGACTTTTCTTACCAGCCAGTCGTATAGAGAGAAACCATGTTCCTAACTTTCCTTATCCGCACACAGCCGTATTGAGAGAAACCTTGTTCAACTATTTATATTCCACTAAATATTTTAAAATAGTTTTGGAGTTGACCGTTTGTGGCCCACTAAGAAAAACACCTTCACATCTTGACTAACTAAAACGGACAATTTGTTCTTCTTTGTGATCCCTATTGATCTATGCCTGAAGTCGAGATAAACTGTTAGAAATCTAGATTAATCAACGGAATAACTCATTTCCATTTTGTTCTTTGATACTCATATAAACTTGTGTTTAAAAAACACAAATGAAATTAAGTTTTAGAAATGGTAAATTGACTAAAGGTAAAAGTAATTTCCATAGAATCTCACCCTCTGATCGGGGATAAAGATGTAGACATATTCATCTTAAAGGCATCACAGACATGTTCATTTCTCAAATAAATTAATATATGAACATCTAATAGATCTTATAAATAATATCATATGATTGTTAACTGTACGCAGTGTTTTACTGTATGCACATGTTTATTGGATGCAGATGTTTACTGCGCGCAGATGTTAACCATATGCAGGCTACGCACATGTATGACATATTCGTGTTAATCAGAGCGCAAGTAAAAAAAATATGTTTACCGAAATTATAAGTGGTCTTAGTATTCTCTGACATCAATTAATCATAATTATATTAATACCTTTTTTTCGCAAACGTTGATGAAAATAATATTACTTCTTTATTCTAACAGCTTTCTCGTTCTCTCTCTCTCTCTCTCTCTCTCTCTCTCTCTCTCTTTATATATATATATATATGTATTTATATATTGACTCATGAAGGAAGCAGTTCCAGTCTTACCTGAGCCACCTATCTTCTTCATTATTTATGATCACAACATTAGAAAGGGGATATACACACCTCTTCAAAAATTATGTGTGCATGCGGTCTCACATGCGGTCTCACATGCGGTCTCACATGTACCAAAACTACCACCCAATCTCGGTGTATGGATGATTATTAAACTGGATGCTTACTTTAAGTATGGGTTTGATCTGAATTGTCCCAGTTTAAAAATCGCGGTGTCTGGGCCCGTTAGTGTTTTGTCTAAGTTTCTATCATGTTACTAAAATTTAATGTTCCATGTGCAATTTACCTTGAAATTATCATATTGAAGATGTGTGAGCAAAGTAGAGGTATCATGTTGTCTGATTCTTCTTCCCTAAACAATTTCTAATGACCTACCAACGTTATTTAAAATCATTATGCACTAGCATTTGTTATCATAATATACAGACCACGCATTACAGAACATCTGAACCGCACGTACATCGATGCCCTCTAAAACTTCAATCAAAGGCTTAACAATGTTTTGTGTTTAATCGTGGTTTTAATGATAAAGACATATCGTCGAAACGTTTATCATTTGTATTGTTCAACGTAAAACTGTTATCTACATCTTTCCATATTTATTGTCTATTCAATATTAACTTACTAAGTAGACAGTAGAAAGACTACGCTGCTGTATCACCTTTGTTGTTGATTACTGTTTTTAGATGCAACATTTAGACTAAAGACATGTAGCACAACTACCTACTCAAGCGTGTATTTATAGTCATTTAGATTTACATTTAATACCTGGACAACAGTTTCGTACATACATATCTCTATATCACGTTTCACTAGCTTTGCCCTCAATCAAATGTTATCTGATTAACGATCTAACGTATTAATGTAAGTATGTGCATGCGATGTTTTAATTGGCTAGATATACTACATATATACTTTATATTTGTGCGTCATATCCAGTTTTTTTTTAAAATAAGGAGTGAAATCATTTGATCTATGTCGGCAAACTAATTGTTATGTATATAGAAAAAACCTTTACCACTTCAGATACATATTATATGAGTTGACTAGGCATAGGAGTGTCTACTATTACAATAATGTGTCCATCATGTTTGCATATGAAAACCTGTTGAAGATTCTTTCTGAAATGATTTCTATGTGAGATGGTCGTGATATTGTTTGACAGTGACATTTATTACGCTACCATACCGGGCCTTCATTGATCTAATTATTTTTATAGATATCAAAAGCTTTTCGTTCATAAATACCATAATGAAATATTGCTCCTATAACGTGTTTGTCAATAACTGTAAGGTCATTTTTAAAGAAATTAAACTTTATCCGAATCATAATTACATGTCTCTGAGAAATTGATAACCAATCTTGGCTGAATGAAGGACAACCCATTATTCTCTAAATATGTATCTTCCTTTTGTAGCACATATATTTTTCACATTTCTTTCAATAATCCTTGGCTATATTTAAGATGACGACATTCGTAAGTATTTCAACATATGTTAATTTAAACGTTCTATTTGCTGTTGCTAATTGTTTCTTATTTTAGCCCAGACTAATTATGTTGTGTTTAAGCGAGAGCAGTAAGATGGTAATCTTAATTAAACATGTGCGACCATGTTCCTGCATTGCCTAGTGTATACGAAACATATTTGTATGCTGTGTCTTTTTTCATAATTCAAAGTAATTCAGTCTACTGGAAAATTTCGTTGAATGGAATGTTGTGTGTGGTCATCCAAATCTTTATTGCATCTTTAGTACATGATCAATTATGAATTTTATCATCTGGAGCCTCAGCGTCGTGATATGAAACATTGTCAATTATCAAACACGATAATCTCTCCAATAAAGGAAGTGCATGATTCGAAATCCAATTTTGAAACATCCTGCCATTTATCTTTTGTATGATAATCCTTATTATCTGTGAATGTTGAGACAAATATGAGTTCCATATTATTTAAATGACTGTTCTCAGCAATTATTCGGAGCTGCCTTTTGCTGCTTGGTACCACTCTCTTAGTTGTCCCACCAGGTGATTAACAATCTCGTTCATTACTGTGGTGCACATCGATCCAAGTTTGATCGAAATACAGCACGTCATAACAATATTTTCTCATTTCTCTGACCTTGCGATAAATATTTGCTTCTCATTGCAACTATATGAGGATTCTCATAAATAAGGTTTCTACCTCCAACATATTCTATAAAAGTGAACCCTAAAGAACTCATAATAGTCCTCCATATGATACATTTGGAAACATCACTGTCATTATTCGTTGGTAACCAACTTTTTCAATTTCCTTAAAATCACTGCGTAATTTTCGGGTGAAACACATTTCAAATTTCTCTTCAGATCAATTCTCCGTCAAAATTTTCCACCACTCTTGGCCTAATTTTCGTGTTGACACGATTTGAATTAGAAATGTTTGATTTTTCTATCAAACTAATAATACTTTGCTTGTCCCCAATGCACAAATAGTCCTCTTCTCGGTGTGAATTAAAATGGTATAGTTTTCCTTCAATGGCTTCATTGCAGAAATACTTTAAAATCATATTTTTAATACGCTCTAATGTCATAAAATTTACTTAGACTCAATTTTCCTATTAAGCTACACAGCACTTGTAGAAGCGCCGCTGTCGGACAATTTGAACTTTACAACGGATACAAACATAAACACTGTATGTCCTGTGTTCAAGAGGAAGAAATAGTGCAATTTCAGGCACAAATCATTCACATTGTATAATAATCCAATCATGTGTAAATAATGTCTTATAATTGACTCTACACATGTTTGGAAAAATAAATGTGGGATGTATAAAAAAAAAAGTAAAGTAACCCATAGCATTTATTAATGCCGTAGGGGTGTGAGATGTTAGCGATCTCAAATTTCAGAGGCTCTGCAAATGAGGGCGGTAGCCATTTCCTCTCCTTCGCAGTCTTTACTTCCCGGATTAATCCGGTACCCATTTAAGGCTGGGTCGATCTGAAAAACTTTTTCTCCTCAACTGAGAAATGAAACCAGGACATCTCATATGCGAAGCCAGTGCGCTAACCACTGCGCTAGAATGATGTGTGTGATTTATACTGACAAGTAGACTTTTGATATGCTATACATCATACACACACACACACAAAATTGAAACCAATGACTACATTTTAATGAAAAATTCTAATTCATATGGTCTATACCATTTCAAATTCACACACAAAACGTTAATTAAATGCATTAAATATTTGTGAAAAATTTGTTAAGTCTACCTTGAACAATATTTTTCATATACCACTTGCGTTGCGTTGCTATTTGCCCTTTCTCTAAAAATATAAACCACGTTCACGTGGGTTTAAAACATGATTGGGAAATTAATAACGAAATTCCATACGTATATTTTACATTCTGCGATCTAGTTGTTTTGTCCTCCATTTCTTGATCTCCATGAAGACGAAGTTCATACAAACTAACGAATACTAGAAGCCGATAGAAAGACTAAAAGACGACTAAAGGAAGACTAAAGGGTGACTAGAACAGGAAATTATACAGTTCGAAACAACCGGAAATTTGTTTAAGATTGACCTCTTTACACTCATTGAGACCCCCTTGGTTTTTTAATCTATTTCAATCCCAACTGTTCTAATATTCTTCCAATTCACGGAGTTCTAAGATGTCTATACAGTATTGACCAAGAAAGAGCACCTAATGAATACTATTCGTGACTGAATTCAAAGAACTAATAATTTACTTAGATGTGTTATTTTATAGTATATCAGTTATGTACCGATGATATTATACTACAAGTACATCGGAACTTTTACAAAAATGCATGCATGCTGATACGGTGGCCCTCTTTTCTGTACATTGTAAAAGTCAGATAAATAATTGTAAACGAGTCAGAGAACAATAGAAAGATAAGGTTATGCACATGCCAATTTTATTGAAGGGAAACAGATGTCTGTATCCGATCTGACATTGAGTGATAGAGACAAATCTTTCTGAAGATAAACTATCGTCTACACGATTACGGCGCATGATGTTAATGGAAGTTATAAATTATTACATTCTGGCGCACATTTATTCTCAAGAGGATACATAACTTAAGGAAAAGGGACGGATTCACATTATCAAGATTCTGCTTACTAAAATGACATATCAAACAAATGTATCAGTCTGTAAGCAAAGGTTGCACTGCTGCTCTATCTACGCCTACAAACAAGTATGTTATCTGTGATCGGTAACAGATATCCTCTGGGAACTAAGCAGATGCATCCTAGTTTATATGAACTCCCTTGAAATAAAACTGCAAGGAAATAGAGAACATGTTTTACGAGTGCTTTGCTTGTCAATGTCTTCACACTAGAGCACAGATTGTGTCTTAAAAGAGTCATCAGGAGAGCTATCAAGTCCGGAGTTCAATAGAAACTTCGGTATCAAGTTTGTCTGGCTACATTTAATGAATGATTCTGCACTAGTCTTGTGAAAGCACTGGAGTGGAATCATTGTGTTGTCGTCTCAAATAAAGAGATCATGTGGTAGGAAAAATAAGTTTATTGCAGCTGAAATGAATAGAGAGAAAGCGCATGTTATTACCGTGTTCCAATACAAATGTTGTTCTGATGTGTGCAATGTAGTCTGTAGAAAATTGTGTCGTGTAATGTAGTCTGTAGAACAGTGTGACGTGTAATGTAGTCTGTAGAACATTGTGACGTGTAATGTAGTCTGTAGAACAGTGTGACGTGTAATGTAGTATGTAGAACAGTGTGACGTGTAATGCTTTACAGTTTGGCTGCGATATCTGTCTCTTTAAGCTTGACCTTTCAGAAAATTAGGAAGTATTTTGGGCCTCTTTACCTTGTATATGCTGGTGATGTTGTTCCTCCTTCGCAAGTTAACAGTATAGGATGAACGGTCAACTTCACCCGAAACCTCTTGTGCCGCCCTACGACATGCGTGGCATGTCACAGCGTCATCATTCTATGTTTAGGCAAATGTTATGTATTACACTATTATTCATCCATTCATTAATTGGTACCATGCCTTCTGGCGTAATCGATCACGTATCTCCACAGTCCTCTGTTTGTTACACATTGTAATATAGTTTCTGATGAATGTGCATCATACCAGGCTTTCAAGCCATCCAATATTTTCTTACGTTGTCTTCCTCTGTCTCTCTTACACTCGATCTTTCCATTTGTTACGATATTCTCCAGTCCACCTCTTCTCATGACATGACCCAGAAACTGTGATTGCCGTCTTACACTATTATTATTCTGTATTATAATATAAAAATATTCAAAAGGAATATTATGATACCATTTTTCCATATATCAAGAAATACTACATTCCTGCTTATACTGCAACATACTTCAGAGTCCGATAAATACTACTTTCCTGCTCAAATTGCAAACATATTTCAGAGCCCGATAAATACTACTTTCCTCTCATCTTGGTTTGTGAACAAGGAACAGCGTTAGGTAAATATTGAACTTCACGACTCTATATATTTCTAGCATATAAAATCAAGACCGCGCCGAAGACGGATGTGTCGGGCCATTGGCGCAAATAAAACAGCGACACAACGCATTTCCATTCTCTGGACTATATCCTGCTGGAAATCTAATAGGGCCACTGTCCTACTGCAATAGAGATCCGGCAGGAGTTTGAGAATGAACGCTGAAGAAGAAGAAGAATCAAGACTTTTGATAACTCTTTGCCATGCCATTAATCGAGATGATCACTTTATTGTATCACTTTGTTGCCATCTATTTCCTTTAATCTTGTCCGTTCTCACAACGTCCGCCAAAGCGTCGTACCTCATAGGGTGCCCCCCTCCCCCCCACCCAAAAAAACAACTGTTTGTGGCATCACCAGAACCGACTGTTGTGGGAGAACCAACATCTTCAACGGACCGTTTGGGAATGACTGGAAACGAGTTTGGTTTAGTGATGAATCATTTTTTGTGCTTCAAGGGTACGATAGAGGGAGAAGAGTTTACCACAGAGCCGACGAGCGCTACGCCCAGAATAGCAATGATGAGGCTCCTAATATGGTTTTAGTGATATATTTATGTGTGTATGTGGAAGGTGGGGCGATCAACTACATGAGAAAAACATGGTCTGGTGCAATTTGAAAGACGCCTGAACGCCGAAACATACGTCGCTGAAATTGGTTGTCATGACGTATTTCTAATTTTTGTTGTGCGAAGGTCAACTTTTCAAAAGGACAAATAATCACCTACGTCCTCGCAGACAGCAACGTGTAGACCATTCTGTGACCAGCCATGTCATCAGAATGAACCCTAAAGACACGTATGGTATGAACTCGATAGACGACTCCCCTAGCGAGAAGTGACTCCAGTCAATCTCCGACAATTATCTCTTGCACTGCGAGAAGAGTGGGCAGCCATCCCACAACAACAGATCCAATGGCTAATCGAATCCATGTCACGGAAATGTCGTTCTCTGACAGAGGCCAGAGGAGGCCGGCCATACATCTTACTGAAACGGAGACTTCAGTCGCAAAGAATAAAAGTCCGAACCAAATTTAGTGATCATCATTTCATTGCTAAAGTCTGAAATATTCTTCATGCCAATTTTGAAACTAATTTCCTAAAATAAATTTTTGGTACACGTTTGAAATTTAGTGCCCGGTAACACTACACTAATGGTGCGTTCCTTTTTTTAATATGTACACACACACAGACGCACGCACACACGTACAATACATACAGTGCTATTCCTCTATACCGCATCCTTTTATACAAAAGTCATCTTTAACACTTTACACAGTGTCCAACTTTATTTTTTCTCTATTTTGTATACTGCATATTACACATTTCTGTTAAGAAATAAATACTCTGTTGGTCCGGACAAAGTTGTTATAATGTGGTTTGACTGTATATGTATATGTGTGATATATGCCATGTTTCGTCTTTTAGACAGCAGTTTTGTGTGCCGCTTATTTAATACGTACTGCTGGCTGTTGTTTTCTGGTCTGCGATGAAACTGTAACCGCATGCTACATATGAGACCTGTCAACTAAAACGTAAACATGAACTAGTTTATTGGTTGGCCTCGACTATTTTTGGCGTACGACTCCGAGTATGTAAATAGCGACCAATTAAAACCAAACAATAATCGAAAACAAAAGGAACGGGGTCCAAATTATTTCAGCTAGAAGGCCTCTAATATCGAGAATCACTGACGAAACGGTCACGGTCACTGTTCCTATGTGCTGGTCGATGATTTGCATATGTGTACTAGCTCAGTGGTTCTCAATGTGGACAAAATGTTCACATCACATGTTCAGATCAAATGTTGATCTGCTGCCTTTCTATGTATTCTGTGCAATGTATTATACTTTTTTGAAATACCTATTTGAAAGATATTTAATTAAAAAAATTGCAAGAAGTGTTGAAGAAATTTAACTAGCGTTTTTTGGCTGATGGATGGTACAAAGGAACATTTCGCAAAACGGAACATGGAAAAATAAGTTGAGAACTACTGATCTATGAGATGAGAATTTCAACCAAAACCGCATTACCCTTGTTGGTCGCATCTCACGGCATGCATGAGACGTAACATGGTATTAATAGGAGATTTATAATAGGAGCATTGGTGATTATGCTACTCAAACACAACGGATAAAAAGCCAGAGGCAAATATTGCAAAAGACGGATGAATGAAATCACAGAAACACGCATATATAAATCACACAATAAAGGGATATCTAGACCACCCATCTACTCCAAGACCCTGCAAGGTACAAAGTAATAATAACAAATATATAGATTTGTAGTTAAAATATGAGTCAGAAAACAATAATATAGATTTGCAGTTGGAATATTAGCCGGACAACACTAATATCACTGACCTTCTGGTATGGAGCATGTACGAAAACAAGAGCATGGCACCCAGAATACCAAAGACTATCTGAACGTATAGAATAGCTTTCCTGACGACTTGATTGTATTCTATATCATGCACAGACGTTTTGGTGTTTTTGGTAGGTCTTGTAACGTTACTCAATGACGTGATGTTGTACAGGTTGTCCCACAATAACAGATCCACATCGGAGAGTGTGGTGTTGAAAGAGGACGAGCTGGCAGTCGTGACGACATCGCTGATGTGCGAAACAGTCATTGTCTCCAATAAGAACATAATTATATGGGATGAATCTGTCCTCATGTTAATGTGACTATATTAAAACTCAATTAGTAGATCTGTCCTCATGTTAATGTGACTATATTAAAACTCAATTAGTAGATCTGTCCTCATGTTAATGTGACTATATCAAGACTCAATTAGTAGATCTGTCCTCATGTTAATGTGACTATATCAAGACTCAATTAGTAGATCATAATGAAGAGGATCGCGACTGTCGCGTAGAATACCATCTATTTCTTGAGGAGTCTGTGAAAAATATATATAGATAAAAAGTTAATTTCTTTGTTCATAAATAGTTAATATATTATTATTATCTCTAAAAATCAAAGTTCAAAATAAAGTATATTTCTAGAAATAAAATACTTACGTAGGAAACATGTAATGATCACGAAATGGCATTACGGGATTTACATGGGGAAAAAAAACATGTGAATCCTGTAATGTCTTTTAAGTTAATCATATGTGATCGCTGCGGCAAGCAGTATTTTGTGAAACTGGCTTAAGATTGAGCCACAGCTTCTGCAACTATTTTCATGCCATGCACAGTACACCTACTCCTGTTGCCACACACTTCAACAGCGATTGCCACCGTGGTGTTTTTTATATTCAGATCAATACTATCAGATCCTGCACCACCGATGGTAGATCTAGACACGCTCTAAAAAGTCGTCTTATCTGAGTTGGATACCATCAAGCCATGTGGACTCAATTACGACCACTATTTTGTCTATTTTGTCTACGACCACTATTTTGTCGGTGTGGTCTTTGTGTTTATTCATTTGTTCCGTCATTTACGTCATTTTTTGTTTATATATATTGTGTACAATATAGATATAGTGTTTATAGTTTTTGTGTACATCCACATTTCGCTCGGACACGTGTGTGTGTGTGTCGTTGTCATGTCTACTCGTCGTCTTTTGATGGTATGTGCGTATCTTGATGAAGCCTTTTTGTCAACACGTCGATTATGTCATGTGTATTGTTTTTTATTAGATTATATCATGTGTAATGTTGTGTGTATTATTATTTCACGTGAGCATCTGACAGTGATAGTGTGTTAGTCCTCGTCCAGTAAGACATCATTACCTGTTTCCTATGTAAGTATTATTTTCATCAAGTTTTACAACAGTGTTATCTTTTATATTTCTAGAAGCATATTTCTATATTATATTTTTCAATCCAAAATACATTTCAATGTTTTCGAATACCTGTATGTTTTGTTGTTGCATGTAAAGACTGTGTTTGTATGGGCACAACGTGATATAGTCGTGTTGCTCACAGTGCGGAATGTAAGCATGTTTGTTTGTTTGTTTTTCGTTCGCTCCATTGTAACCATCACGGATATCCGTGCGATTTCCGCCGGGAGCGTGATTACGTTGTGCCACCGTTATGCGCCTTGTAGGCCTAGCACATCCGATTTCGGCATGCCTTGACAATTCGGGTGGGCTACCCTTAGCCTGTGACAGCCTCTATATCTGTCTCCAGGCACGCGTAGTGGAGACTCTTCGCCCAGACGATTTTCTTGCTCTTAGTCTGACTCAAACGAGGTGTTCCACTGTCTATGAACTTGCCTCGTGTAATTGGACGTGCTGTGCCTGTGCCCATTGGGTACTGAACCGTTTCTCATCCGTGAGCCTGGTTCCTTAAGGGGAAGAACTCAACAGAGGAGTTGGACCCTGGCTCTTTCGCCCTCTTAGCCGAGGTGTCATTCACCGACGTGTACCCCTTGTCCAAGTTCGAGTCTCACACCACGCGTTTGAGAGCAAGGCGTTCTCGAGCTGAGCGTCCTTGTCCCAATAGCGCCAGAGCCCATCAGGTACTGAACCCTTTCTCTCTTCAAGTGTATTTCCGGTGTAGGAAAACTTGACAGTAGAGTTGGGCCAGGGCTACCCTCGTTGTCACTTTCTTGCCTAAGCCCATTGGGTACAGAACCCTTTCTCTCTGCAAGTGTACTTCCGGTATAGGAAGCATTGACAGTAGAGGTGGGCCAGGACTACCCTCGTTGTCACTTTCTTGCCTAAGCCCATTGGGTACAGAACCCTTTCTCTCGCGAGCATATTTCCGGTTTAGGAAGGCTCGACATTAGAGTTGGGTTAGGTCTTCTTGCTTTACCAAACGCCAGTGTATGGGTCTGGGTCTCTGCCTGTAAGGAACTCAGGTAACTAGAAGCCCGTCTCGAGCTGACGGAGCTTGTAGCTCCCCCTTTCCTAGGGACTTTTCACTTTCTATTTGCAGTTCGCGCTGCCCTCTAGCGCTGTTCTGCCCTTTCATTGTTTCATTGTACTCGGTATGAAATCTATGTCTCTCGCCATGTATCTACCTTTACGTGCATTTTACATTGGCCGCCCCTCCAATGTTTGGACTGGACTGACTAGCTTCACTGTATGTCGACAGTGTCGCTATATGTGGTGATGCTGGTGGTGTCGGAGATATGTCTGTCCGTGTGCAGGCAAATCTCTTTCCATCTGCTACCTCCACATTTTCGGACACGATCCCCAAATGATTTGGCCAGAATCAGCTCGAGCTGCTGTATTTCTGTTTCCAGGGTGCACCGCGTGGAGGTACATTTGGGATCTTGGTTATCTGCTAACCCTGGGTCCGCCTAGAGCAATGCGTTCCCTTTGCACCCCTGTAAGCATGTGAATATCGGGTTTGTATTGACACAATACTGTTTCTTGCGGCATCAAATATGTACAAAATATGAAATATATGTCCTTCTTGAAAATATCCGTTTAAGTAGATTTTTATGTACAAAATATGAAATATATGTCCTTCTTGAAAATATCCGTTTAAGTAGATTTTTATGTACAAAATATGAAATATATGTCCTTCTTGAAAATATCAGTTTAAATAGATTTTTATGTACAAATTATGAAATATAAGTTCTTCTTGAAAATATCAGTTTAAGTAGATTTTTATGTACAAAATTGAAATATAAGTCCTTCTTGAAAATGTCCGTTTAAGTAGATTAAAACAGCGTCATTGAATTTGCCTGATCCATCTTTTTCTGTACTTTCATGCGCTGCTGGCATAAAGTTATGACAGTACTTAATTTGATGAAGGAGGCATGTCTTCTAGGTATGACATTGTTTTTTTGATGATGATAGAAATATATAGCTAAAACCAGAGTTATCATATATATATATATATATATATATATATATATATATATATATATATAACCTGTTTATTGTTTCATCACAACGTCGAAGTTACAACATACAGTTTACAACATCTAGGGTTACAACATCAATAATTCAATGTACAGCATCACCTAGGACATGTTAATCATCCCTTAGTTCACATAATTTCCTAGAGACTTAATTCGTCTCTCTACTGGGAGATGTTCAAGATCTCCTAAAACTTCCTAATTACAACTTCGAAACTAAACTGCCTAACTACAACTTTGAAACTAAACTGCCTAACTACAACTTTGAAACTAAACTGCCTAACTACAACTTTGAAAATAAACTTCCTAACTAAAACTTTGTAACTAAACTTCCATAACTATAACTTCTAACTACACTTCCTAGATCCAGTCTTAACCTGAGCCCCGAACCTAGTATCTGAACCTCGTCTACCTTCTCGATCCTGGTCCGAACCCCCCTGAAAATTCATAATTTCTCAGTATTTGAGAAAAATTTATAACCAATCAAAATGCTTCCCTCGGACATTCTTACTTCCATTTTAAAGTCCCGTACAATTAGTTTTGTAGCTGAAGACTGCAAGATATATACGTGAAAACAATTCTTCCCGGTCAAATTATCGTCGGCGCTTGCACATGCCAGACAATTTGTCTTGAACTCTTTTGTTCAAGCTACTGGCAGCTTTTATCTGGTAAACACCTGGACGTATGCCTCTCTCTTGCTGATGGAGACGAATAATATCCGTTGTCAGGCCCGTCCTTTATCGGCTGACATGTTGACTTATGTCGTCTGCTTTGCTAGTTTGATGGAGACTGTTCTAAAATATGGTTTCAAATGTGCATTGAAGGCCAGTTTGCGAAACTATTGTAACTACACTTTACTTGTTCATTTGAGTCTGTCAGACATTATGTCTGGATTTGATCAAGCAGCCGACCTACTGTTCTATTGTTCCGGCCAGCCACGCCTCACTCTATGACAATGTGATCAATGGTAAAGTGACCAATAATCAGTCCTATCAGACAAGAGTAGTGATGCAATACACCTAGGGAATCTTACTAGCATAGTGTTTAAATGATTCGTCTTGTGTTCAAGATGTCATGGGTTCGAATCCGGCTCGTGTTGTCTTGTGACAAGGTGATTATGTCAGAGATCTGTGTGGATTACCGCATGAAGATACGAGTTATGTGCTATGGAGTTCTACACTCGACAGCCGCTTGCCGCGTCGCTGAGAGTGACGAACGCATATGGGAAATCGAGTAAAGTGAAGTCCAACCTCTACGTCTTTTAATGTCTTTTTGTAAGTGATAAAATGTGGTTTCTGCTAGAAGAAATGTACTTCAAAAAAATCTTGACAATAATCAAATCTCTTTATAGTAAACATTCCCATTCATCAATATTATTTTCATTATTATTCCAGCAGTGACGTTGAGCGTCACATATAGTTTACGTCAAATATCAATATTTCAGTTCATGTGAAATCTTTTCAAGAGAATCAATCTCTAACATCAAATTTTCTTCCCCCTAATCTGTTCAGCGTCGCGAGCCACCTTACTTCTTCATGTAATAAACATGTTGGTACCTATATCACACGCTCCGTAAGAGTAGAAATTGTGGCCCTGATTTCTAGAGCGTGATGCAAAAAATAGGGTATTTTTCTTATTTGCAGGCAGGTTGTAGAGACGACTAAGAAAAGATGGGGGATTAGCTGACAATGTGTCGCATGTGAAAAAAAAATATTGTCACTACATATCTTTTCTCAGTTGCGTACATTTTCCTTCTATCACATAACCCCCATTGATAACGCAGAGATACAGGCTAACAAACATTTCGCCTTTGTCGTTTTGTGGCAAACTCCTCGGTGACGGGAAATGCTATATGTACCATTACTGCTGACGGGTCAACAAATCTGACAGAAGAATGATGAGATAGTCGACACAGAAGTGTATATTGCTGTCATTGCAGGACGTAACGATCATGGGACACTGCCACACTGGAATTCCTCCCCTGGAAGACTAAACACTCATCCATAGATACCCCCCTCCTCTGAACACATCCATGCCTATGAGATAATAGTAAAAGGAATCATGGAGTGGTCTCGGTACGCAACTGAGAAGAACTTGCGCTTGTGTTAGAAAGTCTATATGCTGTCAAGATCTACATGGCATAGCTAAAGGGATTAAATTATCATCATATCACAAGCACCTAAACATTTTTGAATTCAAACCCGGTGACTTACAACCTCCATTTCATAGGCGAGTGATGACCTGCAACTCCATGTTATGGATGCATGATAATGTGCAAACCCATTTCATCGACCTATGGTGACATGCAACCCCATTTTATGGATGCGATGATCGAAATTGTAAATTAGTGGTCCGCAACGAGTAATCTTTGATAATCTACTAGGAAATTCTCACATTGTAAGACGATACACTCTTCTTGAAATAACCATATATTTGTACTTCTAACAGAAGTCAAATAGATATTTAAGGCGACATATGTGGCTGTAGATAGTTTATGGTGAAAGGAGGCGGGGGGTGGGGGAGGGTGTTTAAGTAAAACAAGATTATCAGCCTGTTTTCTTGGAATTTCTGATGGCTTTGATAAGACTAATGATTACAGATTACAAAAATAGATATCTAAATATTGCGGGTGATCAAATAAATCTGTTAACACAATCTAAAGTAGATAGCGATCGACGTGTCACCGATCCTTGTTGTAAATCGTTAACAATCTGAAACTTTCGTAACTGCACGTTTGTCTGTGAAGGAGTGCAGGGAGGCTTTCTATCGGCTGTGGAGATAAGAGCCGCTTTCTCATAACACACCGCGACATGCGCAGGAAGGATTTAGATCGTACCTACGAAAGAAAAAATCCTGTCCTAACCGTGGATTGAGCCACGGGATCCCTCAAGGGATTGCGTTTTAACGACACGACCATGCGATCCATTACTGGGATATACTGTAGTGATTTTGATGTCTGAAATTTAGACAATCTGAAACATTTGCGATAATGTTTTCCATAACGCCACTCTCAAGTCATTCTCAATATTTAATGTTTCTTGTTTTGGTTTTCAAATGAAGCATATCCACTCTAGTAGATACATGTAGAAAAAAATGATTCGTACACATCAGCAAACATTTATTTATAATCAATATTGTGCTTTTTTACTGCTTCAACCGGCGACTCCACAAAAACCACACATAAAGACCTCAAATGGGATCGTTACCCATTGGTTGCCAAACTGGGGTCTATGGCAGTTGTTATCAACCCTTCCTTTGCCCGTGACCCTACTATTAAGACATTTATTTGCAGTTCCTCCCATCTCCTGGTACACATAAGACAAGTCATTGATTTTCTTGAAGTTTCACCACTGCTGTTTAAGGTTTTATCTTCTTCTGTGTTGTTCACATAATCAACTTTCTGTGTTGTTCACATAATCAACTTTCTGTGTTGTTCACATAATCAACTTTCTGTGTTGTTCACATAATCAACTTTCTGTGTTGTTCACATAATCAACTTTCTGTGTTGTTCTCATAATCAACTTTCTGTGTTGTTCACATAATCAACTTTCTGTGTTGTTCACATAATCAACTTTCTGTGTTGTTCACATAATCAACTTTCTGTGGATCCCTAGAAGGATCTGTGACACCCTAATTTTTAAATTGTGTTCTCCGTGGCACACTCACTACAAATCTCTGTGACCCCAATAGGAATCCTGTGAATCACGTTGAGGACCACTGCTTTATATACTCACTTGAGAATTTACAATAGGCATATACTGTGATTCTGTTTAATAGAGTAGAAATATATTTCATTTCACGGAAAAGAAAGTAAATATTTGATCTCAAATAATAGACAGTAAAAATTTGATATTGGAGAATAGATAGTAAATATTTGATTTAAAACATAGACAGTAAATATTTGTTAAATAAAACGTAATAAGTGCAACGATACTCAAAAATATTTTGTCACAATATATATTTGTAATTTTCTCGTTAGTAAGTTTTTTAGTATATGTGTGATAAACGTCGCTTGTCCATGCTGTCGCCACGTCATGTTCACTGTGACTGTTTTCAATTATATTCAGACATAGAAAAACTACTAAGTTCTTACCAGGGTCGAACTCTGGACCTCAAGAGTATGAGACCAGAGCTCTAACTTCTTGGCCATGCGCAATCAGTCACTACTATGTATGCCGATGCGATGTGCACACTTTATAACAAAAACATGAAAGGTATTTAGAAATATGCACTTTGGGAGGCGATCACGTGATAGGCAGAGATAGATGATGGAGCGAAACATCATGAGATATGTGATAGGCAGAGATACAAAATGGAGGGAACCATTTTAAGATACGATAGGAAATTATCAGTGTGCACCACCAAAGAAAGAGATATAGATTGTTGGAGGTCAATTGATGCCATTCTTGAATACGGAGACGGCAATGCATGATCATTTATCGAAAGGATCAGATGATGTACAGGAGTGACTTTATTGCACTTGAGTCATCTGACATGTACTCTGCCCCTCTAAAAAAGGTCCACTCATAGCATGTAGCTTCACAGCTTCAAACGTTACTCGAAAGACATCTAAAAATGCACTTTATAAACAGGAAATTCCTAATGGGATTCGAACCCGTGGAACTGGAGGGCTTAACCAATACATCTGGAAGATTCACGATGATAACGAATAGTTAATTTTTCTGAACCTTGAATAACAAATATTTTACCTGACCGTGGTCTCACGAAAAGTTGAGAAACACTGGTCAAGTCCATATATCTTTCTTAGGAGTCTTAAACTAATTTCTTATTGATCTAGTGCAGAGCTATGCACATACTCTTCTAATGAGCAATTTGTATGCACATATATTTCTCAAATTGACACATTGATGTGCAAACAACATTATCAATCTGAATTCTATGAATTCACTGAAATCGGAGTATTATCGTATTGATTTTGCAGCTATTTTCATTAGAATTTCCGTTTTAGTTTATATTATTAATATATTAATTATATTTCTATTTTATATTTACGAATATATTGATGTTTCCTAACATTGGTTATTTTTGTGTATCGTCTTATCTGATTTTCCCATTCTGTAATTTTTCGGAAATTTGAGTAGATGATGTATTTTGCGTTCATACAACGACGGTATTTAAATTCCCAATACTCAAATAGGTCCACCAATACAAATAGCAAAAAACGATGCCATCAGATGGAAGAAGTTCAACAGAGATAAGAAACACATTATGTCAGGCAAATGTATCATTCCTGAAAAAAGGGAGTTTAATGTGTAGTATATCCATGTTAATAGATATGAGGAAGAAAGTACATCAAAGTTCTTCTAAAAAACATTCTAAATATATGGATGCGAGTCTTGGACAAGAAATAAATTAGTTGCAGAAAATTATATGAAACAGATACATGGTTCTTTAGGAGAATGCTGAGAACCATGGACTGCTAGATAGACTAACGAGCTGAACGAATCAAATGTGAGATTGGAGCTCTACTTAATATCAGAGAGAGAAGATATTTATGTGTTTGGCACTTTATGAGACAGGGTATTTAAATGTAGGGAATATGTGGAACAGAGTTACACCAGGAAAGATAGAGGGCAAGAGAGATCAAAGCCGACACAGTAAGACGATATTAGATATAATGACAGCGTGACATGGCGAAGAGCTTAAAAAAAGTCATGATAAAGGAATACTGAAAATAGAACATTTCCAGTAAGCCTGACACCTGAAGACCTTACATTTATTACTTTCATGTTATAACTGTTTACGACAATATGTTACAGCGTTTCCTAATTAATTTGCTGCTGTCATATTGTAATTGATTGTAGAAATACGTTACAGGGTTTCTTAACACATTTATTGCTTCCTTGTTGTCAACATCAGTAGTTCTCAACCTATTTCTAACTGTGGACGCTTAAGGCACACATTTTCTTGTGTGGTCCCCACGAGGTAAACACGACAATAATCAAAACCGTCACAAATGAAATTCTAATAAATTTCTGTACACAGGTCTCGAAGGTCACGGTTAAAAGATACGGAAATCATTTTGGGAATCCCGGATACTTCCACAGTTCATTTATAACTAGTCACACTTATGGACCTCAACAACATAAGATATATTGACTAATGGGAAAATAAGCCGTTTAAAATGTCTCATTTGAGTATTCCCTTGATTTTCATTGGCTATAACAGAAAGTATACTCGTAGTGTCCAATAAAAATCACGGAAATAGTCAAATCAATCATTAAAGAAGTCTTCTGGTCACTCTAGTCCATGGACAATTCACATGTCCCATTTTACTCTTTTTTTGTTTGCTAAATTGTATTGCTCTTGAGAAAATTATTTTCAATCATCATCAAGTTTAATTATAGTTGCCCCATTCTAGGACAGCAATTAATCACTTTTTGAATATATGCCTTTGGTTACTAAATGTTCAAGAATTTTCTTCTCATCAGAGGTACTCAAAATCTTTGCTGTCTGCTTCTAATTTTTTCTAAAATTTGTCATTTTACTCCAGCAACTCTAAGGACTTCTGCCTTAATTTCTTGGTTATCTACGGGATTTTCATCATTCTTCTAAAAAACCACATTTCAGTTGCCCCCAGCTCGCCTTGAGCTCTTTTGTATACCGTTCACGCTCCACATCGATAACGAATAATTGATTTTATATAACATTATAGGAACATCATGAGAAGAGGTGTGTTGGAGAAAATCGTAACAACAGGAAAGATCGAGGGTAAGAGAGACAGTGGAAGACAACGTGAGAAAATTGGATGGCTTGAAAGCCTTGTATGATGCAGAATCGTCAGAAACTATAAATTAAAGCATAAAAAAACAGAGGACTGTGGAGAGATATGATCGAAACGTCGGAAGGCATGATACCAATGAATGAATAACATTATAGTCCTCGAATTTGCGTTTTCACTGATAGTTCTCCATTACATAGAATGTGTCTTATTTTTTAATGCTGATTTGGCTTGTGCTATCCTGCTCGTTATCTCACTGGAGCATCGGCAATCTTATGTTCAAATGGTGCTTGGATACTTGATTTTATCCACTTCATTTACTTATGCGCTATTGATATTAATACTGCATCTTGACGGTGTATTATTTTGAAACAATAATTACTTCTGTTTTCTATGTATTTGTTTAAAAAAAATTTTTTTTTGGAGAACCCCGGGAATTGTTATCGAGGAGCTCTTACTTCCTATGTAGGGGATGGTTTTTCTGAGATCTCTTTCATACCCAGGAGAGTTCATCTTTCGGCTTAGTGCAATGCCTATCGAAGGGGCATTCTACTCAAGGGAGAGGGGGCTATAATTGTATAGATGACATGCTACAAAGCTTCCATAATAGAGCATGAATATAACGGAATGTCATCTACTAAGGTTTAATGTTGCATGGGTTGGTTTGTCTAGTGGGACATTGTTGTGACTAACAGATGCAACAGCATGCGTTTCTTTGTGTTTAGACTGAGGTTTCGTTTTGACTTTCTTGTACTAATATGGGCAACAGGACTTGAAGTTCTAGTTTGCTTCCTACAATTAATACTGTATCAAAACACAATCAGCAAACAATACATGTGATATTTCTTTGACTTTGAATTTTGTGTTCATGTCAAATCTCGATTATTTTGATGCAACTTGTATGTTTCACATTTTTTGTGAAGTCTTTAAAGATAATTTATAACGATATCGCCCCAATAAAATTGTCTAATGTCTTTTATCTATGTGTTTAATATTTCCTTTGAATTATGAAAAGTAATCTTTATTTGTATTAGTTTAAACCAAAATAGACTGTTATACTGTATTTATTTCAGTTATGTTAATATTGTTATTTCGTTTCTAGGAAATACGTGGTTGTTCTAAAAAGCTCAAATTTGCTGAGCATTGTTAGTTAATATACAATACAGAACGACATGTAATCGTCATTAGAACTTATATTCTTTGCTGTCGAACACAAATAAAACGTTATGTAGCAGTGATTAAATTATATGTATGTTTGTTTGAGAGTCCAAGCAATTGCGAGCGATTAGCTCTTACTTCCTTATGTGAAATGGGGAGGTGTAAGAGCTTAATTTCATACCCAGAAGGCTTCACCTTTCGGCTTGGTGCAATACCTATTTGGGGGAACTTCTACTCGGGTGGGTGGAGTAGATTAAATTATTAGTTATTGCTCAGCAACTGCCGCACACAAACATAAATCTATGTAGATGTGATAAAAGTAAATATTCCTTGGTGGCTGTCAAACACAAACAGAAAGCTATGTAGCCGTGGTTATAGTAGACTTTCCTTACTGTCACACACAGACATATAATTATGTAGCCGTGAGTGGAATACATAGTCCGTGGTGAGTCACACATAGAAACAGACAATTATGTATCCGTGATGAGTAGATGTTCCTTGGTGACTGTGAAACACAACAAGAAAGTTAAACGGAAACACAGAAACAAAACGGTATGTGGCTGTGATTAGAGTAGATATTCCTCTGTCGCACAGAAACAAAATATTATGTAGGCGTAATTAGAGTAGATGTTCCTTGATGACTGTAATACACACGCATGAAGTTATGTAGCTGTGATTAGAATAGATGTTCCTTGGTGACATGAATACACAAACATAACTGTGATTAGAGTAGATGTTCCTTGGTGACATAAATACACAAACATAACTGTGATTAGAGTAGATGTTCCTTGGTGACATAAATACACAAACATAACTGTGATTAGAGTAGATATTCCTTGGTGATATGAATACACAAACATAACTGTGATTAGAGTAGATGTTCCTTGGTGACATAAATACACAAACATAACTGTGATTAGAGTAGATGTTCCTTGGTGACATGAATACACAAACATAACTGTGATTAGAGTAGATGTTCCTTGGTGACATAAATACACAAACATAACTGTGATTAGAGTAGATGTTCCTTGGTGACATAAATACACAAACATAACTGTGATTAGAGTAGATGTTCCTTGGTGACATAAATACACAAACATAACTGTGATTAGAATAGATGTTCCTTGGTGACATAAATACACAAACATAACTGTGATTAGAGTAGATGCTCCTTGGTGACATAAATACACAAACATAACTGTGATTAGAGTAGATGCTCCTTGGTGACATAAATACACAAACATAACTGTGATTAGAGTAGATGTTCCTTGGTGACATGAATACACAAACATAACTGTGATTAGAGTAGATGTTCCTTGGTGACATGAATACACAAACATAACTGTGATTAGAGTAGATGTTCCTTGGTGACATGAATACACAAAAATAACTGTGATTAGAGTAGATGTTCCTTGGTGACATGAATACACAAACATAACTGTGATTAGAGTAGATGTTCCTTGGTGACATGAATACACAAAAATAACTGTGATTAGAGTAGATGTTCCTTGGTGACATGAATACACAAACATAACTGTGATTAGAGTAGATGTTCCTTGGTGACATGAATACACAAACATAACTGTGATTAGAGTAGATGTTCCTTGGTGACATAAATACACAAACATAACTGTGATTAGAGTAGATGTTCCTTGGTGACATGAATACACAAACATAACTGTGATTAGAGTAGATGTTCCTTGGTGACATAAATACACAAACATAACTGTGATTAGAGTAGATGTTCCTTGGTGACATAAATACACAAACATAACTGTGATTAGAGTAGATGTTCCTTTGGTGACATAAATACACAAACATAACTGTGATTAGAATAGATGTTCCTTGGTGACATAAATACACAAACATAACTGTGATTAGAGTAGATGCTCCTTGGTGACATAAATACACAAACATAACTGTGATTAGAGTAGATGTTCCTTGGTGACATGAATACACAAACATAACTGTGATTAGAGTAGATGTTCCTTGGTGACATGAATACACAAACATAACTGTGATTAGAGTAGATGTTCCTTGGTGACATGAATACACAAAAATAACTGTGATTAGAGTAGATGTTCCTTGGTGACATGAATACACAAACATAACTGTGATTAGAGTAGATGTTCCTTGGTGACATGAATACACAAAAATAACTGTGATTAGAGTAGATGTTCCTTGGTGACATGAATACACAAACATAACTGTGATTAGAGTAGATGTTCCTTGGTGACATGAATACACAAACATAACTGTGATTAGAGTAGATGTTCCTTGGTGACATGAATACACAAACATAACTGTGATTAGAGTAGATGTTCCTTGGTGACATAAATACACAAACATAACTGTGATTAGAGTAGATGTTCCTTGGTGACATAAATACACAAACATAACTGTGATTAGAGTAGATGTTCCTTGGTGACATAAATACACAAACATAACTGTGATTAGAGTAGATGTTCCTTGGTGACATAAATACACAAACATAACTGTGATTAGAGTAGATGTTCCTTGGTGACATGAATACACAAAAATAACTGTGATTAGAGTAGATGTTCCTTGGTGACATGAATACACAAACATAACTGTGATTAGAGTAGATGTTCCTTGGTGACATGAATACACAAAAATAACTGTGATTAGAGTAGATATTCCTTGGTGATAGGAATACACAAACATAACTGTGATTAGAGTAGATGTTCCTTGGTGACATGGATACACAAACATAACTGTGATTAGAGTAGATCATTCTGTGTAACTAACGCATAAACAAAATATTATGTAGCCGTGAATAGAGTAAATAATCCTTGGTGACTGTGAATGATATGGTACAATAAAGGAGGTAAGTTAACATTAGAAACATGTATATAACAGCTATCTTATTCTTTATCGTTTTTTATCAATCTCCTACAGATTAGCGTGATGTAGTGTGATGAACCATGGAGTGTGAAGAACCATGGAGTGTGAAGAATCATGTAGTGTGAAGAACCATGGAGTGTGAAGAACCATGTAGTGTGAATAACGACATTCATTGTGCCATGGTTTACAATTTGGCCGCGCTATCTTCATCTTTAGGCAAGGCACATCCCATTTAAACATTCCTTTTGTGTCGTTTTGGCCCTCTCTGGAATAGGACAGCCGAATCTGAAACGTTCTTACTTGCCTCTTACAACATTCGTGGAAGGTGACTGTGTTTCTATACTTTGCTCCCCTCTATGACCAGGACATCACGCGAATGTATTGCAATATAACTTTGACTTACTAATTCAGGTACAATAAGATATGTATTCAACTCATAATGTCATCTTCCTTAAGGCATGATATGCACTACTCCAACATTCATACACAACCTTATGTTGTTGCACACTGATAAACTATGTATGTTCGAGTGTGCTACAAAAAATGTATGATTTTTTGAACGTCTCGGATATCAAATGTGGTTTATTCAACTCATAATATCATCTTCTTTAATGAACGCTATGTAATTCTCCAAATTCGATGTTAATTTATCTGATATAGCCAAAGACATATGTAAACACTCTGTGATGTTTATCTGATACAGCCAAAGACATGTCTAAACACTCGATATTGTTTATTTTATATTGTCGTTGTATGCCCCCTCACGCGGCCCCATTACCTCTGTTACCAGTTACTATGCCTTCTGTTTTATCAGTAATATGATGTCTCTTTCATATTGTTGTTTTGGGCAGCCCGTTTCCCTGTTACCAGTCGCTAAGTATGTCACTACTATTGTGTATATGCTGTTATTTCTCTTCATACGATAAAAACATCCGTTCATTTCTATGAAACTGTTTGGGAATCAATACTTTCCCACATTTAAAGTCAGCAGCCATGACCGACTTCAGCATAGACCTGTCAACAGAACGTAAACACATCTACATTTGTGACTTTTTAGATTATTGTCGTGTTTTCATTGGTTACTTTATATACACGGAGTCGCAAGCCAAAAAAATAATCAAAGCCGACAAACATAATGCACGGACATAATAAAGTAAAATCAACCTTCTAGGTCATGTTTAGTTTCTGGTGAGAGGTCTTAGGATGCCGGCTACACTTTTCCACTGGTTCTCACTCTATGATATTCTCAATATCATTAACAAATATTTAATTTTGAAAGAAGTAATTTTTTTTGCCACGGTTTTACTAAGTGTCAATGTTTCACAGCAGTAAATTACCACTGGGAGTATGCGTGCTTTAATAAGGTATAACTTAGCTTTACTAGCTTCACTGATGGTGCCTTGCTAACTAGTTTGTTATTGCTGTTCTTGATTGTACTATTTACCATGCAAGATTTCTTCAAATTCTTGGATATCAAATTTTCTGCAGTCATCATTTTAAAATGTAGATAAGATCCATAGAAATCATATGTAATGAATACAATTGCCTTAAAGCGACAGCATAACTATTTCTTATAATTCACAGGTTTTGATGGTTTCCGGTTTCCATGAGTTTTTCGAAGCTGCTCATTTTAGTATAAAATCTTAGTTCTCAAACTGTAAAAAAATTCATTTGTACAAAATCCTGTTGTATAGAATTATTTAACAGTTGATAGCAAAATTAAAACTAAAATAATGGAAAAAATAGACAGTTCAAATATATTATGTATATCATCACGGAAAATACACAACTGGTTGAAAAAGCCTAGACGATTGACTTAACCGAACTCCAATTACCATATTTTTATTCAGGATTTCTCAGTGAAATGACACGCCTCCTGCCAAGAGTATCATTCAATAGCACGTACCTCCATATTTTTTAGCGACAATTCGAAAAGATCTTCAAAAAAATGCACCTCGTAAAAGAAATGTAAATGGGATTCGAAATCGTAACCTCTTGAGCACAAAGCATATTATTTAACCACTACGCCAGGAATATCTCATATCTTTAAAAAAAAAGAAGTATTCTGATTTCTAATTACAGATGCAACATGACAAGGGGAAATTGGTTGCCACATATCCTAAATTATAATTTAAATAAATCTTACAGAAATGTATCAATGTTATAAAGCATCATTTCTATCTATGGGTCTTCATCAATATTATAAAAATCTTAAAGTCATCTAAACAGTTTAAATATTTTATACAACAGTTTATACACTAAAAGTACTAAGATTTTATGTATAATAAAACGAGTAGTATCGGAAAGTCATATGTAAAACGTTAAACCACACAAGACCCAGTTAATTTATTTAATTATTTTATTTGTTTGCTGTTGATTGGGAAAGTGATAAATACATATCGATTCAGACAATGGATTTTTGTTAACTTTATTCTAATCTACGCAATTACGTATGTCAGATTTTATCCTTAACAAATTAACAGAACTCATATTTTTTACTCCTAAAAATTAGGTCACTAGTGTTAAAAATGGAAATAATTACAAAGAAAAAACAGACTTCAGCATAACTATTAATGAAATCTCTGTATAATTATGCGCTAAACAAATTGGATAGGATATTAATTTTTAAAAAAATTAATTGAAAGTCAACTGTATTATATCATAATTTTGAATAAATTATTATATGACAAAATTGCAAAGATAATAACGAGAGGAAAATGAGAGTGGAAAAGAAGAAGGGACCAAATTTATGACATTTCAATCGGATTGCACCATATGCATGAGAAAAAGATTTAAAAAATGTAAGGACGGAGCTTGCAACAACAAAAGCGGTTAGGAAAATATGATTGACCGTTGAGTGAACAGTTTCTGAAGATTATGAAACCAAAAAGTGGTTAGAATACGAAAATATGAAACACATGAACAGTAAGCTGCATCAGATTAATATCCTGGACAAAAGATTATGTTAAATTCCATTTCACATTCTCAATATAATTTTAAAGATAAGAAATATACAATTATTATTTATTGAATTATATTAGAATAATTATCCATGTCTCCTAATATAGTGGTTCTCAACATCGGTATATTTACCTCACCCGGGGCTACAGGGACTTGAAGGGGAACAACACAAAAGGAACCTACTGAAGGATAAAAACAAGAATTAGTCCGATAAAGCTTGAAAAACCTATGTGAATCAAAAAAGAATGTCAATAGCTATTATAGGCAACAGAAGGGTCAAGGAACACAATTTTTTTCCCAATTTGACCTCAGTACACATAGATCAAACCATATCTTACTTAAAATAATATTAACGCACTCACGATAGCTTGCACCAAGTATAACATGAAAATAAATAAGCAGAAAACATAAGTAATGAAAATCTGAGAATCACCAGATCCAGTGAATAATAAATAAATAAATAAAACTAAAGTGAAACAAATCTCTAAATTTAAATACCTGGGAAGTATATTCACAGGCAACGGAAAATTAGACAGAGAGATTGATACAAGATGCCAGAAAGCAGACATAGTGACAGACAGCTATCACATTTATTGCTCAACACAAAGATCAAGAAGAAAGTGAAGAGACAGATGATAAACAGTATTTGTATGCCAACACGCTGCTATCATATTCCAGACATAGGCGCTGACAGCAGCCCAGGTGAGATAACTTACAACATGTGAGTTGAAATGCCTGGGAAAAGTAACAAGCGTGACCACACTAGATAAAATGAGAAATTATGCAATCAGGAGAAGAATCGGTATAAGGTCATGCACAGAATACATCGAGAAACAACAAATACAATGGTTTGGACATCTAATGAGAATGAAAACACTGTGAGCATCACACAACAGTAGGTCGACAGAAGATGTTGGACACTGTCCTTTACAAACGATATCCTGATATACAGACATGGCAAGGACAAAAGATCAATCGTGAGTGTACTGCACAGGGAATTAAACCATTTGCCTCCTGGACTGATGATTCTGGGGCATCGATCAACCTAAAGAAAAATATGATTTTCCGGTACCAATAAAATCTTTTAATTTGTAACTGTGCAAACTGTGCAGATTTATTCAAGTTTGATACATCACCCCCACTGTGGCGATGAGGGAGCGAAATGTAAGCAGAACGTCACCATGTATCATTACATCTGATCACTGCTTAATTTACACTAAGTGTAATGCGTATTTAAAATGTACGAGAAGGCTGCCAACCAATATTAGCTGGTTCCTTATCTCACAATTTAAAACACAAACCACATTCACCATTACACATTTTAACCATGTATAAGATAAAGCGCATTTATGGGAATTATATTATAAGCTTATTAACTACATCACTATGTCATATAAGAATCACATATATATTCCATTTACATATGATGGAGCATAACGGCAAGGTGTCTTTTACAGCATTAAATAAGTAGCTTGACGCAAGGTAATCCTGTATAACAGTCAATAAATCTGTAAAAACATCTAATACCCGTGTGATGTCATTGTAATGATGGCGTAGTAATATTATATTGTTACATAAATGTACAGATTAAAGAATATTACTTTTACTTATTCATTAGCTTTAGCGTTACTTTTTTTTACGTCCAAATGTATTATATTAAAACACGCGTAACTAAATCATTAAAACGTATGTGCACTAACATCGTGTTTGGACTGAAAACATTTGCAAACATCATAAAACAATTGTTCAGCATTAGCAAAAGTATGATCGTATCTACAAAAACAATGACCTGATTAAGAATGTAATAATTAAATCAACGAAATACTATTTGTCGGCGATCAAAGTCTAATATACGAAAATGAGGAAAAAGTGCATAACCATGATAATGCACTGCTAATAGCAAGTAAGACGTACACCGTGGAATTTAAAGTTCATAAAACAGTGGTTACGAAAATTAACAAGTCAGCAACACCAATGGATATAATAATCAATAATACAATATTGAAACAAGCCTAAAAAAAATTCTAGGCAGCTTTGTTTTCAGAAAATGAAAGGCTAGACAGAAATAGAAACAATGTGTCAGAAAACAAATATAGCGACTTATTAACTTTCACTCTTACTTCTCCACCTAAAGATCAAGATGGAAATCCAAAGACAGATAATATAATTACCATAACGTTTATCGCTATTCAAAAATCTAACATATTTATACCAACATTCTGCTACGAATGCCAAACATTGCCAAACGCAGACTCGCATCAAAGTAAAGTCGGTATATGTGAATTCAATTTCCGAGGAAAGCTGCAATGGTTACTGAACTAGATAAAGCAAGAAATAACGAAAATAGGGAAAGAATTGATATAATATCATGTATTGAGCATGTTGAATGGTTGAGTAAAAAAGTAAAATGGTTGAGTCACCTTATGAGAGTGAACCCAAACTGCATACAAATAAGAACATATAACAAACGAATATTCTGATATTTAGAGTCAAAGGTAAACCAAGAAAACTGGGCATATAAAACATCACGATTACTTTGAACATACATGCACTCAACGCAACCAAAGTGTTGATATATGCACAATACACATTTGGTCTTGAAGGATCACTGTGGCCCCCAACCTTACGCTCAGCAGGAAGTGTGGATGTAATCACCCATCATTATCCTGGAGAAAGACAATAGGTAATCAAAAGTCACCATTGCTGAAAACTGACCATGACCAGGAACCATGACCAAAACAAAGGCTATACGATAGTGAGAACAATAACTTTTTGACAGGCCGGCCAAATTATGTCGATAGTGAGAACAGTAACTCTTTGACAGGCCGTCCAAATTATGTCGATAGTGAGAACAGTAACTCTTTGACAGGCCGGCCAAATTATGTTAAGGTAACCTAGGGGCCTCGGCCCGAGGGAAAATACAGAGCATGTCTGTCCAAGCATACGAAGTCTGAATATGGTGGATATCGTGAATGAAACGGGCTGGAAGTCACTTGCCAGCAGAGCGGTGTGGAACACAAGCGGCTTTGTGAGACTTATAAAACTCTAGGCATCCACTGCATTGCCAGTTGTCGTGATTTAACTTGCCACTGCAACACTGTTGGATCAGGAAGAACGAATGTGGTCGAAAGAATAGCACAAACTCATCCAGGCTTTAAGCAAAATTCAGCGCTGTTATAACTCAACTATGATTATCCATTATCATTAACTTACACAACAAGTAATGTGGCGAAGGGGAAGTGGCGAAACAGAACGTGTGGAATAATAAAGTATGCAGGTATCCCTAAACTAATTTGCTGAAGCCAGCGACAATATTGGCTTTACCATAAATACAAAGACAATATCGACATTTAGTTCCAAATGCAAGTCCAAATGGCGGAAACAGCATTTTAAACAGTAGCGTAGCGGGAGGGGGGGGGAGGCGGAAGTGCGGATCTTCCCGGGCGGCATCAGCGGGAGGGCGGTAAATTTAATTTTGTCCAGCCTTTCACAATCACAGACATATTTTTTTAATGTCACAAGCACGGAAAATTACCATTCCGCCCAGGGCGCCATTGGCCCACGCTACGCCACTGATTTTAAAGACTCACTTAAACACACACAATCATGGGAGAATATTGCATAAGACAGTTCCGAATGGCGTCGCAGAATCAAGAGTTGAGCAGCAACTGCAGAGAACCTCAGACATCATGCTGCGCAATAAAACGTGCTAGAAAAAAGGGAAGATCTGCTCCATGTCCCACCAACTCAACCCAAACATACTTAGAGTGTGGTAGGAATTCCAAGAACGAATACGACTTATTTGTCATAGTCGAGCACACTGCAGACACCATCATCTTCATCATCATCCAAATGAGCTGTATGGTCATCGTCGACGTCAATGGACGACCATCACCATAATCAGTAGTATTATTAATAGTAATAGCAGTGGTAGTAATAGCAGTAGTGATAGTAGTAGTAGTAGTAGTAGTAGCGATAGTAGGAATACCACTCGTAGTAGTATTATTAGTGGTAGTAGTAGTAGTGATAGTGATACTAGTAGAAACAACAGTGGTAGTAATAGTGATAGTGCCAAAATCAGCAGCAGTAGTAGTAGTAGTAGTAGTAGTAGTAGTAGTAGTATTAGTAGTAGTAGTAATAGTAGTAGTAGTATTCGGTAGTCCCAGTAGTGGTAACAGTAGTAGAGGTATTATTATTATTACTAGTGATTGTGATAGTATAGCAGTAGTAGTGGTAGTAATAGTAATCGTGATAATAGTAACAGTAGTAGGAATATTGATGGTAGTAGTAGTAATAATAATCGTAATAGTAGTAATAGTAATAATATTTACGGTATTAGTATTAGTAGTGATAACAGCATTAGTAGTAGTGGTTGTAGTAATGTCAGTAGCAGTCTCGTGTTGACAACACTGATATTTCAGAACAGTGCATGTATTAAGTCAGTATTTTTCCTTTATAAATATCATACCTGGCCATAGTCTAGTCATCATTATTCCCGCCTCCTTTAATTTCTAACAAAATCTGGAATCTTGCACTTGTAGACTTAGAACAGTTGGCTATTTTAAAATATTTCAAAGTCAATTAGAAAAGGAACATAACAAGAACAGACTAGGAAGCAAGTGAACTAACCATTGGACTTCTGCCGTGTTTACAATGCACACATGATTGATATTGAAAAGAACCATATTTTGAGAAATAGAGAAATAGAGAGGGAGACTATTGAGAAATAGAAATATAAACAAAATGTGAGAGATGACAACGTGTTGAAAGAAAGAGAAAGAGGTTGTGAGAGAAAAATAGAGAAGAAATATGGAAATAGAAAGACCGAGAGAGATAGAAAAGGGGCAAATATTGAGAGAAAGAAAGAGAGAGAGACAGACAGAGAGAGAGAGAGAGAGAGAAAAGTAAAGAATCGAACAATTTTCTTTTAGGAAGTAATATGGTTTCAGTAGCTGGACAAACGAGAGGTAACACGATGTAAACATAACTAATCAGAAATCTCTCATAGAATCCAATTTCTGATCCCGAAACCAGGAAGTGTGGCCCATTGTGTAATCCTGGCGACTAGTGAGATTTTCGACCAGTGTTATCTATTTATTAGAGGTGAACCTACGTCATTTCCCTGAACTGGCTACTTTCCTTGTCCACTCACTTTGTTGATTAGAACAAATGAATCGAAGATAAAAGTGGCGTGAGAACAAGAGATATCCTGACCTCCTGCTTCTTTATCCTGGATGGTCCAGACTGAGCCTCTCATGAAATTGATGACTACGTTTGAGTTGAGGAATAGCTGTTGAGTAAATGGTCCCCTTTTCACTGTTGTCTTCAATCAATTTCTTGATACTAGATCAGTTTCTTTCAGACACTATTCTGAATCAATAATGAGCACTCGGACATCGTGACGTTCGTTTGAAGATTGAAGGAGAGGACAGACAAGATGGTGGATAATGTAAATGAATTACTGAAGTAAATCGTTGTACTTAGAATGTGAATGTACCAATGTGATAGTTTTAAAATTGTTGGAAATACGTTAAACCTTGAGATGCACTGGTGACATCGATATAATCTAACTAAGAGGTACTGCCTTATGTTACTACGCTCGTCTCCCCTTATTCTAAATATAGCATGATTGCGCGTATCATTTCCATCTTCTTCTTCTGCGTTCGTTCTCAAACTCCTGCAGATTAGCACGATGTAGTCTGGAGAACAGAATGCGCTGTGTCATGGTTTACAGCATTGCTGCGATATTGCGCATTTAGGCCCGACACATCCTACTTCAGCATGGCTTTGGGTCACTGGCCCTATATGGGATTGGACAGCTAACTACTTCCTATAACCTCCTTAGTCGCCTTTTACGACAAGTGTGGAAGGTAAACATTGTTGCTATTCTTTGATCACATTTCGGGCCCCGGCAACACATGGGCGATGTCCATCTGAAAAGTATAGACATTTGCACAGAAAGTAAACAAGCCTTCACTACTTACATTTGTTATTGTTGTCGTGTTTTTCATTGTTCACTTTTTCTAAACTTTAAATCGCTCTGGCTATTTCTGGCATGCGATTCCAATTATACGAGTATAAATATTAATCAATGAAACATACGACAGTAATTAAAAACGTAACGAATGAAGGCGTGTTTACCAACTCTTCAGATGTCTTAAATAAATTAAGAGACAACATATAAAATGGTTTGCACACATCAGCAGACTACCATCAGACAGCATACCACAGCACGCCTGTGTGTTGCCGGGGCCCGAAAGGGGAGCAAAGAATAGCAACACTGTTTAACTTCCATGCATGTCGTAAAAGACGACTAAGGAGTTTATGGGATGGAGTTGGCTGCCCCATCCCATATAGGGTCAGTGACCCAAAGCCATGCTGAAGTCGGATGTGTCAGGCCGAAAGGAGCAGATATCGCAGCAATGCTGTAAACCATGACACAACGCATTCCGTTGTCCAGTCTACATCCTGCTAATCTGCAGGAGTTTGAGAACGAACACAGAAGAAGAAGAAGAAGAAATACTGCTGACGGTCATGACGTGTAACACTCATCTTTGTGCAATGGGAAGTTTTCTCCACAACTTTATGCTCCATTTCATGCCGAAAAGGTTTCTCCACAATTTTATGCTTCGTTTCATGCCGAAAAGGTTTCTCCACAACTTTATGCTTCATTTCATGCCGAAAAGGTTTCTCCACAACTTTATGCTTCATTTCATGCCGAAACGGTTTCTCCACAAATGTATTCTTCAATTCATGCCGAAAAGGTTTCTCCACAACTTTATGCTTCATTTCATTCCGAAAAGATTTCTCCACAACTTTATGCTTCATTTCATGCCGAAAGGGTTTCTCCACAACTTTATGCTTCATTTCATGCCGAGAAGGTTTCTCCACAACTTTATGCTTCAATTCATACCGAAAAGGTTTCTCCACAACTTTATGCTTCATTTCATGCCGAAAAGGTTTCTGCACAACTTTATGCTTCATTTCATGCCGATAAGGTTTCTCCACAACTTTATGCTTCATTTCATGCCGAGAAGGTTTCAACTGTTAGATATGTGCCATGCATTTACATGACTCCTTCTACTTGGAATATGTAAATCAAAATTACACATATAATGTTATATTGATGATGGGGCTACCACATGAGGACAGATTCACGATAAGAACATAACATTATCTAGAGGAGTACTGTTACATGGTGAGAGGTCTCATGAGTACTTGGTGAATTCTTTAGACATTCCGCATGGCGATACATAAGTTTGAAAAGTTGAAAGTCGGATTAAAAATCGTAGAGGATTGACTTAAATGTATATTGGATTATATATGAACTCGGGCCTTTCTCCACAAAGCGGCCCCCTCCTACGATAGTACGACTCATTGCAGGTAACCTAGTTTATTCAATTGAGAATCCTTAGACATCCACTAAATAATTACACTTTAAGAACAAGTCGCGACCTATTGAATACAAAGCGAATGGCTTAATAACTACACCAGGCAATTCCTTTAATATCCCTCTGATATGTTTGTTTAAACAAGTTGGGGGAGATTTACAAATGTACGTCGCTAGAAACAACTGTTGGGTATGGGAAGAAACAACATAAGGAGAAATAACCGTTTGTTAGGGGAATAATCATTGCAATAAATATCATGGTTGTATGTGGTGCAGTAACTTTGCAATAACAGTTCAGAAACTGTGCATTAACGGCGGACTAACGATGCAGAAACTACATTAACGGTTCAGGAACAGTGAAGTAACGGTACAACAACGGTGCAGTAACTGAGCATTAACGGCACAACAATGGTGCAGAAACTATGCATTTATCACAGATGATTTCTGCTTGTAAGCTGACACATATGATTTCTGCTTGTCTGCGATATCAACGCCATGTCAGCTGACACATCTGATTTCAGCGTGTATTTTAGTGATGTTGACCTATGGGATGAGGGATTCAACTCATCCTCTACCTCCATAGCCGCCTCTTACGATATGCACCAGTTTACGTTGCTGCAATTCTGTGTTGTATGCTCGAGTACTAGAACACAAGGACGCATACATTCTAATTGACGTGATTTATCCCAACAACAGATTGATTATGGGGTGTCCTTAAATTACCTCACTATTAATAGATGAGGGGTCTAAATACGATTGACAGTTACTGACAAGGGGGTGGGGGTTATAAAAGTTGACATCAATAATACTGTTTTTATACAAATATTATTTTGTTTTAAATTGGAACATTCTAACAATCTGAAAAAGCATGCACTAGTTTGGTAATTTTTCTGATTAAAAAAACGTATTTCGAGTTTTGGTAATTGTTTAGACATAAATACGCAGGGGACTCCTGGATTCGTGACAATTGTGTCTAAGGGAAGGTGTCCAAAATTATTGGCAAACATTTGTTGATATGATTTATGGACAACCCCTTATGATCGAATATATATATATGGACATGAATAACAAGATCTTTAAAATATAAATAAAATCGTAACAGGTTTGTTTTCACTCAAGCAGGTTCATTTCGCTTGAACTTCAAACTCATTTTTTTCGTAGTTTACATTGCGTTTTCATTATTCTCCTTTTCTGCTGTATTTATCGTTAGTTATTTCCTCGGTCATCACGTGCAACGAATCATTGATAAAACAGTTTCACGTAAAACCACAACGCATATCTTAAAAACATTACTCATAATCAAATATTGACCACATTCAGAACGTGCTAATTTCCGCATGGACCTTGTTAGCCCCGAAACTAATTTCTTGGGCAATTTCTTTAATTCAAGCAGAGTTATGTCCTGGAATGTCTTGCCTTCATCCGTCCAGTCACGTGTTAATACGAGCTTATACAGAAATCTTTACTCTGTTCGTAGTTTCGTAAAGATCCATTAAGGTAATGTTCGGTTAATTGCATTATTGCTTATCAATAAATTCCGTGCATAAAAGATATATATTTTCTTGCATGTCATTGCCCTTGATAACGATCACACAAGACTTCCCAAAGACAAAATTTACTTAGACTTCTACAGCAGCTACAGAAATACAGGCATGCTAAACGTAACCTGTAGCTATCTGTTTAAGCTATATTAGTGTGTGTGTTTTTTCCAACGTTTACAGCTGATACTCCACTTAGATATATTGTAAATGCCTCCCGCCCGCCCAAGACTTGTAGATCTCAACTCCACCTCCACTTTTTCAACAGAGTCGTAGTAGAAAATATTTACAAACAATTATTACATTTTTGATAGCATTGTATGTCTTATATGTTAATACAATGTCTTTTTTTCCTTGAACTTTAATTACAAATACATGATTAACATAAAATAAAATTCATGAAACAGTAAATGTTAATAAAGAAAACATTACTTTATGAAATATTAATGTGAAGGATGACACTGTTTTGCATTGATAATTTTCTTATTATTCGGTCTCATTGTAGACAAGGCACATCGGATATGACTTTCAATGTCAAGATGGCGTTGATGGTTTGTTTTTATTATAATGAGTGCAGAAAACACCGAAGTGTATATAAATATATGGAAGATGGATTCAATAGCACTCATTGAAACTTTTGACACTTGTGGGTACAATGCAAGATAACGTATCCAAAACTCACTAAGATTCATCCTAAAAAAATCATGTTTGGCAGTTGACACGTCAGTTCTATGACGTCTTCTAGAAAAAAATGTCTGGTAGTAAAGCAATATTAATAACAAATGGATTTCTCATTAACACATAAGACCAATCATTAGATTAAATATCAGTAAAGTATGAACAACACAAAAATTTAACAAAATATCACTTTAACTTGTAAATGAAGGATACAACTTGGCACATAATTCCAGGACACTGCAGGTAGAACTGGGCATACGCTATGTATGACAAAATAAATATGTTGCTCTTTTCGTAAGTACGAGATCTTCATAATGACATCGTTAAATTAACCGTGGTTATAACAATATGTTTCTTTGAAATAACAGTCATTGTTTCTTCTCAGTTTATTTAACTGTAATTTTTGAGACATCCTGTGGTATGCTTACGGTTTTAACTGAAAAGCAATCATACTTGTACCACACTAAATTCCCAAATCACTCCGCGCACCATTGTGATCACTTCACCCCCCCCCCTACAGTAGGATGTGCCATTGGGATCACTTCACGCATCCCTAGTTGGACGTGCTATTGGGGCTAAAACCGCTTTGATTTCAAACGTTGCCTACCAAGTGTAAACGTAATCCGAAATGGGCTATTCATTTCATCTAAGTACAACTGTACTATAATTACAAATATGAGATAATATTGCATATTTATTATAACTATTCTTTGAATTGGAATCGGCGACTGATCGGATCGGATGTTTTTGTATGCGCTATCTGAACATTTCAACATTATCGATTATTTGAAAATGCAAATCTATAACGTTCTTTATCAGATGCAAATTTAGACCTTTGATGTTTAATGCGGTCTGTCATTTATGAGGAGGACTATTCATAATAATTACACAGTTGGAAACCTTGATTTGTAATAATATAATAATATTACATCTGAGCTGGTGGCAATATTAAATAAGTGGTTGCCATATTGAATTCCTGGTGGCTGTCCCATTAAATTCATACTGTCAATAGAAACTGTGCATAAACCGGATATAGTTTACAAGTCTCGGGAACCAGTGTATGTGACATTACTTCTGATCAGGCTGTCCTGACCAAAATTTAAATGCCGTTTCCATCAATGTTTTCAAGTGCAGTTCTGGTTTATTAAATTTGTGAAGAAGGTTAGAATCATGTCCATGTGTTTCTTCATTCAAGAAATTGTTACATTTTGTTAGGAAGGTTAGAGTCATCTCCATGTGCCACCCTTGTGTTGCCTGGGCCCGAAAGGGGAGCAAAGAATAGCAACACTGTTTACCTTCCACGCATGTCGTAAAAGGCAACTAAGGAGGTTATGGGATGGAGTTGGTTGTCCCATCTCATATAGGGTCAGTGACACAAAGCCATGCGGAAGTCGGATGTGTCAGGCCGAAAGGCGCATATATCGCAGCAATGCTGTAAACCATGACACAGCGCATTCCGTTCTTTGGACTACATCCTGCTAATCTGCAGGAGTTTGAGAACGAACGCAGAAGAAGAAGAAAATCTCCATGTTTTCTTCAGTCCAGAAATTATTAAATTTTGTTAAGAAGGTTAGAATCACGCTTGTGTAATTCCTCAGTCAAGAAATTATTACATTTGTTAAGGATATTAGGATCATGTCCATGTGTTTCTTCAGTCCAGAAATTTGGCGTAGAAAACAGGAATTTGGTATTCTCAAATTCAATATAGGTTTGCTTGTGATCAAGTCCAGAAGGTCTCTACAGAATTACATCTGCTATACTGTATGAGAAAATATTTATGTCTGGTTAGTCTGACGTACTAACCCACATCCCTTTACATGCAACAACATCAACAACAACAGTAAGTGCCGTCTCCGCAACCAAGGTTGACTGCAACAGACCTCCAACATCCCCTGTCTCTTGGCGCACTCTACTAGTCCCTAACATGTCCACCTTTTGAGTTTACTCTCCCACATTTATCTCTACCCACTACTTGCTTGCTTCCCTTCTACTTTACCCTCAAGTAAGTTCTTCAATAAGGTGTCATGTCTTTTAATGTGTCCAAAATATTTTATCTTTACTTCCCGTAATAATAATTCTTTCTTCATATTACGTATTGTTAGATCACCTGTTTGTTTTCTTCTCATTCCATGATGTTCTCCCTATTCTTCTATATATAAAACACATCTCAAAGGCACCAATTAAACTTCTAATTGTTTGCTTAGTGTCCATGTTTCTGAGCCATACATTAATATAGAATAGATGTAGCATTTTACATAATTCTCATTTTTAACTTGTTTTTCATCATTGTCTTGTCATTGAAGGTACTTTTAGCCATTCATACTCTCCGTTTAACTTATGTTTCACTTCTTCCGTCATTTGTGACTATGTGTCCAAGATATTGATACTGTTTTACCTGTTGTAGTTTCTCTCCATGTATCTTTATGTTTAGCTCTTGTTCTTCTGTTTCTTTGCTGATTATCATGGCTTTTATTTTTTTTTTAATTTTTATCCAGTCATCCATATTCATTACTTGATTTATTGACTTCTATTAGTCACTGTAGTTCATGTTCCCTTTCTGCTAAAAGAACAGTGTCATCTGAATATCTCAGATTGTTTATTTTTCCCCTTGATCTTGAGTCCTGGCATCCCTTCTATATGTTTAAAGATATTCTCTGTGGAGATATTGAATATTAAATAGGTTTGGTGAAAAAAGCATCCTGGTCTTACCCCTCTTCTTATTTCTATGTATGGCGAGTAGCTGTTTTGTTTTCACACCTTATTGATGCAGTCTGTTCCCAATATATATTTCCAATCAGTCAATTAATTGTTCAGGTTTTACTCAAAGTTCTTGCTGCAGTCCATGAAGCAAATATAAATGATGGTTTGTACTTCTATATATTTATCTATCACTAGTCAGATACTAAGTTTAGCTTCTCTGGTTCCTTATTTTTGCCTAAAACCCAATTGATTTTCACCGACTTCAATCATGATGTATGTAATATGCCATTTAATAAGCAAACTCAGATTCCATCAATCAAGACGACGTGGTGGATGATAACAATAAAACCCATACAAAACCAGACAAATTCAGCTATTAGTCTACTTCATCACGCGCTCAAATTAAGGTTCCTTTTGTGACATTTTTTTTCTGAAATAGATCAATTATGTTGAAAATTTGTCGTCTTTGGAAAGAGATATTTTTTTAATATGCTGCACAATATTTGACACCCCTTCCCCTTTTTTCGCACAAATACATTATTAAATTAAAGTCACACGCCATTTGTTTTTCTACACTGAAATTAAAAAAAAACACTTAAAATTACTTGTTGTTCTTCGTCCATCACAAGTGATGATGCCCATTTCTTACATCCACTTTTGAAAATTCAATTAGAGTTATGTCCTTGATTATGGGTTCGTAGATGGCTAATGAGCCATATTCGAGCTGTAAATGTCCTTGGACAGTTCGGACATGGAATGACCTCTGTAGACGGATCTTGGTCTATCCGTGACTTTCTAACTGCTCTCCGCTTTTGAGCTGCTGCATTTCTCCTCTTTTCACAAGATGATGCGATCTTTTTTATTGCAGAACGCCATGTATATCTATTTTATGCAAGTTCTTCCCATGTATCGTTGTCTATTTCAAAGGCTTTCAGTGAGTTCTTCAACGAGTCCTTGTAGCGCTTCTTTTGGCTACCTTGAGATCGTGTACACTTCTCCAGCTCACCATAGAGAAAATATCTTTGGCAGACGATGGTCTCGCATACGCACCAAATGACCTGCCCAACGAATCTGCGTTTGCTTCAGGATCGTGTCAATGCTTGGGATACCAGTTCTATCAAGGACAGTGGTATCTGGAATCTTGCCTTGCCATCTGATTTTCATAGCTTTTACATTTAAATTACTTACGCCGCGAACCACGGGTCCAACTTATCAATCTAATATATTGTCAACCGCTTCATAATTCAGATACCAACAGAATACATCACCAATCTCTTGAATGGATACCTACAGGCAAAAGAGCCAGGGGTAGAGAAAAAGAAACACTCAGAAGAACAATACTTAGAGAAAGTAAAACAATTCAATATTCATACTATTCAAGAACTGCACATAATAGTTTTGAACAGACAGAATTGGAGAGATCTGACCTCTGCCCTATGCGCTAACTTCAGCGCAAAAAGAAAATGAATGAATGAATGAACGGCTTCATAATCCCCATAATGCTATTTGCACGGCGTGTATTAAGTTTATGTGTAGCTAGCTATATATTGTGATACATACGTCCTTGTCGTGATGGTTGAATGTGTCATTAGTGTTGATAAATAATGACCACAGAAACACAAGCCATATCTAAGTCTCGGAAATATAAGATCTAAAGGCATTTTCTGAAATAGCTAAACAGTGTTTCGTAATAGGAAAATGCCTTATGGTATAAAATTCTATACCGTACATACTCTAATAGAAAAGCTTCAGTTAAAATGGTTCGGTTACAATTATATAATGGTAGAGGAGTGGATATCACCACAGGGAATCAAAAGTAATTGAGGATTGACATTATTGCACTCGGGTTGTCCCATATGTGTTATGTCCCTCTCAACAAGACCACAGACCGACTGTGAAGAGTGCAACTCAGAACTTGCATCTCCGTAACTTCGAATCGTAATCTCCAGAGATATATGGACAAAATCCTCATTTTGTATAAGACGGTGCGATCGAAATCAAATCGTACAGTAATGAACAATAAGACAAGCTACAAATGTAGGAACTGTAAGCATAAGAAGATGACAAGTATCAACTGAAATAAATTGAAGTGTTACCAATAGTAAACGCAACATTCTAACAACGAAACAGAAGAAAAGATTATGTTTCTATTAAAATGCCTTTATCATAACAAAAATAAAAAAACCAGACATTATTTGAAGAAAATTGTCATTCGCTTGTGTCATTTGATTTTGATAATTTTAGACAAATATATTTTTTAATATATATAGTCCAAATAATTTTCAGATAGCTACCTTACTGTGACTGCCAAAATGAATATGTAACCTTTTAATTGCTCACGTTTTCTTCGTGACCCCCAGCAAGTCGATTTGTGTTACCCGCCTGGAGACAACTTTGAGAGCCTCTGGTCTAGACATACTGTAATACATATGTAAGGTATATTGGTATTACTTTAATTTACTGCTTTCTATAAAACTATGTATGTTGTGCGTGACGTGAATTTGGTACGATAGCACAAACTCGGGTGGGATATGAAGTCATTCAGAGACAGTCTATTTACTAACATGATTGAAGTGTCTGTGAAGTCAGCCTTCTCTTGATTGTGTACATGTAGCATTTCTATGGAAGTTAGAGCTGATGTGATCTGAATTTCTATACACATACAACTTTGCTACTGTCATCATTTAATCGCTCTTAGGGACAAAAACGAACGGCAAATATAGCATCAGTAACATCAATTGTCCCGTTTATCTCTATGTTTATATTTGTTCCTTTTCTGCTTTTATTATTATTATTATAATTGTCATCATCAAGATATAACATGTAGCTCTGTATATATGGACGGCAAGTTATTTCTAAAATTAAACATGGTTCTCTGTAGTAGATTTGATGTTTTCACGGCCACACTTTACCAAATGATACTTGATTCGTAAATTAGATTTATTATGGATTAGAAATTAGAAAGTAATTTTTTAACAAACAAGACTTGAATTTTGCAGTGAGTTGTGTGATTACGCATCAAATCTTACAGTGACTTGTGTGATTATGCATCAATTTTTTCAGTGACTTGTGTGATTATGCATCAAATTTTGCAGTGACTTGTGTTATTACGCATCAAATTTTGCAGAGACATGTAATTACGCATCAAATGATTAAATATTTTTAACCAGTACGCTATAAGAAGTATTAAAACTACAGCAGTGAAAATAAACCTATACAGATCTCTAATAATGCATATTCCTTTGTACGATTATAAGAGTTGGACAATTATAGCGGAGAATGGAGAGGGGAATGCAGGCTTTTGAAAACAATGATACAGAGGAATATTACGTAAGCATTATATAGAACATAAAACCAACATATACGTGAAAAACCAAATAAATACTCTTTCAGGCCATCAAGAACATCTCATGGCAGTGGTGAGGCGTCGTAAGCTTGTGTGCTTTGGCCACGTAATGAGGCACGATTCTCTTTCCGAAAAAAAATTTCATGGAACAGTTACGGGTGGAAGAAGAAGAGGAGTACAGAGGAAAGTATAGATTGACAATATTAAAGATTAGACAGGATTAAGATTCTCCACACTCCAACAGAACTTATAACAGAGAGGCATGGGGACATTTTTGTATTGATGTTGTCAGATTGACACCCCTACGACCCACAAGGTCGTATCATTATGGTTTTGATAATGATGATGAAGAAGTATCAGCATGAAATAACGTCCAAGATCTAATAACGTCCATGATCTAATAACGTCCATGATCTAATAACGTCCATGATCTAATAACGTCCATGATCTAATAACGTCCATGATCTAATAACGTCCATGATCAAATAACGTCCATGATCTAATGAAACAGATTCAACATCTACTGATTTATAATTAATACATTGACATGGATTCCGTTAACATATTTAAAAAAAGATCCAACGTCTCTGGATTCTGTTATAATTCTTCACAAAATGGTCCATCTCAGGTTTTAATTGTCACGGCTTTCAACGATCTTCTTTGGCTGTAATATTATTCATGTAACTGCCACTCATTGGTTCATTAATTTTCCTTTAGCGCTGAAGGTAGCGCATATGGCAGTGGTCAGATCTCTCCATTTCTGTATGTTCAAAGCTATTAGGTGTAGTTCTTGAATAGTATGAATATTGTTTGTTTTAATTTCTCTAAGTATTGTTCTTCTGGGTGTTTTCTTTGTTTACCCCTTGTTCTTCTGCCTGTTGGTGTCCATGAAAACGATGGTCCTAAATATCCTTAGTACAAACGTTGTAGTTCACAATTTAACACAGATAATCCCATTTGAATTAAAATAATTGGAGTGAACTAACTTCTGATACACAATACGGTCTAGACGATGTTAGCTGATTAATCCAACTATCGAACTGCCACTACTGATGGAGATATTATCATTGTTATTAATATGACTACTACTATTACATTTGATACTGCTACAATTAATATTGCTACAACAACTACTACAACTATACTACTACATCGACAGCAATAACAACTACTAATACTACTAAAACAAATTATTCTACAACTATTATTATTACTAATATCACTACTACAATTACAACATATACAATAGCTAAAATAGCAACTATAACTACTCCTGGAGCTACTACTACTTCTTTTACGACTATTACATACTACTGTGCTACTACTAATACTATTTCTACTACTTTTGCTGAGAGTACTACTGCTATTGTTGTTACTACTACTACTACTACTACTACTACCACTAATAATTACTACTACTACTTTTTGTATTGCATGTGATATTGCTAGTACTGCTATTGAAGCTGCTATTATACTACTACTACTACTATTGCAATTCTACAACTGCTACTACTACTGTACTTCTACAAACGCTACTACTGTTACTACTACTGTACTTCTACAACTGCTACTACTGCTACTACTACTGTATTTCTACAACTGCTACTACTACTGTACTTCTACAACTGCTACTACTACTGTATTTATACAACTGCTACTACTACTGTAATTCTACAACTGCTACTACTACTGTTCCTCCAGAACTGCTACTACTACTGTACTTCTACAACTGCTACTACTGTTGTTGCAGCTGCTCTTGTGGTTGATGATCCTGCTGCTGCTGCTCCTGCTGCTGCTACTATAACTACAAGTATTACTAATACTACTACTAATACTGTTACTACTACTACTACTATTACTACTACTATAGCTAGCATACCTAATACTACTACTACTACTAGTACTACGTCTACTACTACTACTACTAATACTGTTACTACTACTACTTTTACAACAACTACTACATCATCTACCGCTACTACTTCTGCAATTACTAATTTTATTGCAAGTGCTACTACTAATACTGCTGCTGCTTCTGCTACTGTTCATACACCAACTACTACTACTACTACTGTTACTACTACTACTACTGTACTTCTACAACTACTCTACTATGATTGTCGTTACTACCACTAATGTCAATATTATTGCAGCTACTGCTACTATAAGTGTGAACTCACTTCTACTATTACCACGTATTACTACTAAAACTACTATATACATAAGTAATAATAACCTCGGGCCTGTTAGATCGGGTGATTTTTGCGAGGCTCTAACCACTTACCACCAAGTCCACAGTATTTTGTATTTGGTTTCATTTGTTCAATATTTGACATTTTTCCATCAATTTATAGAAGTATGTCCAATTCCCATTTCTTCTCAGATCTCAGTCAGATGTAACGGTCCAGGCAGAATCAATTTTGCCAATGTTAATATTTAATACTCTTTGAGTCAACTGTTTGTCTTATGAATGTCAGAATAATCGGATGTCATTTCTACCATGTTTCATAACATTCATTTTTCATTTTTTCTCATAACAGTCACCTTTACTTTTCTCTCATAACATTAATCTTTTCTTTTCTCTCATAACATTCATCTTTACTTTTCTCTCATAACAGTCAACTTTACTTTGATCTCATAACATTCATCTTTACTTTTCTCTCATAACATTCATCTTTACTTTCATAACATTCATCTTTACTTTTCTCTCATAACATTTATCTTTACGTTTCTCTAATAACATTCATCTTTACTTTTCTCTCATAACATTCATCTTTACTTTTCTCTCATAACATTAATCTTTACATTTCTCTCATTACATTATTGTTTACTTTTATCTCAAAACATTCATCTTTACTTTCATAACATTCATCTTTTCTCTAATAACATTCATCTTTTCTCTAATAACATTCATCTTTTCTCTCATAACATTCATCTTTACTTTCATAACATTCATCTTTACTTTCATAACAGTCAACTTTACTTTTGTCTCATAACAGTCAACTTTACTTTTCTCTCATAACATTCATCTTTACTTTTCTCTCATTCCATTATTGTTTACTTTTCTCTCACAACATGATTGTTTACTTTCTGTAAGGAGGTCTTCATTGCCGACTGTCTCGGCATAATCCCCCAACCCTACGGAGATTCCCGATTTAACATAAAACTCAAAACCTTTTAACTTAAAATCAATCTTGCTATTGTCACTAGGTGATCGCATTGATCAAAGAGAACGTTAAACTAGGAAATTTACTCTGAAATTAGATAGCATCAATAAACAGGAAGTTTTACCAGTCTCTCACATATTCTCTACATTTAGTGTTTCCTGTGAAGATGAAACGGACGTCTTCATGCTCTAAAGGGGTTGATAAAAGACATTCTCCATTGTGGGTATGAATTGATAATATTAAAATTTTGACGCTGATAATGCAAACGGATTTAGTATGTTCAGAATGCAGGTGATAGATATGCCCTGATATGCAATAAATGTGCATCCATTATACAAATAATAACTGTCTTGTGACTTATATTTCATTTTTTACAACTGTTAAAGCTGTCGTAAATGTCGGAATACCACGACAATTATTTCCTTCAGTTTTGTTATGTAAACGGGGAGAGTGTCGTTCATGACTCGTCGCGTGCTATTTTGTATTCTTGATAAATGCATTTTGATCGAAACGTCAATTTTGTGTGATATGTGTGTCTGTGGTGATTTCTATGTCAACAATTAAGAGAAGGAGGGAGGGGGGGATGGGTCTGAAAATGTTTGATAGTTGTTGACAAGGGGGGGGGGGGGTTAAACAGGGGACTGAGAACAGAGATGCATGGCGGAATTTTTGCGTTAATATTTCCAGAGTGGTACTCTTAACACCCTGGATTGTTATTGGTTTGATAAAGATGTACACTTCTACACTTCTTTGTGTCAATCATTGAAAAGTATAGGATAAGTCTGATCAACCTAGATGAGTCACGTAGTCTGCAGACCCCATATCTCAAATAGGCTCGGTGTATATAATAAATACAAATACTATTCATGCACAGAGAACAGTGGAAAAGCATAAAATGTCATGGCTGACATTATGACGACGGAGCAAGCAACCAATCACAATGTTACTACAATAAACGTAGAATTTAAACATGTGACTACGAGTAAGATAAAATATTTCCAGAGAGTTCTAATCACCATTAACAGAGAGTTTACGTGAGTGAGAAAGAAATTTAAATAATAATCATATCTTTTACTTAATTCTGGGTTTGTTGTTGGTTTATGTATCAATTATTATTGGTGTGATATGGGGTATCCCTGCCATTGCACAGTGTTTAAGACATTCAAGATTTTGTTTAAATGGTTGCATGCTCGATTATCGATCATGACGTCTTGTTTACAAGTTTACGTTCGTGTAGGTCTCCGGAGATTATTGCTTGACTGTTGTGAGTTGCATGTTATGAGGTACCCAGAGCAGACAACGTGCCGCTTCGTTGTGACAGACTTGGCAGACGGCGAGCCGCTTCGTTGTGAGGGGCACACTTGGTAGACAGCAAGCCGCTTTATTTTGTGGGTGGGGGTGTGAACGAATTATATATATATATAGGAAAACCACAGTACAATCAAGTCAACAATCTACACATGTATATGCCTGGTGCGCAAATAGATACGCGCCCTGTAGAAAACTAATACCAGTGTGACAGCGTACATTGAAAATATTGGCTGCAATTGTTCACAGAGACACTGCTCTCTAGATACAAGAATGTATAGCGGGTGTTTTTCACGTCACAATAATAGTTTGTTGTAAACATTGTAATTCTATATCTACGTCACAACTGTAACACTAAAATATTTTATCTAATACTCATCTTTAACACTGATCTCTTTAAACTATTGCACAACTTTAACACCGATATAATTCGCTTCACATTTGAAGCGAAATTCTATTTCCTATAAGGTAAATTAATGAACAATGATTGAGCTCCATCCTGGACGATCACAAACTGCAGATACTCTCCCAAACGTTGAAAATTCACTACAAAGTCTTTTTTTTAAAAACTCCAGGTGATGGCATCTTTATAGAGAAAGGGACCTTCCTATCACAGGTCACGTTACATTTCTATACAAGCTGTGGTCATCTCTGCTTCTGAACTACTAATCTCTGTTTAAACTCAATATAAAATGTTTTATTCACGCCACAGTTTACACAAATTGCTAGCAGATTTCTGAACTATTTAACATAAACACGTCTTTTCCTACCAAATTTTTGCCCTACTTCTACAAATAAACTAATCTGGCTCCACTTTTCGGTTAATTGTCAAATGGTTGCTAAGCGACGAATAACAGAAAATATTAGTTTTATAACTACACTGTACGTGTGTTGATATTTTGGGATCACGTGACAGACTGGACGCCCGTGGTAAAAATCGTGTACATAAAATTAGAGACAAGTTTCATTCGATTATGTTAAAAATAGATATGATAATCCGGTCGTGTCCTTGTTGCCAAAATCAATCCCCGATTATCTTCACCTAGACCGCAAACATTTCCTGTTACAATTTATCACGTAATGTATTTTATTATTGGTCAGTGGCCACATATTTCAGATATAGTCTATTCTCTAAACCGTTTGTTGCCTTTCAGAGGCAGGGGTAGAACAGTTTTCTGGAGATGGCCCTCGTGTGTGCTGGGTATATTGTGGAGGTTGTCGTCTCTTTTATTTCTGTGGTCCATCGTTTTCGTGGTCGGCCTCTAGGTCTGCCCTAACTGTATCTGTGTAACATAACTTGCTGTGGAATCTTCTTCTTCTGTGTTCGTTCTCAAAGTCCTGCAGATTAGCAGGATGTAGTCCGGAGAACGGAATGCGTTGTGTCATGGTTTACATCATTGCTGCGATTTCTGCGTCTTCTCGGCCTGAAACATCCGACTTCAGCATGGCTTTGGGTCACAGACCCTATATGGGATGGGGCAGCCAACTCCATCCTATAACCTCCTTAGTCGCCTTTTACGACATGCATGGAAGGTAAACAGTGTTGCTATTCTTTGCTCCCCTTTCGGGCCCACACATGGGCGTGCTGTGGTATGCTGTCTGATGGTAGTCTGCTGATGTGTGCAAACCATTTTATCTGTTGTCTCTAAATTTATTTAAAGATTAGAATAGTACCGGTACTTTGTCTAATGTACTCATTTCTCACTCTGTCTCTTAGCGATATTCCTAGGATTCTGCGCAAGCATGTCATTTCAGCTGTCATAAGATTACCTTTATCTTGTGCTGTCGTTGTTCATATTTGGCATTGGTAACACAATGTTGGTATAATTATTATTTTGAATAGTGTTATTTTGGTGTTTAAATCTACATTTTTGTATGTGAAGATTAGTGTAATGTGTCTTAGGGCTTGGTATGCTTTACTAGGTATAGTAATCAATTATAAATCTTGTTTAAACATCAACCACGCATTACAAGTCCAAACCAAAGAAATATATACATTTGCGATGACCAAATGTGTTTGTTTACTTTACTCAACATCATTGATTACTTATACGTTTCGTATTGAGCAATTTCAACATTTTTATTCATACCCACACTTTCACACTTTCGCAATACGTAACAAAGAAAAATAAAAAATTCTGAATCGAGTTACTTTCAGATCGAACTTCCATAGTTAAGATTCTGGCGTGACCCTTGGCAAATCACTGGCTCAAATTATTGCAGCAATGAATGGCCAGCGACACAAAGAAGGAAAGGTTCATTTCTAGTCATAATCGTTAAGATCGATTTCATGTTAGAGGTGGTTTTCGGAAAATTTATTCTTGTGCAGTATTACTTTGGAAACAAAAGTTTATAGTCAATTGTTACGACCATGTACTAATAACACTTCTTCGTCAATCGTACAGGCAAGTGGTTGATGTTTTCATGTCAACCCCAGTACCAAGCTTACATACAATAAATGCATAAATGTTTCATTTGAATTTCTGAACCAATCTTACATACAATCAATGCATATATGTTTCAACTGAATTTCAGAACCAATCCATTCTTACAAACAGTGTATAAATGTTTCATTTTAATTTCTGAACCAAGTTTACAATTTGTGGATGTTTCACGCCAACAAAGTAGAAGGTTCATCTGAGTAGAAGGTTCCTTCAATAGGTACTGCACTAAGCCGAAATCTCCTTGGTATGAGAAAAGCTCAGAAAAACCATCATACTGCGCATATGAAGTGAGAATCACTCGCAATTCCCGGTGTTCTCAAACAACAAACAAAACATACATGTCAGTTTCTGAACTAAGCTTACAGACAATCAATTTGTTGATGTCAACTTGTAAACTAGGTTTTCAGATACGCAATTTGTCCATGTTTTATATCAATTCTTGAACGAAACTTACAGACAAGCAATGTGTGCATGTTTCATCTCCTGAACCACGATAGCAAACAAGCAATTTGTTCATGTTCCATGTCAATTTCTGAACTAAGGTTATAAACAAGCAATTTGTACACGTCTCTAACCAACTTCTGAACCAAGGTTGATAAGGTTTACGGAACAATAGGCCCTTGCTTCATGTTAACCAATTAAAATGATTTACATCTTTCAACTCTGACCTCATCACATTTCAAGAAGGTCCATAGATGATTTATCGCAATCAGAAGTGGAAGAGTATGCATTGTTAATTTCTCAGTAGCACTTTTTTCATGTGCCTAATTCACCTAACTCTTATAGACCAGTCATGTATCCAAGTTCACATATAACCTCATGAAGAAAGTATGCATACATGTAATCTATAAATGTGATCATGTCAACATTTGAAACAAACTTGCACATATAGTAATATTGTACTCTTAAAAATGAAAATTATAAATGAAGCAACTATTCGACATTAATGTACGACTTATAAACAAACAGCTGGGAGACAGAATTGATGAATTTGATATGTGGATATTCACAAAATAATAGATAAGGAGAACTCCATAGAAGAAAGGAAAAGAACAAAGAGGTTTCGATACATTATATATCGACACGCAAAAAACAGTTGAAGTTAACAACTATAAAACATTCAATATTTTGGACATTAAAATATTTTGATGAAGACTTTACTTGAAGTCTTCAGGACTTTTAAGACTAGATTAAATCATAATAAACCAAAAATCCCTTATGTGGACACTGGAGGGTTAAAAGAAAGCGAGGAAGGCCTAAAGCAACCCTAAAAGACATCATACTTAAAGATGCGGAAATAGCAGGCTGCAAGACCATACACGAACTAAAACTGCAGGCAGCAGACCGCAACACACGGAAAATTCAAACCTCTGCCGTATGTGCCAGCTGCGGCACAAAAGGAGCAAATTAGCTAAGAGTTGAGGGTGGTCGAGAAAGAGGTAGAGATATGAATAGAAGAGAAACATCAAAAGGTAGGTAATATAAGTCTATTTCGAGTTTACTACCAATACAGGAGACAGAAGAAGATACAGCCAACCTTCGATGTTGAGATGGCACTTAATGAAGATGATCATTGTGCGTGTACTACAAACAACTTAATGTGAGCTATATTTTGAAATCAAGATATACAAACTTTTATTTCCAAGTATAAAATATAATATATATAATCTTTCTAAGTACGCTATGAATTCCTAGTTTCCTGGCACCGGTAATAATTATCTGAGAGTAAATCAACATGCATCCAGCTCTTGAGTCAGTTTTGTACGACTGCGTCAACATTATCTGTACGGGTTCCCGTTATGACAATCTTTATTGAAGTAACTTCAGATACATTATTAAACAAACCTTAAAGGTTGTGCTCAAGCATTTTCACACAAGTGAACAGTAAAAAATAAAAGTCACAAGTAAAAAAAGAAAACACAAACACCTATATGGTAGGCCAGTGTGATAATACTTACTTCGTATTTATGTATATTGATGTTATTGCAGTGATGTACATCACCCACAAGTCAGTTCACTGATTAGATAATGTAATGTACATCACATGAAGACGATTGTTAAAATTTTATTGAACTTTAATGTAACATCTCATGATATTAACATTCTACTGTATAATGCTAAACTATGTACAAAGACATGGCCGTGCATCTTATGTTGAAAACATCAAAATGGACAACCAGGAAGTTTTTTTAGTTAGTTGCTTAATTCTCCAAAATTCTTTGAGCCTACGCACACACAAAACACAAACCGTCATACTGTATTTTTCTCGTTAGGGAGCTACAGAGAGTATTCGAATGGCTTGTGTGATAAAGACCGCATGCACTTGCTGTCGCCACGTAGTTCAGTGTGAGATTTTTCATTTACACTCCATTAGAAAACAACACATTCCTTACAGGAGATCGAACTCTGAACATCACAAATGTGAGACCAACGTTCTAACCTCATGGCCACGCGCCACACCAAATTATAATAGAGCATGCTTTCAGAGACCTACAAGTAACCTAAATTCAATAGCGATAGTTCACAAATAGATCAAGCCACTAGCACTGCGAGGAGTAATACATTCATTGAACTAGTTCAGAAGTAGATCAAGACACTACCACTTCCAGGAGTAATACAACCATTGGCCTAGTTCAGAAGTAGTAAGGCTCTTCAACTTCCTGAAGTAATACACTCTCTGACCTAGTTCACAAATATATCACTCCACTATAATTGCCACAAGTAATACTCTCATTGTCATAGATCACAAAACTACCACTGCCAGAAATCATACTTCTACTGAGAAGACTACCCACACAAACGCCTGGTGGCAGGAAGTCCCTCAGTGAACTGGACGACCAGCATGAAGAAATTATATTGATGTGTGGATACTTCAGTGCAAGCGACGATTACTGGGAAACCAAAACTATACCATACAATGGCAGGTACTATGGCAAGCACTTCCTGAGATTGACCTTGTTCTTATCAACTATGAGAAACTGACTAAACCATCAAGAACACATGTTCAGCTTCTAACACTGGCCTCGCAGTAATGTCATGACATTGAACGAATGAGACTAGATGAACGAAACTCACAGAACATTGGAGTGACCATCGATTCTGTGCCATACATATCACAAAGTACGTCAAGGAAAATGTACCAAAATAAAACATGTATTCAAAAACGTGCGCAACCGTCGATGTCCTCATTGGAAACACAAACGCCTTATTCGGAATTTGAACATCGCGATTAATCTGACAAACAACAGATACATCTATGGAACGATTAACATCAAAATATAGAAAATAAAACTAAACATCTTCAGTGTACCAGTTCATGTGGACCAGGTGATGTGCCAGGTGAAGTAACTTCCAAAGACAGAGTGTGTCGTGCTATTACAATTGTGTAACATGCAGATTGAAAATATTTTCGACGGATAATGTAAAAAGAACACGTGCTCTGATTCGATTGCTATCCAGGCTGACTGAGGAAAGCCTGGAAAAGCAATCGTAGTTTAATTATTAATACTAGCAAAAATAACAGGCATTACCACAGAGGAGAAGGTACAGCCATCACATTAGGGGTGACTTGAGTTCATTAAATAGTGCACAATATGTTTTTTAAGCTGAAAATATTGTGTGTTATTTTCAATGCGAAACGGCACTTGATGGTGAATTGTGAAGTCCGCGAATGATGTAAAAAAAATGGAAATTACCCTTGGCAAAACTTGTTCACCGCCCTTCCATAGACAAATGAATAGTGTTTTATCGGATAGATAACAGCTGGAGAAGGACAAACTAATCGATATACAGGAAACTAGTTATGTCTGAGAAATAATATATATATACTCAAAACTATACAGTGTTGCTATATAATGTGTATGCACACACATTATAGAGTGTAACCATTATTGGTAAAACACACATGGTGGACAGTACCAATAAAATGTAAAAGTTCTTGAGACTTCCGAGAATTAAACCAGGTCCGTTCTAGCGGCACCGAATCACCTTGCAATTTGAATATACGGGGTTTCCCATACTTGACTAACCACATCCCAGAATTAGAAAAATTCGATTCTGTCACAACATTCAAAATGTGTACTCAAGTGACAGAAAAGATCCAATCGAGACAATGATTATTATAACAACAACAAACATCCCCTACACGTATTGAAGTATCCTCAGAAACCCCATCATATAACATCCGAATTCGTACTACAAGGGCCAATAATGTCTACTTTTAAACATAAATAACATAGAGACAGAACAATGTTGCTTCAAATAATAGTTTATACAAGTAAATTCAAGTAGGAAACATGAGGATATTTTAAAAAAAAAAAGGAACATGCATTTTTAATTTAGTTTTATGCTTCATACTTTAATTTAAATGCAGATAACTATGGCGGTAGGAAGTACAATTAAAATTTAGACACATATCGAAATAGACAGTAAAATTAAAATGTAAACTATTATGGAGGTAGGCAGTACAATTAAAATGTAGACAACTATGGAGGTATAGATCATAATTAAAATATAGACAAATAAGGAGGTAGATAGTATAATTAAAATATAGACAAATAAGGAGGTAGATAGTATAATTAAAATATAGACAAATATGGAGGTAGAGAGTATAATTAAAATATAGAAAATAGAGCAGAATCCGCTTAATGTTGAAGGTATTTCGAAGCCGTTCAATTTGTATTTACAGGACGGTCTAGCGCAGGTGGGGGGGGGGGGGGGGAGATGGCGAGAAAAATACAGCCTTGTCCATTGATAATAGAATTCATGTAGGCTAAATTAGGAATAATCCTTCAAACTTGTCGCATTGACTTTTCCAGTGTTTTTTTCATAAAGTACAGACAGAGTGATTAATAACAATAACGAAAAAAAAAGACAAATGCATCAATTTAGATGGATGAGACCCGATGAGCCAGCAAGGATAGGTACGATACAGCCCGTTGGTTAAATCCAACCTGCTAAACCATTAACACTTGCCTGACAAAATGATTTAAACCATTAACACTTGCCTGACAAAATGATTTAAACCATTAACACTTGCCTGACAAAATGATTTAAACCATTAACATTTGCCTGACAAAATGATTTACACTTAATGTATGCAATATCCCCTGAACATAAATATATCACATCACAATCTATCGTAGACAAGCGACACATTCCATTATCTAGACAACATCACAATAACTTAAAAGAAGTGAGAGAACACAATAAGAAAAATAGACAATAGATAACAAGCATGCATATTCATGTATACAAGAAAGAAAACACTATTCTTTACACACACACACACAATCTACAAATTCAACAATTGTACTTACGTAAAACACATGTTTTTAAAAATATTCCGGTAAGACACGACGGATTATCACTAAAACTAGGGTTAGAATGAACAAACAAGAAAACATACAAATTACAATACACAAAACATTTTAAACGTTTCAACCAAAATGTCTTTTTCAAGATACGCACAAAACATCAAAAGACGACGAATGGAAATTATCACAACACACAAAAACGTGTATAACTGAAATATGGAAGCGAGATGTCAGAAACCAGTCCAATAGAGAATCAATGCGCCACATATTGTGTCACATTTTGCGCCACATATTGCGCCACATATTGCGCCACATATTGCGCCACATATTGCGCCACATATTTGACCATGAAAGTTGAATCATACAAGATACATATACACATCGTATATCTAGTTATATGGAGTTAAATGCGCAAAGCAAGAACCTCTAAAGTGTGCACATTTCAGTAGCAGTGTTAGTGGGTGAGGCTCCAGAAACGAAACTAACAATTTGGCGAATCTTCCTTTAAGCAGATAACGTTCTGCGATTTTTGCGCGATATTGTAAAACCCGTACAGAGGTCATGTTACATCCAGCAAAAGCTAAAAAGCAAAAGCTATCTCGAGCCCTGCATAAAGGTAAATGGATAGAACTAAAAGTTGTGAGCATATTTATATACCTAAGTAGTACATTATCACAAAATGTCACCGTTGATATGATGAAGTGTATACAAGTATCACAAAGGGAAACAGCACTTTCGGGAGATTGTACGCAAGTGTGTGTCATAGAAACGGCATTAACTAGCTACTAAAATGACATTTTATAGAGCAGTGGTACTTCCAGTGTAGTTATACGATGGTGTAACATGGACCGTGTATAGACGTCATGTGAGAACACTCAATCACTTTCCCACAACTTATCGCAGAAAAGTTATGAACATCAGATGGCAAAACAAGATTCCAGATACAACTGTCCTTGACAGATCTGGTATTGACATTATTCTGATGCAGACACAGGTTCATTAGGAATATTATCTGGTACATATGCCAGACAATCGCCTGTCAAAGATACTTCTCTATGGTAAGCTGGGGAAGGGTGAAGGATCTCAGGCTGGTCAAAAGAAGCGCAACAATGAATTGTTTAAGACCTCACTGAAAGAGCTTGAGATAAATCAAAATAAATGGGAAGAACGTGCACAAAATAGATCTATATGGCGCTCTACAGTCAAGAAAAGCGCATTATCTTGTGAAAAGAGGAGAAATGCAGCAGCTCCACAGACGAGGGAAACTAGAGAGTCACTAAAAAACAAACAGCGTCTACAATGGTCATTCCATGTCTGAACTGTCCAAGGACATTTGCGGCTCGAATATGACTTATTAGTCGTCTACGAACGCATAGGCTTGGCCATATCTCTAACTAAATTTCAAAAGTGGATGTAACAAATGGTCATCACCACTTGTGTTGGACGAACAATAACCATTTGTGGTCATCATAAGTTTCCAGACACTGTTTACTTCTCAGTAATTTGCCATTCATTTATGAACTGGTTCTGATCGCTTATCATATCAGTTATCGTCCTTGATGCACCGCTCAATGAGAAGCCTTTGAAAGCGTCAACCTTAGAAATTAGAAACCATTTTTGATAATACAATCTACCGACAGCACCAGCAGTTATGTGACAGTAGGTGAGGACTTTCCCGTGTTCAGCAGCTTCACATAGTCACGTAGTTCATTCGACTAGATATGGTCTTTGCCCAGGTGGTGGCGCTGCTGTATACAAGCAAGCATGTGGAGCCATATGTGAGCTTGACAGTAATGGGGGAACCACATAGGATTCTGGCCGTCCCAGGGAGAAATGGCTGCCGCTCAACGTGAGGTCTAGTAGATGCAGCATTTCATCAATATCATATTTAGTTTGTTTATGATATATTTATATATTAATATTTTTTCAATTTCTTCCAGCTATTTCTATTGTAATTCTAACTATTTATCCCAGTAAAGGTTTTTCTGGAATATCGTATATAATACATATGTAACTAATAAATTTAGTTTTTAAGACTTACCAATAGTCCTGCTTAAATTTATATTATAACGGCTTATCGGAGTTAACGAGTTATCATTTTCACAATGCATAATAATTTATCACAGAAGCAGAGAATTCTTCATGATTTTCTTCTCCAGACCCAGACGAAGGAGTCTCCTGTTAGCCAATTACAATTCCTGAATTATGTATTGTGACAGTACTGTGTTTCCAATGAATAATGCATGCTCCTATTGTTCGGAGAACCGATCCACATTTTCCAAATCATGTCTGGGAAGTACTGTGAATGTCTTAAAGCAAAACTTTGCACTTTAGAATATGAAAGATGTTTTATGTCGTGCTGCCCACGTAACGTATATATGTACGAGTATTACTAGTTTTGACAAGTGACTGGAGATGGAATTATTTTCTATGTGTTTTCTTATTGTTGTGGCCAATGAAATAATAGGCATATATTTCTAAATTGTTTATTTTGTCTGTATGTCTACATTGCTGTGCCACAATATAACTTTTACAATTTTTGATCTGAAACACAAGTTAACTACATCATCATCGTCTAATGGGTTCGCTTTCAAATAATCATCACGAATTTCGTGTGATTTCCGTAAGGAAATATGAGTTATATTATGCGACTAATTTACGCCATGTAGTCCTAGCACATCCAATTTCGGCATGCTTTTAATTCAGGTGAGTTTCAGTTTGTAGCCTTCCTATCTGTCGCCAGAAAAAAAACGAATCAGTATCTGCTCTATGCCGTGATGTCTTTTCACTTGTTGTGACATTGAACAAGGCAGTTAAAAAGTGACCCTCTGTGGGAAGACAATGAGCATTGATTTAGTCGTGACCGACTACGTCTATCTCGCACTTCATTGCCCATTGTCTCGTGTAATTGGGCACCACTGCTCTTTGTGTCCTCATGTACTTACAGTTATCTCATCTATGAGCATCTTTCAGTAAAGATAATTACTCAAACAGTAAAGGTTCAACGAGGTTTAGTTCGTCCTTTAAGTCTAGGCTTCGTTTACTGACATAATAAATTCCTCGTCCAAATCTGAGCTATCTTCTACCGACATTTTCTTTGTACCTGGACTGTATGGTATCCTGACTACCATTCCACAAACGATGCTGCCGGAAGACAGTTGATAGTTTGTTCTAGAGAATGAACATTGTTTTCATTATAGTAATGCTATTATTTCGTATTCCTGCGCATGGCGCTACCCTCTAGCACAGTGCCACACTCTAGCACGGTTGTACCCACTTGCACGGCGTTAAAAAGTAGAGCGCTACCTTCTAGCACGGTGCTGCCTTCGTGTGTTTTTAACTTAACAGAGCAATCGTACTTTATTGGAGACTTTATCACAATGCTTGCCTTAGTGAACTTTCGGACATTCTACATTGCTCGGACACCATACATAAAAGTGTTAGCCAAATTGCTTCGTGTGAGCTTTGACACATGTGACTCCAGGGTGCATCATGAGGAGGTGCTGTTTGGGTTTTGGTTATCTGCTAGCTATTGGATTGTACATGAGATTGTAGATATTTCTCTTCTCTTTCTCCTTGTCGTAAAAGTTACGCTTGTATTCTACATAGATGTGAATATTATCTGCCTGTCTAGTCAGAACACGAAAGAATCCAGACTGTGGTTAAGCTTGGTTGAAGGTTCACCGCCTTAGTTATATCAAACCGTTTCATTTACCTCTCGAAAGGTTAATACCAAATTACCATTGAAAGAAAATAGAAGCAGTGAGAACGGTACTCAATCGGTGACTGAAATATCAATTGATACAGTGATAATCTTAGACTCCCAAATCATGCTATGTAGGAGAAAAAATATGCATTTTAAGCACATGATGGGTCAGCAACTGAAAAACTCGGTTGTCCGAAGTATTACATATAAATACTGTCCTGGCTATGCGAGTGTCAGAAGCAACGAACGAGTAGATTGGCAAGTAACACTGTAGTTGGTAGCAAAGCACTGAGGAGAGAAAGTGTTCGAATAATAAAGGCATTCAAGGGTTTACTAGAGTGAAGAAGATGATGATGTCGGGGAGATAATATGTTGCTAGTCGACTATAGTCGACGATGAAGTAGCTTTACTATTGTAATCTTCCTTTTTCGGGTCTAGGAACATAAATGTGTTTCAGTTTCGTAAATTCTGACGTGTAACGCAAAATAACACATGGCCTTGGTAATGGAATCCACAAATCAAAACAATTATTACTAAGAAAACAATAAATCAGTGTAGTTGTTGGCTTACCATCAGGACAGCATAGCTACGAGTAAGCTTATCTATAAACACCAAATTTCAAAACAAAATAAAATACATTGGTGACCACAAAGACATTAATCTATCAAAGTAGCGTTTTGGTGTTACACAAAAATGAAGTAAAATAGTGGCATGTTTGTTTCTTTATTTTTCTTTATCCAGACACTGATATTCTGGCTAACACTTATGGCTTACATATTTTGTTGTACATGCATTTTAGTATTATCAATGAATGTTGTGAAATATTGATTAAATTGTATATACTTGTTTTACCTATTGATCACGATTGACAAGAATACTTGCAAAAGTCAGTGCTTTGATCAGAACCCTATCGTGTAAGAACTTAAAGGTTGCAAACATATGCAAATGTTTACTGCTGACAAAAAATGTTTAGAACGTAATGTGGAAATTAACACATGTCACATTAGTCTACTTCATCTTATTCTTCTTCTTCATCGTTCATTCTCAACGCCACTGAATCTATCTTGTAGCAGCAGAATGGTCCTACCAGATTTCCAGCAGAATGTAGTTCAGAGAATTGAAATGCTTTGTGCTGCAATTTCATTTGCACCAATGGTCGGCACATCTGTCTTAGGTGGTCAAATTAGTTAGTCAGTCTATAACTCAGGAAGTCAGTTAGCTAGTTATTTAGTTAATTAGACTGTCAGTTGGTTAGTCAGTTGTGTTGTTAGTTTGATGGTTAGGTGGTAAGTCAGTTGTTAGTTGGTCAATCAGTCAGTCCGTCATTTAGTCAATTATTGAGAAAGTTAGTTACTTATCTAGTTTATTAGCTAGCTAGTTAGTTAGATAGTTGACTGATAAGCTAGTTGTTGGTTAGTCCTCAGATGATCATTATGGTACTCTAAATACTTCTATAGCTGCCCTGATCTTAATGCATTAAGACCTTCACCATTTGGTAATTGAGAAATTATTTTCTGTGTTCATTCTTTACTCGTCTTTTGAGTTATATCTATTGCGTGTGCTTCCAACTGCATGCGTCGTTCTCAAAACGCTGATTTCAGTAGGTGCATCCATAGACAACGAAGAAAGACAAGTACCTTCCCTCCAACAGGTCTGACTCGTTGATTGCATTAAAAATATCAGCACTCTATCGAACATCCATTTCTCATTGCAGTCAAGTTGGCAAATTTGACTGCACTTTATTGCCCTTAACACCTGCGTGTCCATACACGCAAATGAGTGCTTCACGTTATTTCTTCAGCACTAACTTCCCCATCGACCCCAGCCTCTGCTGACAAAGATAGCAAAACAGAATCTTTCTAAACATTCCAAAACTATCAGATAATTAACATCTGTATCACTCAGAGATTCCAGCCTTACCATCGCTCTGGGCACCGTCATTGTCTCTGTCGCCACATTACTAAAATTGACTAAAATAGACGTTTTCCTTAACAGATAAAATGTGACTAAAATAAATATTTAACCGTATAAAGGTGGTTAAACTAACAGATTTGCCAAACAGATACAGGTGGCTAAACTAAATAATTTGCTAAACATAAAGATTACTAAAATAGAAAATTTACTAAACAGATAAAAATTACTAAATAGAAGATTTATTAAACAGATACAGATTACTAAAATATATTATTTACTAAACAGATACATATTAGTAAAATATATGACAAAATTACAAAACAAATACAAATTTGATGTGAAGTATTTAATACATTTTTCCTGTTACTTGGCTGTCTGTATTCTTTTGACTGCGCATTATCTCCCTGTATTTAATAGTTGTTCTATGGTTACTTGCCTTCCTATATTTGACAACCTTTCTACTATTACTTGACTATCTATATTTGATAACATTTCTACTGTTACTTGACTATCTATATTTGATAACATTTCTACTGTTACTTGACTATCTATATTTGATAACATTTCTACTGTTACTTGACTATCTATATTTGATAACATTTCTACTATTACTTGACTATCTATATTTGATAACATTTCTACTATTACTTGACTATCTATATTTGATAACATTTCTACTGTTACTTGACTATCTATATTTGATAACATTTCTACTGTTACTTGACTATCTATATTTGACAACCTTTCTACTATTACTTGACTATCTATATTTGATAACATTTCTACTGTTACTTGACTATCTATATTTGACAACCTTTCTACTATTACTTGACTATCTATATTTGATAACTTTTCTACTTGTATTTGTCTCTCTATATTTGATAATTTTTTATCTTGTTCTTTCCCATCTAAATATCCCTGGCTTAGTGGTTAAGAAGCTAGCTTTGCGCTTAAAAGTCCGGGGGTTTGAATACCACACTGCATGCGTCTTTACAAAATGGATTTTTAAAATAATTCCTAGGAATTATCCCATGCGTGATAAAAGTGGATACTCTTATCCAGGTTACGTGATAAAAGTGGCACTCTCGACAGGAGAGGAGAAGCATGGTTAAAAAGATGGTCGGAGTGCATATGCTGTAATCCGAGTATAATTAAGTTAATCAACTAAACCTTATGAATATTTTCTTTTATTTTTGTAATCACACTTATCTCCGGAATAACTCTCACGTCAGTATACATAGATGCAAATTTATGTATTTTTAGCTCGGTTGATTTTCCTTATTAGTGTGCTCGTGGGCCGCAGCAGTTTAGTTGTTAATGTTCTCGTGGGCCGCAGCAGTTTAGTTGTTAGTGTGCTCGTGGGCCACAGCAGTTCAGTTGTTAATGTGTACATGGGTCACAGCAGCTCAGTTGTTAGTGTTATCATTGGCCGCAGCAGTTTAGTTGTTAGTGTGCTCGCGGGCCGCAGCAGTTAAGTTGTTAATGTGCACATGGGCCGCAGCAGTTCAGTTGTTAATGAACTAACGTCATGTTGAAGTTATCCACGGTCCATTTTTATTTGAATTGGAAATATTTTTTAATCAGCAGTGGCTACTAGGTCGACCCAGCTAAAAGAAATGGGTATCAAATCTTCTGGACAAGTAAAGATGTGGGACGTAATGCTTACCACATCATTCCGTCCCTTCTATGGCTTTTGTCAAAAGTAGCGCGGAAACAAAAAAAACGTTTCTTCATAGTATGTCCAATCGATACTGCATCTCCGTGCACTCACTTCACGCACATCCTTTCTACGTGTTTGCATTATATATATATATATATATATATATATATATATATATATATATATATATATATATATATATATATATATATATATATATATATATATATATATATATATATAATATTATATTCCACAAACATACATCTATGTAATTTACAACTGTAATTCTACTACACATTTCTCAATGAGAGAATTCAAAAAAATGGAGGGATCCAGCACTTCAGTGGAAGCTAACAGATATGTCTGGCAGATTTAATATGCTCGAATACATGAAAAAAACAGCAAAGAATCAAGAAGAGAAGTTTTGTTAGGGTAAAGCTCCTAATTATACATGACAGGTACGACAGGCTTGATTCGGGAGATAATAGGAAACTGTCGACAACATACGACACACTAGTCATCTGGACGTTCCTTGTCTGTTATACCGGCAAGGGACATCCGCCAAGCTATCGGAAGTGACGTGTAATTAAAGCTCAATTAAGATGTTCCAGTTTTTGGGTGAGCCTGTTCTTAAAATCCTATTGGCAGGTTACAAGCGTGTGGTCTTAAGCAGCAGTTCTTAAACTGGGGTATTTGACAGACTTAAGAATTATTTGGGGGGGGGGGGCAGAGAGACTTGCAAGGGGACAACGAATTGTAAAATTGGAAAGGGTGGTGGAGGCCACAGACCCATATGAGATGATGATTACAGAAAGATAACTATTTGAAGAGTAACTAACAAGACATATTTATGAGGAGGGAGGAAAGAAAGTTGTCATTTGTCTTTACCCTAACCATTAAAAAGTAGAAGGCGAAATTTGCAATTTCGCACAGTACTCATTCCTTCTTAATGTAGCCGCCACATGATTATATACATTTATTCCTTTTCAATGTAGCCGCCACATGATTATATACATTTATTCCTTTTCAATGTAGCCGCCACATGATTGTATGCATTTATTCCTTTTCAATGTAGCCGCCACCTGATTGTATGCATTTATTCCTTTTCAATGTAGCCGCCACATGATTATATACATTTATTCCTTTTCAATGTAGCCGCCACCTGATTGTATGCATTTATTCCTTTTCAATGTAGCCGCCACCTGCTTATATACATTTATTCCTTTTCAATGTAGCCGCCACCTGATTGTATGCATTTATTCCTTTTCAATGTAGCCGCCACCTGATTGTATGCATTTATTCCTTCTTAATGTAGCCGCCACCTGATTGTATACATTAATTCCTTCTCAATGTAGTTGCCACTTGATTCTATGCATGTATTCCTTCTTAATGTAGCCGCCACATGATTGAATGCATTTATTCCTTCTTAATGTAGTCGCCACCTGATTGTATGCATTAATTCCTTCTTAATGTAGCTGCCACCTGATTGTATGCATTTATTCCTTTTCAATGTAGCCGCCACCTGATTGTATGCATTTATTCCTTTTCAATGTAGCCGCCACCTGATTGTATGCATTTATTCCTTTTCAATGTAGCCGCCACCTGATTGGAAATATTTTTTTCCATCTCAATATAGTCGCCTCCTGAATAATCGTTTATTCGTTCTCAATATAGATGTCATCTGACTGTATACATTTATTCCTTCTCAGTGAAGCTGCCATCTAATTGTGTACAGTTATGTCTGAGTAACGCTGAAAATACCTTCAGTCTTCTTGTAAACATGGATAACATATATAGACAGTACAATTTTGCTTCAAATAATTGCTTATACAAGTAAATTCAAGAAGGAAGCCAGAGGATAAATACAAAAATTCTTGAGATTAACGGAAATTGAAGTCAAGTACGGAAAAACCCGTGTACGAAAGTTGCTTGGCGATTTTGTGCCGTTGAACGTACTGGTTAAATTCCTGTTACACCCAAGAATTGTTAATTTATTCTCTGGTTTCCTTCTTGAATTTACCTGAAAACAGAATAAAATAACCTATTTTTCTAATTAAATCATTTAGCACAAGCGAGTTAGACTTCTTTGCCCAATTCATATAAGAAATCTGTGACTGTTATTTAAATATTTATTGGGGGGAGGGTGTGTTCGATGGAGCTAAATCCGGATAATATGTTCGGTGTGGAAGCAATTCAATATTCAAATCGTTGGCTGTTTGCAGCACATTCCTTGCTTTCTGAGAGGGCATGTTGTCTAGAAGCATAGTCATAATTTGAATGAGTAACCCCTCATTTTCTTGTCATACTATTTCTTAGTTTGGAAAGAACTTCACAGTTCTGTCAGTTAACCGTGATCTAATGAAGCAGGTAATCTTTCAGTGTGACACTCTTGACGTCCCAAAAAATCATGTCACTATCATTTTTCTTACTGATTTCCTTGCTCTTGGTTTGACATCCATGGTAATAAGCTGGAGTATCCAGAGTTCCTGTGGTTGATGCTCTCTAGCAATACACACCGTCAATACACACATTTTCGTGAAAATATTCGCTCTTATAACAGCGCTCTTTCTTTCGCGTTCAATAGGAGCAAAGATTACGGATTGTCAAAGCCACGTCCATATGTTTCAAAAGTTCATGGACAAACGTATCATTGAACTTCTCATACATAACCGCCATACAACAAATTTCTACAGTTCGCTCAGTTGTATGTTTTGAAAAGTACTCAAGAAACAGACGTTAGGCAGGCACACACAACAAATGCTACATGTGAACCAGAAATTCTTTTAAAAAATCGATCAATGTTTTCGTCAACACAATAGAATGTTATACAATAGGCTAGCACAATCGTATCAATTAATGCGTGATATCGAAACAAGACAGATTCAGAATGCTGCTAAAACTGGAAAAGTAATCCCAAACGTAAACATGGTCTTCAAGCATAGCCGTCAATCAGATCAACTTCGATATAATGAACCAACATCTAACAAGGTTGAAATGGTTTTCGTCAACGAAGATGAGAACCAGCTTTTAACTGCGACATTCGCATTTGCCCATTGAATGCAAAGATTCCAACAAAGCAGTTCATTATTATCAATATACTTAGCTTGAATATGGACCTAATGTCATACTCGCTTTTGTTCCCATACGGTGAGCCGAGTTTGCGGCCAGATTGAAAATGTGATTCATATCAAGGTGCGCATCCTAATAAAGTTCGTCCCGACGAGATCCGAACGAATCTAGTTTTTTTATATTTTGTCTTTTTTTTACTCAGCATCTTTAAGGACCTCTAGATTCGCTCTCTTAGTTGTCCATATAATTTGCATAATTAATCTATAAATCCACATCTCAGTAAAATCCATTTCAATTTGATATTTTTATTTTGTTTTTGTCCATGCTTCTCATCGATATAAAAAGAATTGGTTAGATATAAAAACAATGGTACACTAATTCATATATTTTTCTCTCATTAAAATGCCATTTTGGTTTGTGCTATCTTGCTCTATATCTCAATTGAGTACCGGCCATCTGATGTTAAAATGTTGCAAATTTACTTGATTTTATCAATTTAGTTTAACTGCACATTATTTTACTACTATTATTATTGAATCACTTTTGGTTTCTCTTTTTTAAAACACAACTTATTTGACATTATTTGTTATGTAGCATTTCCAAACGTAAGAAATCTCACAGGACTCGCACAGATAGAAGCATTATCTGACTGTAACAGCGGTGCCAAAATCAGATAACAAGGTGTTGTGTTCTAGGTACATCGCTCTTGTATGAGTTTCCGTCTAGACCAGTTTTACCCAACATTTTTTTTTACCATGTCCCACCTTATTAAGATTCTTTAAGTCTTTCTAAAATTCTAGCGCCCCCCCCCCCTCATATGTAACATATGCCTAGTTTATTATATTAAAAATTGAGTTATTCCCAAAAAAATATTTTTCGAATTGCCCCCCCCCCCCCGCTCTGAACAATCAAATTTCCCCACTTTGCGAATCACTAGTCTAGACAGTAAAGCAAGAATATTAGCTAACCATGGCAACAGAACCAAAGTCTTCTTTCATCTGTGGACGTTGTACAGTATATGGTATAACAGGGATGTTTAGACTTCAGCTTTATTGGTCATTAACTAATATCCAGTTACCAAATATTCACGGGGGTTCCTTTATACTGAAATAATAGACTAACATTGAAGTGTGAGCAACTATGAAAAACATGAAAGAATGCGAGAGGTTTTTTAAGGAGTTTGAAAGATGAATGTGAGTGTTTGTATGACACGTTATTTCATAAACATTGGTTTAGTCCAGCTGGTATCAACGCAGGAGATGTGGGTTGCTCAATATGGGTGGCTCACGGAGATTTCAGGATGAGGAGGAGCATATTGTTTTTTAAGTGGGACGCCACATATATATCACAGTAAGTTGATATCATTAACGCTACACAACACGTATTTTAACAGTAAAGCTTAACTATGTCAGGTAGAGGACACATTAAAGTAACATCTTAAATGATATGCAACAAGTATTGTAACAGTAAAGTTTAAGTATGTCGAGGAGGGTATAGTAAGGTGACATCTTGAACGATATACAACAACTATTGTAACAATACAGCTTAAGTATGTCAGGTAGAGGGCACAGTAAGGTGACATCGTAAAAGATATACAACAAGTATTGTAACAGTAAAGCTTAAGTAAGTCAGGTAGAGGGCACAGTAAGTTGACATGCTGAACGATATGCAACAAGTATTGCAACATCTTAAGAAACCATAATGATTTGAAAAGAAAGTCAATGAACTATATTATGCAACATTCGGATCTCAGAATAAAATGTAACCCAAAAGCGGTTTCCTGGTTTAAAAAAAAGATTGAAAACCACTGGTCTAATCAACTGAACACAATTTTTACGTTATTCATTTTATAGTTTGGTAACCTAAATTTAGTAACTCAAGTTTGATGTAGGGAGTAATAGAAGTAATAATGAGATATTTTCAATCCCGATACATATCTCCGCCTCTTTGTGAATATAGGGATATAGTAAAAATGTCCATTATTATATAGTACAACTTTACTGTAACACCTATGGTTGTACTAATTTATCAAACTTACGTTCGTGCAATTGAAAAACGCACTATTCTAAGGAATAATGTTGATATTCATCCGTCGTAATCGACAATGACCAAAAACTCAACCATAATAATAATAACAATAATTATTATATATAATTAATATAAGTAATAAAATAGTAAATTTAATAGTGCATTTTAAATGACTAACAAATCCAATGGGCGCACAAAATGTTCTTTTACAGAATTGACAACAATTTAGGGTATCCATGTGAGGTTGAGATATTTTTTTCTTTTCTACGTACCCGCTTCTGTCTTGCAGTATCTTGTCTGGACTCTTCCGCCACTAGTGCCCCCGTTCTAATGCTGTAATGCCATGCTGTTCTATCCTGAGCGAGGCTATCCTAAGCGCCTACGTCAATTATCCAAGGAATAATCTGGCTACCACATGCACAATGATCGTCTATTTAACAAACATATGTGTTTCCAGTCCGAGATTTGGCTTACCATCGTTATGTAATATGTTATATTTTTGGTATGTCAACTTTCCAGTGGATATAGTTGCATAAATTGGTGTCGAAAACTGACAGTCAGGAAAAACACTGACTCGTTGCCTTCACAGAAGTATAGTAATACAAGATAAAATACACTTGACTTTCCTATGTCGCTATGGGATTTTGTTTCTTCCCCCTAGAAGCTACACATCTGTTCATGAATATATGAATTATTAACAATATTTATTGTACTAAAGACTGCAATACTGTCTAAACCTATATCACTATTGCCTCATCGTCATGTTCGCCTTTCAAGAATCTCTAATATAAAAATTATTCTTCAAACAATAATGGGCCCAAACGAATGGCACTATCAACTTTCACTGTTTACAATTTATTGAAATTTTCTTGGATACGTTTGATATTTTATGACTTTGTTACAAGAATATTTTTAAACAACATGCAATGTTTGTTAAAAATTCGGCTGAAAATTAGATGTTATATCATACGCAATAGTAATTGTTACCAGTGACGTCCAATCGGTCCCCATTGCCCTTTCTACAGAAACGCAGCATACGTTCAACATTAAACGATATTAAACTTTCTTACTACAAAAATATAGACGGAAGACATACTAAAATGGACAAACCAAGAAGGAATTCCTGTATTCTAGGACAAATTAAAAAAATTTGTGGAGATATTTAAACTGCAATATTTCTTTGGAGTTTTATTTTTGACTGGTCTATAAATTTCAAAATACGAAAACATTGATTAACTGTTGAATAAGGAACATGGTCGTGCAATATTTTCAAAAGTAATGCAACGAAATAGATTCAATGAAATTGCTAGATGTCTATGAATTGATAACGTCCAAATTTGAGCCAACAAAGACAATATTAGAATACACCAAGAGCCAATACATAAAATGGTTTGCACACATCAGCAGACAACCATCAGACAGCATACTACAGCTAGCTATGCTATACAGATACAGCGAAGGCAGACTTAGAGGCAGACCACGAAAACGATGGACCACTGAAATAAAAGAGGCGACAAATTCCACAATATACTCAGCACACACGGTGGCCGTCTCCAGAACTCTCTTCTACCCCTGACGCCGAAAGGCAACAAAGGTTTTCAGCGAATAGATAGAAAGCAAATATTAAACAACTGGGTGAAAAATGTACATGACCGCTATGTTCCGTCATGCAAATGTAACAGTTGATGAGCAATTAGGTTACCTTTAGGAGACGATGTCCTTTCAGACAATACATTCCCTCACAACCTGGTAAATATGACATAAAAATATACTGCTGTTGTGACAGTGATACTGCATATGTTTTTAATAAGCATGTTTACACCTGCAGAAAATCTAGACAGACACAAGAAAAGAAGCAAGCAGAAAGTGTACCGGACATGGTAAAACACTTGGAAAATATCAGATGGAATTACACATGATACCTTTTTTAACAAGCTTGAGGATGGGACAAGTATTGAAGGGAAAAACTTCAATCTTAGAAACAAGGGAATAAACGGAGTTGAATTTCCAAATGACCTAATTTCAGTAAAAGATTGTGTTCAATTTTCTAGAACGTTTGCTTTCACTGATTATACAACACTGACATCCTATTTCAGTAATGGAAGTAATACCATCTGCTATTTTAAAACCAAGTACCAAAATAAAGGAAAATTATTTGTACTTCTTAGTATAATCTATAGTAACAAATTTGAATCAAGATTATGAGGACAAAAAAAGACATTGACGATCCACGACTACAATCACACGAAGGATCGATAGAGTGGACACGGCAGGTAAAATGGTGCATTATTATTTATCCAAACGCAAGATAAGCAGATGGACTATTGTCATTTTATACAATTTATTTCCCCCATGAATGCATGTGTTCTGTGGATGCATCTCAAACCTGAATGGAACAATGACAAGTCATATAGATGCCAACTGTTTCTGATTTAACTTGCAGAAGGACTCATTGAAATGAGCCAGTCACGTCAACCCGAAAAACTTCGACCTAAACTATCAATGATTCCTTGTCGATCTAGAAAACGAGGTCGCTGTCACCATTGCACAAGAGAGATTGACATAAACTATAGAAATGTTTGTAGTACTTGCAACAATTTTGTTTTTGGCAACATAGGAACATTGTTTGTGACCGCTGCACTTTGTAACTTCCACGATTTTTTGCTGGACTTGTACGTGTAAGTAAAATATGTAACAATTTCTTTATCTAAATACGGTGTAAAATTTAATAAATCCAAATTAAAAGTATTTGCATTAATAATATATGTAAATTAAGCAGTGGGGTTCATATAGACGCCACAGCTAACAAGTGCTATTAAAAAATCCTGGTAGTTTGAGCGTTAAGCAAGGAACATTATTTCAAGTATTAAACGTAATCTTCATATTAACTTTCTAAACTACATAAACGTATTTTCTTACTGAAACTAACATCTTATCTGTTCAAACGATTCATTTATCTGCTCTCAAAGATTTATATGTATGCATGCTGTTCAAAAACAAGATAGATAAAAATTCAGTTCAGAGATTTATATTTATTTTATTGTTTCCAGAATCCTCTTTATCTACTTGGCTGTAGGCCAAATTGCAACAGATCAGGTTTTATTTCTGTGAATTATGCTGAGAAAGACAGTAATTAACAGTGTCATGGCGGCATGTGTTGACTGTGTACCACATGTTGTTTATTAGCGCCTGAAAATAATTAATGATTGCTCAAGTAACGCAAGAAATGAATGTTGTAGAATGTTTCAGAGAAAACCAGAGTGGGGGTAATTATATAGACTGGTCTAATGAAGGTAAGCCGTATAAATCAATAACAACATGTAGTCATTCTACAAATTAATTGCAAATCAGTGTGACGCTAACAAAAAAGAAACACATTTTCTGATGGTATCGACCAATCTGGAGGAAACAAAGATAGTGTTTGTGACCGATGCCAAACATGTCTTAGACGCCCTACACGGTGCACAACCACATACCACATGAATGTCTTCAAAGTATCTCTAACCCATTTAAACAACCAAGCAAAATAATTCGTTTTCTAGTGAGACTATAGTCCCAACAAACGCTCTATGCACAGGAAGTGGAACTTAAGTCACCAATGTAGCCAAAACAGACAATGCTATCCACAAACTTAGTCATTAGTTATACTGGGTACAGATCACAGCAGATGTAAACACCACATGTATAGAAATATTCAAGTTGGCATTACTGATATGTGCCCCTGTGAACAATCTGCAGAAAGCACAACACATATTTTACTGAACCACCAACTAGACCATAACACAAGAAGAGAACTATGGTTGCCTCTCTAACTGGAAAATCTACAGTGTTGTTTCGTGACACAATAAAGATAATTTAATATATATATATATATATCATAGGCTGACTCAGTCAGAAGAACAAAGAATAAGTCTTGAGTGCTGTTGTTGAAATACACTTTCTGTTGAATAAATTGATCTTTGCAGATCAATGTCATTCTTACAACAGTGCAGGTCCTCTAAAGTTGGCAGCGATCCAAACCTATCGTTTGTTCTTGCTTGATGTCTGTTCTTTGTACACTTCTATACCCCATGCAGATGGTCTGAGGGCTCTACAGTTCTTTCTTGACAAGAGTCCCCACCCTTCTGTATCCACTTCTACTCTTATCCGCCTTGCTGAACTGGTGTTTACGCTCAATTCTTTTGAATTTGATGGTAACTTTTTCGATCAGATCAGTGGAGTTGCCATGGGAACCAAAATGGGACCTAGCTATGCGTGTCTCTTCATGGGACATCTTGAACATTTAGTTTGGTCTACCTATGATGGCCCGTTCTCATCTCTTTTCCATAGATACATTGACGATGGGATAGGTATCACCGACATGTCCTAAGTGGAATTGTCTCGTTTCATCAATTTCATCGGCAGTTTTAACCCTGCTATTTAATTTACATCTAATATCTCCACTACTTCTGTCAACTTCCTTGACATCATTGTCACCATTCATCCCCCATACCTTAGCACATCCGTTTACTATAAACCTACTGATGCACATGGCTTTCTGCTCTACACTTCTTCTCATGCTCCCGCCTGTCGTAACTCTCTACCGTACTCACAGCTTCTTCGCCTGCGTCGCTTATGTAGCGATTACGACGATTTTCTCGACAAGTCCTCTGAGATGATTGAGTTTTTCCGTAGACGATCGTTCCCTGACAGCATTCTTTCATCCACTTGGCTCCGTGTGCGCCATTTCTCTCGCCTCGATACCTTGACTAACTCTCAGGGTTTTTCCTCCTCCTCTGATAGGGTTAAACTTGTTCTTACCTGTCATCCCCATAACTCTTCTGTTCGACGCATCATGCTCAAACATTATTTTCTTCTCCAGTCTGATCCTGACACCCATGACGGTTTCCATGGCTTACCTCTGGTGGCTTATAGGCGTGATAGAAATCTGAAGGACATTTTGGTTCATAGCCACCTTAAGTCTTCTGTTCCTGACCATTTTGGCACTGTTCGTTGCTCACGTGTCCGTTGCTTTACATGTCCTTACGTAGTTCAGATGAGCTCCATTTCATTTCCCAAGGACATTTTCTCCATCGATGAGGCCTTTACATGTGAATCCCGTAATATCATTTACGTCATCATATGTAAACGCTTTGGTAAACAGTACATCGGGGAAACCGGCCTACGATCGCTTTTGTAACCATCTTCATGCCATCAAGCACAAAACACCCACTCCTGTGGCCACACACTTCAACGGCGATGGTCATCATGGCGCGTTGGATATTCAGGTCACCGCCATCAAATCTTGCACCACCGATGATAGATCTAGGTATTCTCTAGAAAATCGTATCATTTTTGAATTGGGTACATTCAAGCCTTTTGGACTCAATTCCGACCACTCTTATGTCTAGTACTGGGTTGGTGTGGTCTTTGTCTTTATTCTGTTTGTTCCGTCATTTACTCATCTTTTTGTTCGCTTCGTTTCCACATATATTTATGTTTTTATGTACTTTCTGACCTTCCGGCATATCATTTCCATATTTCCGTTGGACGTTGTGATAATTTTTCCATTCGTCGTCTTTTGATGTTTTGTTTGTGTAAAGATCTTTTGGCTGAAACGGTGAATGTGATTTGTGTATTGTAATTTTTATGATTTCGTGTGTGCTCATCCTTGCCTATCATTACCCACTAGTTTTATCTATAGTCTGTCGTGTCCAATTGAAACGAAATATAAACCTGTGTTTTACGTAAGTCTATTTGTTGTTACGTTTCACGCAGTTACTCTGTATTAGATGTCATAGCGATCCAAACTGCGACTTGCACAGGATGTACGTAAACATGTTTGTCTGGAAATATTGATAGATATTGACTTTAGAGTGTCCTACTAGAAACTGAAAGATAAGTGACTAATTTCACATGTAGAAACTATATTTATATTGTTTTCTTTTATTTGTTTCATTTTGCTAAATGCATTTAAACCTGTCCGCACATTTGCCAATTTGTTCAGCCATATTCACTTTTCGTTGCTTCTGTGAACATGTTTAACTGTTACGGTGCAGTCTCGTTCCTTTTGTTGTTTTAAGACATTTATTTTATTACGTCTGTCCTCGTTGTTATTTTTGTGATATATCTCTACCAGGCGATCTCTATGTTTGGAAAGGTTACGAATGAAGATACAAAGAACGGGTCCACCATAGAAGACAATCACGGGCAGATGTTTGTCATGGAATATTGATCTAATGGCTATGGTTAGTTAAGGAGGCATGTATGCATCTAATTATTCCAACCATGCCATATCCATTCCTCTCGTCTTCAGCAAGAGCCACTTTATACAGACTATGTCGTGGGCTAGTCTACTGTCACTGAACACTACTATTGAGATTTTATCTTTAAGTGAATCATTGAACATTGCGTGTGAATCTGAAGAGGGGAAATTGTTCTTAACTGTGGGGGTAGTTGGATATATACACCAATAATTATACGCCCTGAACTTCAACAGTGTTCACCTTTGTCCCCAGTATCTATTGTGTATGCAGTACAAATCATAGGCAGCCAGATCACAGGGGCGGATAAAACTATGCCTACTGCTGATGATTTTGTGGGGAATAAGAAGTTTAGAAATGTAGAATTATGTGGACTACGATCGATCGAGAATTATAATATGAGCAAGATGCATACTTGAGGTGTGTATTTACTACAGTTCACAAGTTAATCCATGGAAAGTATCCATAACTTTGGTCATTTTTAATTAATTGCCCCATTTTAAATACATCAGTAAATATATCAAACTTTGTTCTGAGAGAAATAACAGGACGTGTACAGAGTTGTGTTATACTGCGGTTGAGTCTGAGGTACAGGCATTAGTCAATGGTGATATGATTATATAATCTGTTTGTCAATTGACACTGCAGGGAAGGTGATATGATTATATAATCTGTTTGTCAATTGACACTGCAGGGAAGGTGATATGATTATATAATCTGTATGTCAATTGACACTGCAGGGAAGGTGATATGATTATATAATCTGTTTGGTTCTATAGTTTAACATCATCGTAGCACGTGTGAATTTACAGCCCACTATACAAGATACTAGAAATATATGTATATTTCTCAGTATACATCTAAGTCTATAAGCATGCATACAATGTTCATGAAGGCGCAGACACGCTGGGTAGGACACGTGATCCGCGTGTCAGTTATCGTCTACCAAAAATATGTGTTATATAGATAACTCCAAACTGGCTCCCGCAAGGCCGGAGGACAGAAAAGCGTTTTAAAGAGACGTTTAAGACATCACTGACCCACTTATACAAAAGAGACACACATTCATAGGAGAATCTTGCACAAGACAAATCCGATGGCGCTGCAGAATCAAGAGTGGTGCAGCAGCTGCAGAAAACCTCAGGTATCAAGCTGCGCAAAAGAACGCGCTAGAAGAAAAGTAAGCGCTGCTCAGTGTACAGCAGATTTCTCCCACACATTTCCAGTGTGTTGTAGACAGTTCTACGCACGAATAATACTCATTAGTTACAGTCGGGCACACCGCAGTAATCATCATCTTCATCATCATCCCAGTTGAGCTGAATGATCATCGTTTACTCTGACGGACGAACAGCATATAAGAAAGATTATTATAGAGGACAGTTAAGCTTTCACTGTGACAGTAAGCAATACAGTCATAGTAGCCGTCCATCGCCGGCAAACATATACTGTTGAACTTCTCTGTGCGCTGAAATGACTAAAACGTCCAGCTCTGGCTTAGAAACACCACGCCATATTTGAGAACGTATATTTAGTGTTGAAAATATGTGTGTGCGTTGTTACATCTTTTCTATAGTCAAGTTTTATATGCGCGTATGAGATGTGTTGTATCTCGGTTATTCGAGTAACAGGTATTGCTGGTATTGTTCCGGATATTGGGCGATTCCAGGTAACTAGACTCCCAGGAAATTATGTCGATGTTGAAACTCTTTAGAGACACTGAAAGAGAGTATTTTATTCGTTTCATTTGTCTATTGACCATTCGCTTTCCTTAAGGAACTCACCATAAGTCAGTTCTTTTAGGATGTGTTTGCCGCATGCACACAACATGCAAGCTCCATCTTAGTTTGGTTTTCATCAGCATTGTGTGAATGCATGAGATGATGCTACTATTGAGGCATTCATCTTACGTTGTGTGTGAATGCTTGAGATGATGCTACTATTGAGGCCTTCATCTTACGTTATGTGTGAATGCTTGAGATGATGCTAATATTGAGGCTTCATCTTACGTTGTGTGTGAATGCTTGAGATGATGCTAATATTGAGGCTTCATCTTACATTGTGTGTGAATGCTTGAGATGATGCTACTATTGAGGCCTTCATCTTACGTTGTGTGTGAATGTTTGGGATGATTGTTTTTTCTTCTTATGTACAAAATAAATATGTAAATATGTATAAAAAATGTTAACATGTATATGTACATTTATACAAAAGAAAGGAAATGTGATTCAAAGCTTGAAATGGGTGTGCTCGCAGACTGCGACACTTGCCTGTATACTCAGTAACTCGATTAGCATTATTGTGAACATGCAGGTTTGGTTCATTTAGGAATAGTGGCTGAATGCAGTGAAGAATTTCTGTGTGCGTAAAGTGACGTTAGTTTTTTGCCGGGACATGCGGGAGTCTGGGCTAATGATAGAGCAGATAGGTTGCCGCACTAGATGCGACTACTATGGCTGTTGGCAGAGCAGTGGATCGGGCAGACATTTTGAACGGGAAAACGCACGAACAAATGACTGCATGAGTGACGATGACTCTTGTTCCATGACTAGAATAAGGGAGCTTGGTTTGAAATACGGTGTCCCTAGAAACAAGCGATTTCGTGAGCGAGAAAGATCAATAACCGGTGTACTGGGACCGTAAGTCAACGTGTAATGGCGGATACATTTAAGGAGAGATCTGAGCACATATTCTTGGCCATGATGTACCAACAGATAGACTAAAACTAATCAAACAATTTATAACTAGAACTAAAAATCTCTAATTTAAAAACAACCCAACCAAGGTAAAACAAAGTAAGTCATTGTTTGTCGCATATTTTTTTTCAGGTCTCTCTCCACAGCTTTCAACAATTACAACAGAGGAACGCTCACTAAAGGATACGACTAGCAATATGGACAATTTTCGGCATAATCGCACGCACGGTTTTCAAACTCCCCCAGACATTAGTGTCACTCTTAAATAAAAAGCAATACCGCCGGAAATAAACAGCTTAATATAAAAACTAGCAACATAAAACTCTAATGCAATAATAGCGCGCATGGTTCTCAATTCACCCAGACCATAGGCTCACACTTAGATAAAAGGCATCGTGGCCAAAAATAAACATCAACTCCACCTAGCAATATAGATGATTTATGGCAATAGCACGCACGGCTTTCCAAACACCCAGACCATTAGGTCAGATTTAGATAAAAACTAATACGACCTGATATAACCATAATAGACTTCTGTCGTGGTTGACAGGAACGTGTCTCAGCTAAGAGGCTTTAATCCCCAATTTAACAAACAAACAAACAATATGGACTTGTCCGGAGTGCAGTGACGATGATCCATCAATTAACTAGCTAACTTGGAATGATATCACTATTCAGAACTTCAGGTACTTTATCAGTAACTATCATCAATCATTTTTCTCTTGTGCCACGCTTGTGCCCAACACATAGGGCAGATGTCATAGCTCTCCATGCTTGTCGATCAACAGCCATGTGTTCCAAATGTATTAGGTACTATAGCATGTACTTAATTTTATCACTTATCTTTATCCCGAGAAGTCTGCTGACTGAGCTTGTGTGAAAGTGATTTAATACTCTGACATATCTGCTGTACAGCGCCCAAGTCTCAAAAATGTATATCAGGAAAGTGAGCACAATGAAGAGACCTTTCATTTTGTAGTACGTCTAATGTCCATAGTTTCCCAGAGATGTTTGCAGTTTTCACAGCCTTGAACTGAATGATACCTCGGAGTGTAACTCTTGTGTGCATTCTTCACAAACTGTATAAAACATGATAACAAATACAAGCGTTTTATCTTCATAATCGAGAACGCCTTGCTCTCAAACGCGTGGTGTGAGACTCGAACTTGGACAAGGGGTACACGATGTCGGTGAACGACACCTCGGCTAAGAGGGCGAAAGAGTCAGGGTCCAACTCCTCTGTTGAGTTCTTCCCCTTAAGGAACCAGGCTCACGGATGAGAAGCGGTTCAGTACCCAATGGGCACAGGCACAGCACGTCCAATTACACGAGGCAAGTTCATAGACAGTGGAACACCTCGAGCGAGTCAGACGAGAGCAAAAATCGTCTGGGCGAAGAGTCGCCACTACGCGTGCCTGGAGACAGATATAGAGGCTGTCACAGGCTAAGGGTAGCCCACCCGAATTGTCAAGGCATTCCTAAATCGGATGTGCTAGGCCTACAAGGTGCATAACGGTGGCACAACGTAATCACGATCCTGGCGGAAATCGCACGGATATCCGTGATGGTTACAATGGAGCGAACGCAAAACAAACAAACAAACATCTTCATAATCATTGGCTCGATGCTGTTTAAGTTCTATAGTGAAAGTAGTGACATTCATTTGTTGTACTTGGTCATTGAGATGTGTCAATGAGAGAGAATATTAAGCAGCTTGTTCTGCTACTGTTTAACAGGTACAGTAATCAAGCTGGCTGACATATTAAACTCTTTAAAAGAAAATACACGGAAAATGAAGTTAATGGGGGTCATAATTCCTTTCAATTAAAGATATTTCTTTTCAACTCACCCTGTGCATGATGTGACAACAGCAAAGACATGCCATCTTGATCACGCAAACTACCTCCTGCAACTCGTTAACGGCAGACATGCAGTATTGACATATTTTTGGGGACATTGATTACTTTTCCTTGTACAAAATAAAAGGGCTGGGCTTAAATATAGCGTTACCAGACATGAGAATCATTATTAACTGAGAAGAATCTGTATCAATCAACAGATAACTGGAGTGTGCCACTCGCCGTGTATCTGTGGATATACTCAGCGGAGGTGCGGGATATCAGATAACCAATGGAAATGTCTTGTTTGCAATAATGATCATGTGACGACTAGCTCACTAAGAGTGTTAGTAAAATAAAGGACAGTATCAATACATTCGCTCGTGTGGCGACAGGGGTCTGGATTTCTAGTTCAAAGAATAGAGTCACTGTCTTCTTTCCAGGCATATCATAGTTGGTGACTATGAAAAATTAGGAATAAACTGACATCCTGTAAAGGTGAACAATAGGTCACTGCATGTCTTATTTCGATTTTTGTTTTCTTCTGCCACATTATTCCAAAGGTTGACGAAGATATGTAAACCAACGTTGTCCTTTTATGACAAACTCCTGGGTTGCAGAGTACTAGGTGTAACATTAAACATATGGGTCAACGAATCTGACAGAAGTATGATGAACTTGTTTGTTCGGAATTGTATGAGGTGATGATTATGACTACTTCACTGGAATGTCTCCTGTCGGGGACAAACATGGATCCACAAATCCCCATCTCAGGAATATAACCAATCCATTGAGACAACAAACCTTTTACAAGTTCAGGTACCACCTTGGTTACTCAAGTCAAGTGAGGAGGGCCTGTGCTTTTGTCAGAGAGGCTATGAACTGCTCACAGCTAAAGGGCTTATTTCATCATAAGCATCACCATCATTACAAATGCATACTTGCACAGAACAATATACTAGCATATGAGTATTTGATCCAAATGAGCACATGCTTCATTTAGCTTGCGTATACATATAGTGGATGAAGTGTTTGTTACATTTCTACAATTATAGTTTAATTATATATCTATTATAATATTTTAAAATAAGTAAAATAAACGAGTAGATCCTAGTAGAAGGTCATATTGACTGACATACCAGAGATGCGACTTCCACTATATGTTGATGGTTTAAACCCTCTGATATAACCAAATTTGACCAAGTTCATGCTTGAAACGAGCATACTTCACCGGAAAATGGTGCATTTTGCCCAATACACCATTTTATCTGTGCGTAAGCCATAAGCTATCAGTTTTTTTTGTTTTGTATAATTATTATATGAGAGTACATTTAAAGATTACAGAAAATAATTCCCCCAGAATATTTTAATTAGTTTAATAAAATAGTACCCATTCTTTGGTAACGTATATGCAGATGAAACAACGTATTTACCTCATAAAGAAATCCAGGCATTTTTGTTGTACATGGGAAGACTTCACTAAAAAAATGCACGTTACGCCAATGATATAAGACACTTTATTACGACAGTAAAGCATTCTTTTAAATGTGCTGCATACATGTACATCAATAATCTAAACGTATATAAATTCAGTGTGCATATAACTTGTTAGCATCTTCGGATCTTTCCGGAGCAGAGACACTTTTCTAACCTCTCCTTATGTTATCATTATATATATCTCTTTATTATATTAGTATCTAAATACATATATTCTGTCAGACTCACCTTCGTCGTTTTTGTACTGCAGCCATAATTAAATGTATGGATCGTCTCCCTACTTGTGCCATCCACTATAACTTTCCAATTTATCAGATCTTTCTATGTCTCTGACTCCTGTATTAAATCAATCTGTCTCGTCTTATGATTGTTGGATCCACTATAACTTGCCATTTTATCAGATCTTTCTATGCCTCTGACTCCTCTATGACCTGTACAGTAGATTTGTATGATGATTTGTGAATGTACGTTTTTGAGAAGAAAGATCCACTCCTTTCTTGCAAATTCTTTTCTATCTTGCCCAACAGATGTAAGTATCCACATTTGATTATATCATTCAAATGGCTCAAGAGGCTTAGAGGATTGGCGTCTTGTACTCGGGCTTCCGCAGACTCAACAAAGCGGAACTCAGCCTGCAGAGAGTACCAGTCATATCACCTAACTTCAAACGACACTCCGAGAGGACCTCACACAAACATAACTTCATTAATATGACGTCGCAAACGGGAATGTAACTCTCCATCTCTTGTGCATAAGGCGAACTGTTTTACAACTGCGCCAGAGAGCCCTTCCCTGATTCCATCTTTACTTCCCTATAAAACGATATTCTCATACAATGTAATACAACTAAACTTAATGACAGCTAATTGTTTTACAATCGCATCATACAGAAAAAAGAATTGCAATGGCGACTTTGAAACTTGCATAAGTCAAAAATATTTGGCAATGCACCAGCAGCATAGCCAAACTATGTATGGTCAGAACATGTGTTATTTCAAGTAGAAATATACGGTTGTGAGACATGGACATTGAATAAAACAGCAGAGAATCGCTGCTTTCGAAATGAGATGCTACAGAGGAATTGTACATATACCATGGACAGCTAAAATACAAATCAAGATGCGTTAGATCAGTAAACGTCGAAGAAGGCCAGTTTCTAAACAACATCATAACAAAACAGATGTGATATTTTAGTCATATAAAGAGTCATAACAGCATAAATAGATTAATAGCTGAAAAAAGAGTTAACGGCAACAGGGGAAGACGGTGCCCAAGACGACGAAAGTGCACTGATATATAAGATTTTTTAAATATGTCTCTTACTGCGGCAGGTGAACTCACCCAGCATCACGGAGTGTTCAGAGAAACCCTAAGGAAAACTACGTTATATAAAGTATATGTCAGACATGATTGCTACATAATAAAACAGTGTACCACCACCTGATATTCTGCCTGATCTAAAAATTATAAGGCATGCATCTACAGATTTATAAACCCATGACACATCCAGCGATTTATATCTTCACCACTGCGGTAAGTGGAAAAATCTTGAATGGTCCAGTATATGATGTCTGTCCATAAGGTTATTTGTTCTCCTCTGCTTCTTTCCCCTTCAGTTGTACTGTAAAAGATAATTTTTAGCATATAATCATGTCGACATAAATGTCCAAACCATGCAGGTTTTCTTCATTTTGATAACGAAGTAGTCATTCTTGCGAACACTTCTGTGAAACATACCCAACACTCGAGAACAATTTCTAAAACAACCTGAACAACTCACGAGACCACCCCATTTCCATATTGTGACAATAAACAAGAGCTAACACATACTAACCGGTGGATCACAGACAAGACAAGACATGATTCCAAACGATTTTAAACTGAAATATTTTTATAACACTAGCGAATCAGTTACGAAATAACGTTTAAGTGAAACGTAAAAATTGAGAATATCTCAATCGATTGTAGCTAATTTATTATCGATTAAATAAATCACTTTAATGTTGTTTTTTTTCAGTCTTGACCCTTACCTCAGCAAGTCTAAATTGCAATTCATCGTTCGAGTTACAATCTAGTTTAGACAGTGGAGAAAAACATAAAAAGTTGAAAGCGCATAAAAAAGTCGATGCCATTTGAAATTATTTACAATCTGGAAGGAAACTGAAAGAAGGATCAATAAAGGAAATATGTTGATTCCAAGATACATTCTCAAATTCAATCTGAAAAAAAGCAATAAAGAGATGTTCTGGAAGAAATACTTTCTTCTATGATATTTCTTTCTTCTCAATATCTGACTTTGTATGACAGTTCAGGATATTTTATTGCTAAACTTTAAATCATACTCCCTCGTATGTTACTAGGGTCCGAAAGGGGAACACATAATAGCAATACTGTTTATATTTTATGCATATCGTAAGAGGCGATTAATGAAGTCATGGGGTGGAGTTGGCTGTCCCATCTCATATAGGATCAATGTAGTCCAGAACCATGCTGATGACGGATGTGTCAAGCAAAAGAGGCGAAGATATCGGAGCATACATGTACATTATAACACAATGCATTCCGTTTTCCGAACTACATCCTGTTAATTTTCAAGAGTTTGAGAATCAACGCAGAGGAAGGAGAAACAGTCATTGACAGGTTATCTAAGAGTGGAGAAACAATCATTGACAGGGTATCTAAGAGTGGAGAAACAAACATTGACAGGTTATCTAAGAGTGGAGAAACAATCATTGACAGGTTATCTAAGAGTGGAGAAACAATCATTGACAGGGTATCTAAGAGTGGAGAAACAAACATTGACAGGTTATCTAAGAGTGGAGAAACAATCATTGACAGGTTATCTAAGAGTGGAGAAACACTCATTGACAGGCTATCTAAGAAGAGAAACAATCATTGACAAGTTATCTAATAGTGGAGAAACAATCATTGACAGGTTATTTAAGAGTGGAGAAACAATCATTGACAGGTTATCTAAGAGTGGAGAAACAAACATTGACAGGTTATTTAAGAGTGGAGAAACAATCATTGACAGGTTATCTAAGAGTGGAGAAACAATCATTGACAGGTTATTTAAGAGTGGAGAAACAAATATTGACAGGTTATCTAAGAATGAAGAAACAAACATTGACAGGTTATCTAAGAGTGGAGAAACAAACATTGACATGTTATTTAAGAGTGGAGAAACAAACATTGACAGGTTATCTAAGAATGAAGAAACAAACATTGACAGGTTATCTAAGAGTGGAGAAACAAACATTGACATGTTATTTAAGAGTGGAGAAACATCCCTTCATACGTAATCTACAAGTATAGATACGTCCCTTTATACGTTATCTACGAGTAGAGAAACAATCAGTGATTGTTTCCTTGACGTTATCTACGAGTATCAATCTTACAACTGATATCTACAAGTAATTCCTTTTGATAAACCATATTCAACGTGTACCATAATTTCAAAGAATATACATTTCGCATTTATCAACAGAAATACGAGATTGATGTATTAGTTTCGACTTCCTCTAAAGCTTCTAACGGTTTAGAATCAGTTGTGGAGATACAAACGTGTTATTGCATCTGCCTTATCTTGGGACTTATAAACGGATGGCTAGACTAATAGGATTCTTAGAACTTGTTAGAGGTAACAAAAATGATAAAATAATTTATTGTCTACAATATGTAGGGAAATATGTATGTAGGGCAGTAATAATATCAAATACTGTATAAAGAAAATACTATATAGAACGCGAACATATTTACATAAATGTCAGTCAAGTAGATGTGTGGATTTTGAATATTAAACGTAGGACAGGCAAAATGAATTCAATGTCTTATTTCTGAAAAGCACGGTCGCTAAACCGATATTCAAATAATATAACATGACAGATGAACACTTTCATCTAAATTCTTATAGTCTATGCCGTGTGGCGTTGGTAATCATGTTTTTCCACAACCTTTCGTGCTTCCTGTGTTGTCAATTATTTCCGATACTGATGTTCACCTGATACCACAATGCTATATTGTCAAGGATCTGTTCGATTGGTCTTCCCCTAATTCCTTTTGTTCTTCTTCTTGCCTGTTGTCACAGTGTCCCGCCATTCCTGTTCCCATGAAATGTCCAAAATGTGAAGCAGTTTTTTTATGGTGATCGATCACTCTCAAGATCACGAAGAAGAAACTACACGATTTGCTGTTAAGATCTTGATAAACTTAATGCATTTAATTCTGCAACTTGATATGTATACTGAGATTAAGAATCGTATTTTACACTGGACTACCATCCACACTTTAAATTCTCAAAAGGCAAAATATATCGAATTATGGACATGTATGAAATATATATAATAGAGTACCAAGTGTGGAGTACTTGCACAAATAATTCTAAAGCAGTTATATTCGATATATATAAGCTGAAATAGAGTTAAATGAAGCAAAGGCAGATTTAAGACAGGGCAAAGGCACCATAGACCATATTGTATATATGCGGAACATCACAGAGACGGCATAGAATTTAATTTCGACATCTACACGTGCTTTATTGACTTCGCCATAGCATTCGATTGTATACAACATCCAAAACTTAGGAATATCTTGAAGGTCATGGGTTACACTCTATCCTAGTCATATACAATTATATCTAGACCAGCAAGCAGCAGTGATAGTACATAGTGACACATCTGATTTGTTCAGCGTGGAAAAAGGAGTCAGACACGGATGTGACCTGTCACCATATCGCCTCAATATTTATGCAAAGGACATAATGAGGAATGTAGGAAATGACAAACAGAGAAATAACTTCAACCCACTCACCATCGGAGGTCACGAGATATTAAAACTAAGATATGCTTATGATACAAGATTATTGGCACACAGTCAAGCAGGTCTCCAACAGCTCATACACTCCATTCAAGAACATAGTAAAAAAACAAAATATATTTCTCAATGGAAGCAAGACCACAATTATGACAAGCGACAAAAGACTAGCACGTTCTCAATAAGTATCAATAACATAGAATTAAAAACAGTTAACAGTTATTAATACCTTGGTTCTCTTATTAACAGTAACGGCGATTGCTACGAACAAGTCAGAATGAGGATGGCTATCGCGTCAAAGAAGCTGATACAAATTAAAGCAAAACAAATATTCTTAAGAGCGTGCATATTCCCAGTGGCAATATATCGGTATGAGTCCTGGACAATCACGAACAGTGTAAAAATAAATAGCAGCATTTGAAACAAAATGTTACATTTAAAACAGAATGTTATAGAAATATCCTGAGAATACCATGGACCAAAAATAATCACCAATATAGCCATCCTGAGAGAAATGAATTTAAAGAATACAGTCTAAATAGCCTTGTTCTTTCCAAAAAAAAACTTCGATATTTTGGCCATATCCAACGTCATGAGTCTAGAGAAGACAATACTGGAGAGAATGATGCCAGAGAGGCAGAGGCGAACAAGAGACAGAACAAGAAGAAGATGGATGTAAGACATCAAAGAACACCTGAACATAACAGTAACAGATGAAGAAAGACTAGCTCAAGTTCAACAGAGGTTTTGTAAGGATGTGATGATAGCTACATTCTGTTCAGGATATGCTAAATGATGATGATGCTTTCTTAACCAGTAACGATCAATACTCATTATATATGAGGTTTAGGGCATTATCTATTATTGCTAACAAGAAAATAATTGATTCCTGGACATTTTCAGATATGGATTTTTTAGACAATGATCTACAGAAGATAGTCTACGGTAACGTAAATGTTAAGAATGGCTAGACTCGAGTATGTAAATGTTTGTAGCTTTTAGAAATCTAAGTGTATTGAACTTTCGTGCACATTTTACGAAGCGAATGTAACATGAAGCGAATAAAGCCACGCTCTAAAATATTAGAACGAAAACAGAATCATTGAATATAATAAATAATAGACACATCAAACTGTGCTCAACAAAATCGGATGTGCCAGTTCGAAAAGCACAATATATTGATCAAAGATTTGCTGTTAACCGCATCACAGGATAATTCGTTACGCTTAATTTGTTTAAATCATAATGTGTAATTTACGTGTTTTTATTATCAAATAAGAGGTTTCCTACTGTGCTTGGTTATACTTTTAAAGATACGAGAGAGAGGCTGCAATATATACTTATTTTTTTCAAATAGAAGGGATAATAGTGTGTGTTATACCATCCAGTTGTAGGTAATAGTACTAGGCAATACTACCAATATGAATAATGTATGTTATACCATCCAGTTGAATGTAATAGTACTCGGCAATACTACCAATGTGAGCAATGTATGTTATACCATCTAGTTGAAGGTAATAGTACTGGGCAATACTACCTATGTGAATAATATGTGTTATACTATCCAGTTGAAGGTAATAGTACTAGGCACAACTCCTCCTCACTTTAATCAAAATCCCCATTGCAAGTCATTTTTACATCCACGAAAATTCATCTGTCTACAGCGATCATTTCATGCCCGAACTGTCTAAGGACATTTACAAGTCGAATAGGGCTCATTGGTCATCTACGAACTCATAATCAAGAACTTAACTCTAATTGAATTTTCAAACGTGGAAGTAACAAATGGTCATCATCACTTGTGATAGACGAACAACAAAAACTATATCATCGAGTTGAGAATGCTTAAATTACGTAGCTAAATCATTGATTTTAGAATGACTACATTTCTTAGCTATATCAACAAGTTCAGAAAGTCTAACTTACGTGCATATAGCGTCGAATATCAAGAAGACTGTAGAACTTTGTGACACTAGAGACTTGAGTAAATCTACAATGCGCTGGTTAAACTATAGCTAGAGATGAAAATGATTAAACGGAAAAAAGAAATGAACCAATGGCTGTCTATCCAAGTGTACCTAAATGGCAGACGACGTTATAAATAAGTTGAAGTCACACAAAGACAGCCGGATATTATCAGGACAAAATAGATCGTATAATTTGAATATAATCCAAGCATGAAGAATAAACCACTATATTTTTATTCGTGGTTTATCTTTTGTTATTAGACCTATTTTCTAGCCTAATATGTACCAGAAAGTTGGTCTAGTATTGGTAACTCACTTATCGATTTATGGAGTTGCTATCTTTCACTCTTTCTACCTTCGTCTATCGTTAATTATGATATATCTCTAAGTTCACTATTGACTATTTCAGTTGACATTTGCAGTTAACAATTTTATTTGGCATATTGAGTTCACCATTGAAGCTGACATATTGAGTTAATAGTTTGTTTTACATTTGAGTTCATATTTTGAGTTGACATATTGAGTTAATGTTGAGAACTGACATATTCACTTGATATTTTGAGATCCTTCACTTTATATATATATATATATATATAAATGATTCAGTATAGCTCCAGAATCAGATGGTATTAGGTTTGAAGACCTTAGTTGTAGGACTGATGAAGAACTAGAAGAACAGGCACACATTATTCTTGATTAAAACTGGCTTCACAGCACGTGGGGAAATCCCATAAGTTCTCCGCCCTCCGTTCTAACAGCCATCCCAGTGTATGTAAACTCAGTCCTAGTCTGGTGTTGATTGTGTGATCTTCGGGACTTTCCAAAAAATTTACTTTTTTTTCCTCACCTCTACAGACTCCCATTTCTAGCATTCTCTATATGTGTACTTTTTCAACCTCATTAACATCTTCATTCTGCAATTAATTTATTACTGCCTTTATTAAGTTTGCTTTATCTCTTCTCAGTATTGTGCCATCAATCGCCGCATTGCCTGCCAATAAGTCGACTCTCTCGAATCTTCTGACCCCAGCATGACAAGGGCAGTATATCCGTGTGTGTATCTCTAGTACAGCCCAGTATCGCTCTCATTGCCTAATTTTGGGCTTTTTCCAATATATCGACTTGTGGCTTGTGTTAGTAGGCCGAGGCTATAATCTATGACATATACCGCCACCACTTGTAAAAGCAGAAAAAGTGGTCATTGCTGCTTGTCGAAAGTCGCCATAACCTTGATAAGACTGATCACTCTTTTAGCCTTCATATTTTTGATGTGTTTGTTGAATACATGCAAACATGTTTAACGTTAGTTTGATTACATGCAAGAATAAAGAAAGCTTTTTGTATAGCTACTTCATCCCGTTGCGTAAACCTGGTTAGGAGTACACAAGAGTAAAGGAATGCAGGCTAATTATCATGCAAAAACGGTTGTCAAATTAATAGAAAGGATGGTTGAATGGCAATTAATTGTGTTATGATCTAGAGAGAAACATTTTGCTATCATCAATGCCCGTTGGGTATCTTCCTATCAAGCAGAACTGGCACAATTCAGCTGCTGTTGTACATGATTTATTTGAAAGATTTGATTCACAGAGGAGACCTGGAGCAGCTACATACATATATAATGCATAAAACAGTGTACTTTATTAGACTTCTTAGTGACTCAGTTGTTTCACCTTGATGTAAATCTATCTTATCAAAAGCATTGCTACTTCCCTGTTTCAGGGGAGACAGGTTGTTCTTTAATTCGGTAATTGGACATAGCACAATAGCTGTAAGCAATGGACTTCCATAAAGGTCACTGCTTTCCCAAGTATTTATTAATTTGAATACAGATCAAATTACAGGCATACAAATCTGCTGGACTAGCAGAAGAATAGTGTATTCTGCTGACATTCTGGTGTATAGACAGGATTGACATCGACAGGTGTACGTCGATGAGTTACAATGTAAGTTAGTCAGCATTATGGATCGGTGTAGGGACACAAACGATTTAGTGAATCCATCTAAAATATCATCTAAAACATCTAAAACATCTAAAACTTGGTTTTCTCTCAATACCTACATGGTAAATACCTCCATTTCTTGTGTTACTTTGTACGGGACATCCTTGAAGGAATCAGAACAATGAAATTTGTGGAAATGCTTTTGTGACCAAAGTCGGAGTTTTAAGGAGAATGTGGAACATATTGTATTAAAGTTAAGCAGAGGTCTTGCAGCGATGAACGTTATGGCTGATGCTCAGTGTTAACAGAGTTTACTATGTCTTCTATGTCAGGGCCTGGTTGTGTCTGTGATAGAATATGCATTGGCAATTACACTCAAGCAGATGTAGACTGAAAGATTGTATTAAGATCCGGAACGACGCTACGTGTATTATAGTTAGATGTACTAGAGATACATCAGCACTAGACATATGCCATTCTTACTCAACTATCCAACTACAAACTACAGAATACAGTTATGCAGAGTACCAGCCCAGCTCCAAACTACAGCTGACAAAGAGCAGCCACTAAAGTATGAAATTCAGAAAGTGAACAGTAGTAGAGTGAAAATGTAAAGTCATGAATTGACACATTCTGGCAATATGTGTGAATATTGGGGGATATGGTACCTAGTGCGGAATGGTTAATTGTGCCTGTTTGTTACCAGACCTCCTTCCGAATGATCTCATTCCGAATGATCTCATACGATGCAAAGATTGGTGCCCTTTTGCGGTAGAGTCTGCGGTACATGCACTGATAAGAGATAATTCCAGGGAAGGGGCATGCTTATATACACAGGTAGTTCGGTTCTTATACACATGTGTAGTGCTTGAAACTTGGCAACTCAATACGTAAGAAAAACCATCAAAGAGGAGATTGGTGCATATGTTGTTACTACAAGAAACATGACTATGGAGATAATGGTAGCGACACATACCTTGAATGGGATAAGTACACAGAGTGCAACTCATACTTGCAAACTTAGTGACTTAGTTAATCATAACAAAACAATGGGTCACATTTGAGAACATGTGATTGCGGCAGTAAATATGTCAAATTTGGAATATGTCACGTTAATTTCCGTGCCTGGTCAAAGCAACGAGAGAGCAGATTGGCTGACATGCATTGCTACCATTTCTGGTAGCAGAATCATATACTATTTATTCATTTTGAATTCCTACCAGAAACAACTCGGACACATGAAATTAATGAGAATAATCATTCCTTTCCCATGTCCAGAATAAAAGAACTGGATCTGAATTACATTCTTGCCAGAAAATGAGAGATGTATACTGTTAACTTAGATGAATTTTTGACTTTTTATCATCATGTAATAGTGAATACACCTAAATGGAGATCTTATCACCTTTGGGTGTGTTCGGAGTGCAATGATGATAATCCGACGTCTCACTAACCAACTAACCATGTAAGAATATTGCTGCAAATATGTCCTCTTCACCACGAGACTATTGAGTGAAAGATCAATATAATAAAATGCAATCTATAATTTAATAGCCGTGTTCTGTAAGATTCTCCGGAACGCTCTATAAATAGCCCATTTACGTTACGGAATTCCGTGCGACATATAATTAAAACGATTAGTGGCGTCATGTTATTCAAAACAAATGACATGTTTGTATACACATGTTATTGATGTGCTAAGAAAGCGTCAAAAAACAAAAGATCAGAAAGCTAGGTGGTGGAGTCGTCAAAGTCAAGAGTCACTTGATCGGACTCGTTTCGCAAATGCTGCAGTGCGTAAACATAGAATTGAAAGAGACGTAAAGAACTGATCAAGAAACCATTCAACAAAGACAGACACGATTTGCTAAGGATGTTGATTTGCATCGGCGCCGGACTAAGTTAGAATCACCAACGCAAAGAGAAAATCGACACATGATGAGTATAGAATGCCAACGTCGTTACAGCATGAAACTGTTGAGGAAACGCAGATACGTCGAGCTGCAGATGTCGAGATTAATTTATTTTCACAAATTCATCGAAGTCAAGCAATTTCACATGAAGCAGCAAATTTTACTGATGATCGTGCTGCTGCACATAACTGTGTAATTTTCGATATTATATTCCAATTTTGTGGTACTAAAATTTTTTGTGGGCGAACCTCCTATCAATGGCAAGTTTACAACTTTTTGTCGAAAGGGAAAGACCATGCTCCCAAAGCCACAAGATATCCATGGTAAAAAGCTGGAGTATCCCGAGTTCCTGCGTTTGATGTTCTCTAATAATACACACCCCAAAACACACATTTTCGCGAAAATATTCGCTCTGTATTTCACTTCAATAGGGACCCAAAAAAATACAGATTGTCAGTACGAGGTCCATATGTCTTAAGAGTTCATGGACAAAGTTATGTTCGAACTTCTCACATACAACCGCCATACAACATAGTTCCACACTTCACTCAGTTGTATATTTTGAACAGTTCTCAAGCAGCAGACGTTTAACAAGCACACTCAGCAAATGATATATGTGAAAGAGAAATTCTTGATAAAATCGATAGATTTCTTTCGTCAACAATTAATGCTTGATATCGAATCAAGAGAAATTCAGAATGCTGCTTAAATTGGAAGAGAATTTCCCAATAGTAAACATGGTCTTCACGCGCGATCGACAATCTGATTAACGTCCATATAATGAATAAACATCTAACGAGGTTTTATTGTTTTTCGTCAACAAAGATGGACATTCGCATTTATGCATTCATAAAATATTGGCTATGGACTATATTCGATTAATTGGTTATAAATTGTATGATGTCATACTCGCTTTTGTTCCCATACGGTGAGACTGCTTGGCAAGCACATTGGCAATGTGTGACATATCAGGGTAAGAAACCCATTAAATTTCGTTCCGACGAGACTACAGGTCCCGACGAGACCCGAGCGAATCTAGTAATACATAATAGCATATTTTTTTTCGACCAAGGAAAATCGTTTGTTAGAGTAACAAGAAACATTCTCTGCGAAACGTTAGAAAAATATGGCATCAAATGTCAATTATTAGTGAATATTGAAGCAATCTATAAAACTGTCACTGTGAAGTAAAAACAACAGATTGGCTAACTGACGCAACAATTGTACGTCAGATATATCTGTTCTCATCTCTGCCTTTCAATGCACACTAATCCTAATAAATATTCTAATAAAAGAGTCAAAACTCAAAATAAACCAACATAAAACCACCTTGAGCACGAAGAAATGAGCAACTACATAACTCAATGAACGAATTTCGTCCATGAACTTTATTTATGAAACAAAAAAATAAATACAACAGATTAAATCGCTTATAACTACTTGAAACGTGTATAAGAATGTCAATATATACAAGCCAGAAGTCATGAACATCGGAAATACATAAAGTCCATTGAATATACAAATATATAATATCAATGTAAGACAATAACAGTGACCTATCAGCTGTTACTGATACTTAAACATCCGATGATCAACATAAAAGTGATACGACAAATGATAAAGAGTATATTTCTACCAGCACTTTGTTACCACTGTCCGGCTTGGACGCGACATCTACATGCAAGAGCAAACTCGCAACGTGGGAAATGACACGCAAAGACTGTCGGTGTTATCAGATTAAACAAGTTACGAAATGCTAGAGATCTTCTTCTTCTCGAGCCTCAGGAATTGCGAGCGATTAGCACTTACTTCCTATGTGCAGTGGGAAGGTTTCTCCGAGCTTTCTTTCATAAGCAGGAGGCTTCAGCATTCAGCTTAGTGCAATGCCTATTGAAGGAGCCTTCTACTCAGAGGGGGGTATATGTCACGAGACGAGCTGATAGTTTGCATGGGTCACCCATTGTTTTTCTTTCCTCCGACAATTCGCAGCCAGCGAGTTGTTCTTCGTGTAGATAGACAGTTCCATTATCACCCTTTGTGTCACTAGATCCCAGACCTAATTTCTTCCGTATGAGCCATGTTGGATAACAGCGACAGTCGAATTAGAATCAAGGTACATACACCTTCCTAGACGAGGTATTGCTTTGCCAAACACGTAGAGGGTCTGGGATTCGACCTGTGAATTTCTTACACACTCGCCTTGTCCGCTTGAGATGGTCTTTCTATCGATCGCCATATCCGTCACTGTCTGTGTATTTTGACTCCTTGCCGTGTATATTACCAAAAGTAGTAGGTAAAATATGAATCTCGAACAAGAAGCTTCGCAGTGGCCCTTGGGTACTGAACCCAATTCTCTCTGTATGAACCGTGTTGGGCAACGGCCAGCAGTAGAGTTGGGCTTAGTTTGCAATGTCGTTAGAGACTTGCGCCCCCCCCCCCGCTCGTTGCCCGCAGTGTCCAGTATTCGAGTCTCAACACTGCTTTTGTCAGACATTTGAACAATGCACTACCCGACATTTGTTCAACGATTGTCTTGTGTGCGATTGGGAGCTGTAATCAAAGCTTTATTATATACCCAGTAGTGCGTTCAAGTTGGCGCACCCAATGCTTATATATATATAATATATATATATATATATATATATATATATATATATATATATATATATATATATATATATATATATATATATATATATAATATATATATATATATATATATATATTGTTACGTAGCTCAATGATCGTGTAGAAAAGTCTAGAAATCTCAAAGGTTTGACCCACGTAGGCTCATTGGGTCATAACCTCCTCCATATTCGATATGATAAATCATAAAAGTTGATAATTACTGCCCAAAATCCATATCGATAGAGTATTATACAATAAACTCCCAGTGACATTATACTCTCTAGACCTTAACCTTCATACCTTATTACATCACTGAATGGATATGATTAGTGAAACTTTTACCTCTGACCGCAGCACAAAGGATAAATAAACAAATAATGGGATTAGACCTAGAAATAATATTATTCCGTATTAATTTCTTCACTATTCATTCTTCTTTCCTTTTGCTATTGTCGCTTATATATATATATATATATATATATATATATATATATATATATATATATATATATATATATATATATATATATTACAGTTCTTAAAGTCATATCGAAGGATCGTCAAATTCTCCAGCAAACGTTGTTGTCATTACTCTTTGTAAACAATCTGTCACATGAAAGAAGTGAGAGTACGCAAAAATTATAAAACAACAATTTTACGCTGATTTACTTATGCCCAAAATAGCTTACTTCGCACAAGCTCAAAGTTTAGTATGGACTGCGAAGGACTGTGGGTGTTTCGAAACTTTAGATATTAATGTGTTTTTAAATATATAGACACGGAAATAAATCAGTCATATCAGCACATGAAATTCTCCCGGGCTACGCCGGACATTGCTTCTAGAATTTATATGTATATATATATATGCGTGCGTGCGTGTTATTACTGACATAATCGGTTATCTTATTGATTTCCCACAAAAAAATGGTCATAATCTTCTCTCGTTCAGAAAAGCATTGTTATTGAGATTGAGAAAGAACAGCGGGCTATTAGTCATACCATAATATTGGCGACCGAAGTTTTGCACATGCAGTCACAGACTCAAGTGGGAAAATGGCACAAGTCCAAAATGGAGCTATGAGGATGTTGTTGGGATGCACAATAGATGGTACAAATCACTATTATGAGGTAATTGTTGCATTTGTGTAGCAGTACGAAATTACATCGCTTTTCACAGGAATTACCAAATGTAAATAACCAAATGGCCAGAGGGTGTCCGACAAAGTGGATGGTGCCGCAGTAACCTAATGAACAAATAGTAATGCAAAATGATGTAAAAAGGTTACTAAAACACTTACCTAGCCTATTAATAAAAATATATTTTTAAGAAAAAAAAAACAAAAAACATACAATAAAACTAAACAGGACAATTCTCAACGTATCGGCTCAAATTGAACCTTTTTCAAGAGACAAACAACAGAAAACGACAAAATAAAAAAATAAATAGATGTCTATATTTCATCAAGCCCTCGTCTCCATAATAGCGCAGGGATGGCAACGCATCTAGTCAAGGTGAAAATGCGTGCATTCATTATAAACAAACCGAAAGTGGGAAATTAGAGACACTATAGATGAGTGCAAGAATAATAAAAGAAAAAGATAAGAAAAATACCCCTTTTGTCACTCTATCAGACAGGCAGGTTTTAAGAACATAGTCACAACAGGCACGACTGAAGGGAACAGAGACAGATGGGGACGTGAGAAAATATTCATGTGACAACCTAGCAAGGCTTGGAAACAACGATCCTGATAACAATACTGTGAACAGAGAACCATGGTCACCTACGCCAACAAGAATGGCATATGACAATGATAGATGAGTAATGATGAGGTTGTGTGGTGGTGGGGTGAGTGGGTTTGGAGAAGGAAGGATAGAAGAAGAATCAACATTTGAAAACGCATGGAATGAATGTGAAACCAAATATAGACATAAACATATATATAAAACCAAACCTAAACATACATAGAAATGTAAACACACACCAAGAGTCAAGAAATAAACACATAACAAGATGGACACAGATGTGTGAAGGATACCCACACAAAATGCACAGGCATGTAAATGTATCCACACACAGGAAAGGGCTCACACCAGAATAGGTATACACATTGACACAGAATGGAGATACGTGCATTAACATAAAAAAGCGCTCACATAAATATACATATATATATGTATACACAAATATGAACATTCATGCACATAAACACTTTCTCGTATAAATAATAACATGAACATTCATACACATAGAAACATATACATATATTAATGTAAATATAAACGTTCGTTCACATAAAGATAATGCTATAACAACTGCATATGTATACATACAAATGTGTGGCCCAAAGTAATTGTGTGGATACATAGAACCATGTAAAACGAAATGCATATACAAATAACTATATATGTGTGGGCACCCATCGAAGAGACAACTGCAATAAAAACGAGGAAATCAAAATCTAAATATGTAAATGATTTAACAATAACAAAATGGCAGAGTACAAAATAATCACATATTGACATACACAAACGAAAGAAGACATAAAGGAATTATATAGAAGAACGGCAAACACAAAAATAATAATTATTCACGAAAGTGTACAAAGACAAATAATTACAAGAATCAGTGCAATACGGGAGTAGAGGGTATAAAGAAAAGGTGGGTAACTCAAACAAAACGGTGATTAATGTTCATTCCGTTTGGTTGCAAGACTCCCATATGACAAATGAGACGATATTCCAAGGACTGACGTTGCCGGTCACCGGTATAACAACGTAACAAACCGGTTACAGAGACATCAGAGCTACCATGATGTGACGGGCTGTTAAAATGATTAGCCACTGGGGAGTCACGATGATTCGTGATATCTCTCAGATGTTCGGCGAATCTATCAGCTAAACGTCTACCAGTCTCACCAATATACTTCATATCACAACGAATTGTCCTGTTTAGTTTTATTGTATGTTTTTTTTTTTTTTTTTCTTCAAAATATATTTTTATTAATAGGCTAGGTAAGTGTTTTAGTAACCTTTTTACATCATTTTGCATTACCAAATGTAAACTTTCTCAACAATCGTCAGCAGACTTCGTGCCAATTTCTACGAGTAGATAAAACAAATAGGAGACGAATCAAGCATAGGGATGTAGTAGGTAACAAAAGAAGAGGACCTGTTTCTCAGATTCTACGACTGTGGAGAAGTACGAAAATACAGTTAATGCGTGGGAAGTCAGCTACGAGAAAATGGCGATATAATTTAAGATAGAAAGTGTCGTTCAACATCTGGCATCGATGAATGTAGAGGTGACAATGCAATAATATATTCAGTTCTTTGACTCTCCAAGTATACAATCATATATACAGATTGCTCAAACAACATACAGGTGCGGATTGGGGTTTGCCCTTAATCAAATGACTTGAAAGCGTTTAATAAATCCACGTCTGACTCCACAATATCAACTCACTATCAAGAATATGCAATAAAACAACACACGGATTAATACACAACAGAGATAAACTATGCAAATAACAGATCAACAGAGAACACAAAAATTGTTTAAAAGATCAACAGATCGTTTAAACATTCAAATACAGACCATAACAATAAAACAAATCATAATTCAAGTACCTAGGAATTATCTCTTCACAGAAGACGGACGACTCGATAGAGAGATAGAAACAAGATGTAAAAAGGCATATTCTATGGCATACCACACTGTAGCCGTTGCTAGTGTACCCAGAAATCAACATGGAAGTAAATATACAAATGATTAAAAGCATCTTAAAACCAGCAATATGCTACCATTTCCAGACTTGGCAACTGACATCTACACATAAGAGAAAGATTGTCTTGAGAAATGAAATATCTATGGAAGGATATTGGAATCACCAGACTAGACAAAATGTGCAGTGAGAACATCAGAAATAAAATATGCATAATATCATGGATTGGATATATAGAGAAAAAAACCAGATACAATTGTTTTTTATATTTTATGAAGATGAACGATCTACTTTCCATAAGAGTTTATAACAAGATGTAATCAGGATACAGAGCCGGGCAGACCTAAGAAAATGTGGATAGACATCAAGAACATCCTGAATAAACATGCCAATACATCAATCAGAGAAACAAACCTGGCTCTGGAAAGCATACTACACCTCCTTCACAAACCCCCTGCTCTACGTGTGGAAGCTACGACGAAACCACATAAGGATAGACAATATATTCCACAGCGACATATGCCACTCAAATGACGATAAATAAGTATAGTTCCATATGAATATATGGTAGCGATTCAGTATAGATAAGTATAGTTCCATATGAATATATGGTAGCGATTCAGTAGAGATAAGTATAGATAAGTATAGTTCCATATGAATATATGGTAGCGATTCAGTATAGATAAGTATAGTTCCATATGAAAATGTGGTAGCGATTCAGTATAGATATGTATAGTTCCATATGAATATATGGTAGCGATTCAGGTGGCAACAAATGCACTGTTTATCAGACTTCCGAAACATGCTACGCATGTGGTTGCGTCTGTGGGTCTCACCAATGGCCCACTAGACAAACCACCCATGCAACAGAAAACTTTAGTGGATGACGTTCCGTTATATTGAGGTTAACTTCTTAGAGAAGCTTCATGGCACGTCATCTATACAATTATGCTTTTATTTTGTTGTTGAAATGTGTTTCATTTACCTGAGTATATATGTATGCACCCTCTGTGGTTGGGAGGGAGCCAGAGATGTACTGTGCAGCACTGGGGAGGCGGAAACTGACAGCACTGTTTTTTCCTATGGCTGAGACAATCCTTTTGACTTGATCATTTGGTTGCATGCCTGGAGCAATAAAGAAGTTCGGCATAACCAGTTTCAATTGGTGGCGGGAAATGATCACAATGAACTCTATCTTGGCTATAGTGGCTAGGAGCAGTGCATAGGTTAAAACCTACCTTCCTGGAGGTATGATAGTTATTCTCTGGCTCTGTCCTGGGGTGGGCCGAAAATCCACAGACTTCCCAGCAATATAATGCCATTTAACGGCATTAGGTCAAAGGGTATGAACCCATGGACCGCTGGATCAGCAACCAAACAACCAAAACTTGCTTAGTAAAATGTATGTATGACCTTTGCGTCTTACAGAGATACAAATCATTAGCAATAAAAAAGAAAAATCAATCTGTCGGATATTTTCTCATGAACGGGGACTTTTCAAAAGCTAATATCACTGCAACGGAAGAATTTTGTTTGCGTCTTTCTCTTTTTTCTTCCGTATCTCTAAACATATTATTTCTTTACAATGCTGCCTCCGCACGCAGATTGTGTCTCCAGATATCCCGAGTTTAGACAATGTTTTCCCAGTGTTTGGATTCTATGTGTCATCCTTTTATTGAGGATTTACAGATGTCTTTATACCTGTGCATTGGTGTACCGCGGGCTCGATGGCCTTCTATCAGTTCCCAGAATAGTACTTGTTTTGAGATGCAGAAGTTTAAAGTGCAAAGTAAGATAGAAAGTGCATAAAAACACGTAATTTAGTTCAGCAGCAGAAGAGCAAACATATGATGAGATGGCAGAGCATGTTTTGAGTGGATTCTTTCAATGGAGATAGAGGGTGAATAATCTCAGTGCATTTTTAATTTGAGATAGAGGGTAAATATTGCAAGTGTTATGCTTTAAATTAGAAAACCGATGGAATATTTTATACGGTGGTTTTGAGTTGACATATTGTGTAACCATATTGATTTGATAATTCAGTGGATATTTTGAGTTGATGAACTGAGCTGAAATTTTAGTTCCTATATTAACTAAATTATACCTTGAGTCGATATAATGAATCCATATATTAAATATGAACCTTTTGCGTTGACGCATTGCATTGGGTTCGTACACAAAGGCCACATATATAGAATTGCTATATTAATGGACAAAATTAAGGGCATATTATTTCATGTATCCAGTTGATATATTTTGTTGATGCACTATTTAGATATTATAAATTCTTATGTTGTTGACGCATTAATTAGACGTTAAGGGATAAATGTTCCAGTGTAGGGTAACATCCCTAAAAAGGAAGTAAGTGGCTGAAGTAGTACAGGGGAAATATCAAGATGAACAAAAATAGGTAGAAGTGTTACCAAAATAAGACATATAACTTCCTAACAACGAGATACAGAGCGTATCCTTTATTATCTGTCTCTATGACCATTTGGTTCAAGTCATGGTTAAAACCTGACACCCTCCTAGTTTTTCGCTCAACGCCCCTGCCTCTCACTTTGGTTCGTCTTTCCTCCCTGCTATTGTCTAATCTTTATTGTCTTTCTTACCTGAGGGTGTTTTCCTTGCCTCCTTGTCTCCTTTATTGTGGTAAACTGCGCTATAGCTGTGTTTCTTTCATCTGGCCAGTCTGCCGCACATGCCCTGTCTATTCACTGGCTTCCATTGGCCACTTTTTTACTTCGAGTCCTACGTGAGTAGCCATTCGTTTCAAGCACGCTCGTACTAGATGTATCTCAGATAAATTACCCGTTTATCATCACTGTATTTTCTATCCACCATTATCTGCTCCTAATATAAGTTTCTCCCCATTTGCTCATATATGTTCTGTGGCTTCTTCTTTCTCGTCTGTTCTTGCCGTATTGGTCCCTTTCTCTCCTCTCTCTCACTCTCTCTCTCTCTGATCTCTCGTCCCATTCTCTTTTGCTCTCCCATTACTAGTGTATGATAATACTCATTTCCTGTGGCCACTTTTGAGGTAAGTATCTTAATTTATCCTTATTTATCGTATTTTACTTGCTAGCACACCTTATCTATTTTCACTCCTCACCTTCTTCTGCACACTTTCCCCTCATCACTTACAACTATCTTCTCCCCATGCGCTCTTCTTTCCTGCTATGCTGCTATATCTTTGCTTCCTCCACTATCTATTCGCTATCTCTCCGTTTCTTTCCTTCCTATCATAACCCTGGTTGTCTCCATGTAAAATTCGTTGTACAGTTGTTGTTTTTTGTTTTGATGAAGGCTTTTTTGTCGAAACGACGTCTGTCTTTGTATCTCGTTGTTATGTTGTTTTATGTCTTATTTTGGTAAAACATCTACTTATGTGTGTTCGTCTTGATAATTAGACATTATAAGTTCTTATTCTGTAGAGACAATAACTAGACCTTATAATTTCATATTGTGCATTCACATATTTGCATTGTGATAGTCACGTACTGTTTACTTTTTTATGTTTACTTGATGGAAAATAAAGTATTGATGCAGTTAGTTAAAACATTCAAATGAAATTAACTATGAAATACTGAGTTTAACATTCTGAGTTACACATCGAGTTGATTTGATCAAAATTGATTTTTTTTAAATACCTTGATTTTGATATATTATATAGTCCTCATCATCATGTGACATATTCTTTCCAGAGTCTTCCTGATGAATTCTATAAATTAACATTCCGCGATTCTGGGCGATTTTACTTGACGCAACTAGAGACATGTTTTGGTGTCATCTTCCCCTTTTGTTGTTAACTCTGCTTCAGCTATTAATATGTCCATGCTGTCTCTTTATATGACCAAAACAAAAATAGCTGTTTTTTAAGAACCCAGCACTCTTCTATGTTTATTGATCTTAACACTTCTTCATTTGTATTTTAAGCTGTCCATGGTAAACGCTAACACTCGACGGTGATGTCATGACAGAAATTACAACTCACATTGCACTAGTATCAAGTGCCTTTAACAGACTGCCTAATATCTGGAGGTCAAAGTCAATCACCACACGCACGAAAATGCGCTTATTTAATTCCTGCATTATTCCGCTGCTATCATATGGATGTGAGAGCTGGAAAAGCTCCATATCTTCAGAAAAGAAGTTACTAACTTTCGATAACAAATGTCTTCGTAGGATAACTAACACCTATTGGAGTGAATTCAAATCGAATGATAAAATCAGAGAAGAGACACATCAAAATTTCATCACAGATGTTATCATAAAACGCTGTTGGTCCTACATCGGGCATGTCCTATACGCAGACAACAACATAATACACCACCAATCTCTTGAATGGATACCTACAGGCAAAAGAGCCAAAGGAAGACCAAAAGAAACACTCAGAAGAACAATACTTAGAGAAAGTAAAACAATCAATATCCTTACTATTTACGAAGTGCACAGAATAGCTTTGAACAGACATAATTGGAGAGATCTGACCTCTGCCCTATGCGCTAACTTCAGCGCAAAAGGAAAATGAATGAATGGTTAACGTAAAATTCCTCTGTAGTATCTCATTTCGAAAGCAACGCGTCTTTTTGCTATTGTTTTATTTAATGTCCATACCTCACAACCGTATATTTCCTCTGGATATACGCATGTCCTGATCATACATAGTTTGGCTATGCTACTGGTACCTTACCAAAATGTATTCATTTCGGCAAGTTTCGATGTAATACTTACATAAAACTAGAAGCAATACCGAACAATACCCGGTTAGTCCTTATAGAACATGTAATCCCGTAACTAAAGGCTACCAATATAAACCTGTGTATAATTTATTTTCTTCTTCTGCGTTTGTTCTCCTGCAGATCAGCAGGATGTAGTCCGGAGAACGGAATGTGCTGTGTCATGGTTTACAGCATTGCTACGATATCTGCGCTTTTCGGCCTGACACATCCGACTTCAACATTGCTTTTGGTCACTGACCCAATATGGGATGGGTCAGCCAACTCCATCCGATAACCTCCTTAGTCGCCTTGTACGACATGCGTGGAAGGTAAACAGTGTTGCTATTCTTTGCTCCCCTTTCGGGCTCCGGAAACACACGGGCGAAATGTATTTTTTAATTGAAGAAAAATATTTTTTTTTAAAACAGCTTCCCTGGGGAAGGAACATTGAACTACGACAAAAAGATCTGATGCTCTACCGATTTTTCTACCGTAAAATTGTATATTTCTAAACGTTGCGTAATCTTAACGATCATATCAATGGTTTTCCGGACCGCATTGGAACTTTTAAGACCTTCCATTTGAGCTAAATTACAACGGTGCCAATGTTCGCCCATCTACGTGATATAACCGAATAGCATACAGCGAACACGAAAGAGTTACATAACTTATCCATATATATATATATATAATGTGAAAAATGTATTTATATGCTAGCATTTGCACCTCACATATGTTGCGGCTAATTCCGTCTTACAAAATCGTAGTTTTGTGTCGTACTAGGAATATCTCGTTGTTGTTTTATAGACAGTTGATTGTGATGAGTTAAGGCGTTAATACCTTCTTGAATCCACGTATACTTTGGACTTCTGTATCTGTTCTCCTTAATTTACATTGTGTAAACTTTTCAGTTGTGTTATTCACATTCAATATTCAATGTTATTCAATATTCACATTCAAGTATAAAAATCTGTTGTTTTTTAACATACTTCTCTTAAACAATAGTATTGGTACAACATGTCTTAAACAATTGTACAGGCACGAAACTTGTTTAATACCTTCACTCTTGATCTTATTTGTCTGTGTTGCCTCTCAAGTTCCTGCAGCTTAGCAGGATGTAGATATTCTAAATAACAGAACGTGAGGTGTCATAGTTTACAGAATGGGTGTAACATCTACTAGTTTCTGCTTGACACGTCAAACTTCACCATGTTGTTGTGTCACTTTAACCTATGCTGGAAGGCAGCCAACTCTACCCGCGAATCTTTTTAATCATCACAAATAACATGAATATCAGATCACGGTATTGCTCATATTTGATCTATTGAGGGCTCCGGTATCACCGATTCCTTTCTTTCAACGATCTCATTTTGTATTTACTACTTTTACGAGACATCGTAATTCCCAAGTCATAATATCCTCTCATGCCATGTAGACAGTGTTTACATTCGTAAAGGAACATAATGTGAGCTGAATAATGGTATTTATGATTTGAATGATTTTCTATGAGGCTACCTTGACATCTAAAAATAAAAAAGGAAACTGAGTTATGACTCGGCATCATAACACACAGTTTTCCCATAAGTGTTCAGCTGCCTAGTTAGTGGATTGATAGAAACCGTCTGACTAGGATCGCCAGACTCACTTGCTGAGTATAGGTGGCACCATTCTTCAATCTTTGCAGAGCATGGTCTCTGGCATACTGCTTCCCGGTGATGGTGCGACCACACCAGTAATTTGTATTTGAAATCACAACTTACGAGTGAACTGGAAACCCCAGTCTGCTAGTCGGCGGGAGAGTGACTGAACACTACCGCAGTTCCCGTATCAGAATTATTGACAAACAACGTCAGGTTAACTTGGCATAATCAGTAAATAATCATTTCAGCGTCAGTATATATATATATATATATATATAAAACAACATAATGCAGCAATATTTCTCTATTTACGTACTTCATGAATGACATAACACAAGTTGGTCAATATTTGTTTATCGTCCTTTATTTTCAATACTTACTCAGTTAATTACAATTTGAGCTGTGCTATTTTTAATTACAGCCAATGCGAACACAGTTAATGTTAACCATTTTTTGTCGTTAACTTTATTTCTAGTTTTTTATTTCTCTCAAAATGGAGTCTCATTTTTGTGGAGTCTCCGGTTGATTAATTTGCTTTCTGCGTGTTGTTATGGTTGACAGCATAACTGATTCGTTTGTCACAGTGTCATAGCTTTGATATTGAATTCTTCAAGTTGTGTCTAAATGACATGCAATTTGTAGTTGTGGCTAAATGACATGCCATTTGTAGTTGTGGCTAAATGCCATGCAATTTGTAGTTGTGGGTAAATGACATGCAATTTGTAGTTGTTGGTAAATGACATGCAATTTGTAGTTGTGGTTAAATGACATGTAATTTGTAGTTTTGGGTAAATTACATACAATTTGTAGTTGTGTTTAAATGACATGAAATGTGTAGTTATGGCTAAATGATATGCAATTTTTCGTTGTGGCTAAATGAAATGCAATTTGTAGTTGTGGCTAAATGACATGCAATTTGTAGTTGTGGCTAAATGACATGCAATTTATAGTTTTGTCTAAATGACATGCAATTTTTAGCTGTGTCTGAATGACATGCAATTTGTAGTTGTGTCTAAATGGCATGCAATTTGTAGTTGTGTCTAAATGACATGCAATATTACGTTGTGGCTAAATGAAATACAATTTATGAATGAACAGACACATTAAAAAGATATTTTGATGTAATTTTTGCAAACTTTTGAATTTCCCTCCATTGTTATGTTTGTTTTAAAATGTTAATGTTAATCTTGTTAAATTTTTTTAAAATTGTATACGAGTAGATGATATTACTGCCGAGTACCACTAGATCATTTACTGCCGAGTACAACTAGATGATATTACTGCCGAGTACCAAAGATCATTTACTGCCGAGTACAACTAGATGATATTACTGCCGAGTACCACTAGATCATTTACTACGGATCAACTCCGTTTGCACAATTTATCTCACAATTGATTGAATCTCTTATTGAATAGATATCATTATTTCGTCTATTGTCTATCACTAGGTGGTATTGTCGTAGCTTTCACACTTGCCGTTTAGCATAGGGGTTTGTGAAGGAGATGTAATCTGCGTTCCTGGGTCAGGTATTGTGCTCTGGTTAAGTTGTAGCCATTTTTGTGTAGATATTTCAAAAATGTTTTGATATTGTCTATCCACTTTTTCCCTTTTCTGCCGTTGGCTCTGTATCCTGAGTCCATCTTGTTATAAGCTCTTATTGGAAGTTGATCGTTCATCCTTATAAGATATCCAAACCATTTTATCTGTTGTTTCTCTATATATTCGATGCATGATGTGACACCTATTATCTTTCTGATGTTCTCACGTCGCATTTTGTCGAGTCTGGCGACTCCAATGGCCTTCTTTGTAATTTGGTGTCACAAATTTCGATCTATCTCTAATGTGTATATGTCAGTTGCCAAGTCTGACATTGGCAACGCAGTGTTGGTATAAATATTGTCTTAATAAATTGTTTCTTTACCTCCATGTTGATTTGTGTGTGCATTAACCAAGGTGGCAGCTGGAATGTCACAGCATTTGCCTGTTGACATCTTGTTTCTATCTCTCTATCGAGTCGTCCGACTTCTTTGAAGATACTTCCCAGGTACTTGAACTCTGTCACTTATTTTATTTTTGTGGTCTCTATTTGGATATTTAAATAATCTGTTGATCTCATTATTCGCATAGTTTCTGTCTTTTGTGTGTTAATCAGCATGTTGTATTTAGTGCATATTCTTGATAGTGAATTGATGTGTTTGCAGTTTTTTTCCGTCATCATATATAATGTTTTGATCGTCAGCGAAAAGAGTTCATTGAATTCATGGTTAAGTTGTTCATTCTCTGGTGTTTCATTATAGATCTCATTTTGTGTTTCTTTTATAATTATGTCTATGTAGATGTTGAAAACAATATGTGACAACACACATCCATGTCTGACTCCTGTTTTTATTGGGAATATTTCTGATACTCCCTCTATTGTTCTCACCTTACTATGGCTTTTTGTATAATGCTTTGAATTTGTGTAGTAGCTGTCCCTTGTTTCCGTATATTTCTATAGTTTACCATAATATGTTTCTGTTTATTATTTCGAACGTTTTTTCTTGGTCGACAAAGATGATGTTTAGCTTTTGTTATGTTCAATAGCTTTTTCGCTTAGCTGTCCAAGAGTAAATAGTGCAACTGTGAATTCTGCTCCTCTTCGGAATCCATACTGGGCTGGACATAGTTGTTGTTTTTATGATGTGTCTTGGTCTTTGTTCTAATATTTTAGCGCATATTTTCTCAATGTGACTGAGTAGCAATTTGTGATTTCCTCTATACCAGGGATGAGTTATTTCTGTGATAGAGTATGCATTTGCAATTAAGAAACTTAGCCAGACGCAGACTGATAGATTGGATAAAACCCATAAAATGGTGTATCATTCTTGGGTGCACTTGTGACATATCTGTCCGAGAAATGCAATTCTTACTTGAGTTTTCCAATATGCAAAAGAAGAGTACTTTTGAGTTCTACCTCCAAATCATTGCTGATAAAGAGCACTCATTCCATAATAAAATACAGAGAAAGGCAGTAGACTAATGAGCGAAATGTCGTGGATCGACTATGCTGAGAAAATCATTGGCTGATTGTTGGAGGATGTTGCACCTTGTGCGTAATTGATAAATATCTGCGTAGATTGCTAGACATTCTTCCATATAGTCAAGTCACTCGATAGAGTAAGATAATCTTTCGACCTAATGCCATTGAATCAGCGTTGCAGACATTGGTCAGTGAGATTTCCAAGATAGGTGATATGTTCTTTGATGGCTCTGTATCTAGACATGTGCGTAGTGCTTGGACATTCACTACTACCTTGTATGGAAAACTAATAATTAAATTTCAAATATCACGCAACACTACTATGGAGATTATCGCACTAACAAAGATAATGAACTGGATGTGAGAACGGACTGCAAATCATGTCAGTATTATCAATGAATCACGAGAATTATCAGAAAAAGTACAAACTGATTGTTGAGATTGTTGGTATGACGACCTTGGACGGAGTCACATTTAATTTCGTGTCTGGTCATTCAAGGCATTAATAGACCAGATAGACTGGTACTTTCTGACACTGTATCAAGTAGTAGGACAATGAAAGAGACCGACATATTGAACTCATTACCAGAAACCGCACCGTCAAACGAAATTAATGAGGGTGATGATTTTGTCTCCGTGTCAAGAATAATGGAGCTGTGTTTGAAATGTGGATTCGCCAGAATAAAGGAACTGATGTGGAGTCGCCAGAACAAAGGATCTGAGTTTTAAATGTGGAGTCGCCAGAAATGAATGCCATTATTGACTGGAAATATGAAGTTGCAAGAAATGAACGCCATTATCAAATTAAAATAAATTTGTGTATGCTAATAGTAGTGGGACAATGAACGAGGCGGACATATGCTAATGTTTGTATGCTAATTGCAAAAAAAAGACAACAAAAACTTCAATGATTACCAGATACGATATGACGTCAATACCGAAAGAATACAACATCGAAATTCAAAACAAATTCGAAAAATTACTAGAAATACAAGAATACTCTCCAAATGAACTTGAAAACAAAATAAGTGACATTTTCAATGACTGTGCAAAAAACATGCTACACAAAAAGAGCAGGAATAAGAAAGAGTATATATCAGAAGAAACTATGAGCATTATCCAAGAAAGAAGACACATCAAAAATAGTTGTAAAAACAGAACAAATTATAGAATCCTGTCAAGAGATATACAAAGAAGAATTAGACAAGACAAGCAAAACTACATAAACAAAATATGCCTGGAAATAGAAGGGCAGAAAAGCCAAGGTAACAGTAAAACGATGTTCGAAAATGTACGACACCTAAGAGACAGCAAACCTCAACCATCATTAAAAGTGCTGAAAGATAATCAAGGAAACATACTAACAGAAGGGAAGCATATCTTACATAGATGGAAGGAATACTGCAGTGAGATGTATAATGACCCAAGAAAAACCAAACACATAACAATAAACGAATATGAAAAGGAGCCAAAACCCACAAAGGAAGAAGTAAGATACGCAATAGAAAGTTTAAAGAAAGGTAAAGCCCCAGGCAATGATGGCTTAACAAAAGAAATGATACACGCAGGCGGCGAGGCCGGAATCAAGATTTACCACAAACTGCTGAAAAATATGGGAAATCGGTACATGGCCGGTTGAATGGAAAAAATCATTATATATACCCCTCCCAAAAAAAGGCGACGTTCAGATTTGCTCTAACTACCGAACTATAGCCCTTATAAGTCAAGCAAGTAAAATAATGCTAAACATCATAATGCAAAGAATCAAACAGAAATTAGAGATGGAGATAAACGAAACACAGGCTGGTTTCAGATCGGGCAGAGGAACAAGAGATCACATTCTTAACATGAGATTGATCATAGAAAAGTGTAGGGAATTTTCAACTGACCTGCACATGTGTTTCATAGATTACTCAAAAGCGTTCGACTGCATCCAACACCAGCAACTATGGGAGATAATGAAAAGCATGGGTTTCCCAAGACATCTGATTCATCTAATAGAGGAACTTTACCAAGATCAAAAGGCTGCAGTGAAGTTAGAGGACGATCTCTCAGAGTGGTTTGAGGTACAAAGTGGAGTAAGGCAAGGGTGCACACTCTCCCCATACCTGTTCAACATCTACGCTGAAAGTATAATGAGGAACGTGAGAGAAGACATACACAACACTGACTACCACGCTTTAAACATAGGTGGATTCCTAATCCCGGAACTACGCTACGCAGACGACACAGTACTTCTTTCAAACGATATAAAGGGATTGGAACAACTAATCAAGAACACAAAGAAATATAGCAGTGCACAAAATTTGTATTTAAACACGCAGAAAACAAAAATCATGTCAACAGATATAACAACACAACAACCAAAAATCAGAATAGACAATACCGAGATAGAATGTGTGGATAAATTTGAATACTTAGGAGCAAACATCAACGGTGCAGGAGACTGCATGGCAGAAATAAGGAAGAGATTGGCAATATAAGGTTATCGTACGATATTTCTAGATATATACCAGTATACGGTTATCGTACGAGATTTCTAGATATATACCAGTATAAGATAGTATAAGGTTATCGTACGCGATTTCTAGATGTGTACCAGTTTAAGGCTATCGTACGAGATATCTAGATGTATACCATTATAAGATTATCGTGCGAGATTTCTGGATGTATACCAGTATAAGATAGTATATGGTTATCGTACGGGATTTCTAGATATATACCAGTATTAGGTTATTGTACGAGATTTCTAGATATATACCAGTATAAGGTTATCGTACTAGATTTCTAGATGTATACCAGTTAAAGTTATCGTACGAGATTTCTAGATATATACCAGTATAAGATACTATTACGTTATTGCACGAGATTTCTAGATATATACCATATAGTTTAAGATAGTATTTCTCACGCCACGTAAACAGTTGACTTTTGAACAAACATTACTGGGGGTAGGGATGGGGTTCCTTTATTCATTCATTAGGTGCCATGCCGACTGGCGTAGGCAATCATTGTTCTCCACAGCTCTATCTCACTATTATGTATCAATATCATTGTTGTTTCCCTGCCGTGCCAGGTTGTTAGACAGCTGTCTAATATTTTCTCACGTTGTCGCCCTCTGTCTCTGCTACCTTCAACCGTGCCTGTTGTAACTATGTTCTCCAAACCTTATAATATATTCATTTACAGGTTGTTATACGAGGACTCAAACAACCAACTTTGACATTCACAATTCTGACACTGCTAAGTGATGAATATGCAGTGATAAATTTTGATATATAGGAATATATGACTGCTGACTTTCCGTATTCTACACATTATAGTACAATTTTATAGTTAGTTTATGAGTATATTATATTGTAATGTACTTGTATATTGTATTATAATATAAATTTGTTATAACTAATTGATTCTTGGCGGTGCTACGGAGCTTTGTGCACTGACCTAGTTTCGCATAGATAATTTCTCTCATGGTATTTCAGCTGATATGATGGTTGATGAAGAAAGCAACGACGACCACCGACCTCTACGCAGACGTAGGCGAGGGAAGAGGAAGAAAAATAGTGCCGGGTCAAGAAGGCAACAACTTAAGTGTGACAGGCTGGGCCGCTGCCACATGCGCATCTTGTACTGGAACTACTCGAGCGTGCACCAACGAAGAATCACATCGACAAGCTCGTATACAGCGCCGACATAATTTCTTGCAAGAAACAAACCTTAGGGCAGGCACGATTTCAGTCACGGGATTCACAACCTTCTACAATCGAACTCACCTTGGGCAGGCAATTCTGGTACCAAGCAGTATAACGGCTTCCGTGATGGATATGTCTCGGTGGAACGGCACCGAGATGCACGTTCACGCTGTTAGGATACAAGTGCCGGTACCTTTGGTTATTGTAAACGTGTATGCTCGCAATGGCAAGATGGGGAAAACCACATGGGATAGATTACTTGAGCAAGACGAAAAGCACATTGTTTTTTGCGGAGACTTCAACGCCAGTAGAAGATAGTAGGAAAACGACATTACCAAAAAGGCAAGGGAAAGATCTAGAGGATGATTTAGTAACCGCTGATGTCGTGTGTCTGAATGATGGCACGGTAACTAGGACTGCCAGCCGATCTGGAGCCACAGACAGTAGCATAGACCTGGCATTGGTTTCTTCCGCCTTGGTCAATCTATGCAGATGGAATGTGTTAGGATATCACGGTAGTGATCACTACCCGTGCATCATCCTTATCAAGAAACACAACCATGGGAAGCGTAACAACGTTCCGAGGGCCTTCCAGCACGACAACTCGGCCATGACTCGATAAGCAAAATTAGGTGCAGCTAGTCGCAGGTCAAGCGCCCAAGGCGCAGCGAGTTGAACCAGCCACCATGGTGGAATGACGACATAGAGAAAGAATGGAGGAACAAACGGCAGGCCGTCAAGGCGTAGCAGAATGCACGCAACTCTGGCAGCGCATCATCCAATAACGTAACTGCATTGAAACAGACCGTTGATGACACCATGTTACTCTTCAAGAAAGGTGTCCAGCAGGCCAAAGAAGAAAGGTGGAATGAATTCTGTAAGCAGATCAGCTCAGACAAGTCTCTTAAGACGTTCTGGCGTTTTCAGAGGAGCATGAATGGAAATTTTCAAAGAGTCGGCATACCTGACTTTCAATCCACTCATCTGACATGGAAGAAATCTGATGAAGATAAGGGAATGACCTTCCTTGAGCGTTACGTTCAACAGACGCACCAAAGCAATCTAGATGTTAGGCAGAGGATTATCACTATGTTGTCTGGTCTGTGTACGGAGGCTAAGTGAAATGAGAGCATACACATCACTGCTGAGACCGTCCAGACCACTCTGAAATGGTTGCGTAACACTACCCCAGGCCCTGACGGTATACGATACGAGGACTTCTCCATCCTTAAGGAGAGTGACACAAACTTCCTGGTTGGCGAGTTTAATGGAAACATCAAGGAAGAATGGCTGCACAGCTACCTATTGCCACTAAAGAAGCCCAATAAAAACCATGCCCAGAAAAAAGCTACCGAATCATAACAATGCAGAACACCACAGGCAAACTTATTGAGAAGATAATAGCACCGCACCTCACTTGAGAACTGGAAGAGAGTCGCATCTTTCTGGATACGCTCGAAGGATACAGACGCCGGAAAGAAACATGGCGTAATGCCGCTGTTTTCGCCTGGAAACGTGTGCTGTTACGATTAACTTGGAAGACGCGTATAAAAGAGTGCCTTTCTAATACCTCATGAACACGATCTTGTTATTTAATGATGACTCTTTCGTCGTTAGATGGATATCAGCGGTGTTGCTCGAGAGGAAGGTGGCTCTCAGGTGCGGTTGTTGAACATCTAAACCCATAACAATACGCAAAGGCCTTCCACAGGGATCTCCCTTCTCACCCGTATTATTCAATGTCTACACTGTGGCAATCACACAGCAGCAGCTTGACGGGAGAGGTAGATCAATGTCTTTTTCGGATGATATCCTGGTATACAGACATGGAAGAGATAGAACGGAAACTGACGGATCACTTGCACAAAGAGCTAGACCGTATCACCTCCTGGTGTGATGGTTCAGGGGAACGGCTGCGCCGACATGGTTCACTCTTAACAATCACATCGTAAAGTCTGTGACACCGACTGTGGAGATGAGAGGGTACGATATAATCAGAATCTCATCCTTACAATACCTGGGCGTGCAATTTGATATTAGTATGTGTTTCCAGGAACATTTTAATCATGTTATCGCTAAGGCCCGCAGAGGACTTTCAGTTCTGAGTAATGACAGCGGCTGACACTAAACAACCACAACTTGTAATCTTATACGAGGCTCTTGTCCTCCCTGTCATTGAATATGCAGGCGCTACTATCACCGCTAGTCACACACATATTGAGAGACTGGAGAGGATTAAAAACGAAGCGATGCGGATCATTCTTGGATGCAAAAGGGGCACACCCTGTGTGGCTATGAGATTTCTCCTTGATTTTCCGAGCATATCTCATAGAATCGATATGTGGCGTGCCAGTGCATACCTCAGAGTGAGTTCTGACATAGACCACACACTACACAGCGAGCTCCCTCTTGTGAAGGAAAGCAGGCTCAAGAAGGTAAACCGTGGATGGGTCGGACCGAGGATACCGTTAAACATATCTGCGCTCCGGAAGACAGCTCCTGGCGAGGAATGGATACCTATTCCTACGGTCTCTAAAGAGCCAGTGAAGACCGTTTTTACACTCAACAGAGAGTGCAGGAAACACAGCCACGTAAGCGTGGATGCTGAGGTCAGGGCACTAATATGCGAGAATGTCGATGACACAGATGTTGTTATTTACACGGACGGGTCGATCATCTGTCACCAGCGATGCGCATGGGCCTTTACTGTCAGATAAAAAGGGAGAACAGTACACGAAGCCAGTGTACTTTTAACGCAACAGCGAACAGTCTAACTATGAAAGTATTTGCCATAACGCAGGCACTTTACTAGCTGGAATTGCAAGCCTATTCCCATGCATGCATTCTAAGTGATTCACAGAATATGATTCAGAAAGTCCAAACAGGTGATGTACGTAGTGAATGGGCGGAGTCATTGGAGAGAGCTAAAGTGCGGACATTACTACGAAAACTCCCGCTTATTTTTGTCCCCGGACATGCGGGCGTGAAGGGAAACGAACTGGCCGACAAATTAGCTAGTCTCGCCACCACAACAGACGGTGAGCCTATGGACCGAGCAGACATACTCACTGCTCTTCGTGAGTCCTCACGATCAGAAGATTTTGAGATGAATAAGCATGCCAATATCAAGAATGCAAGAATTGGGAGTGATGAATAGCGTGGCCTGTACAGAACCCCAAAGAGTTCAAAAAGAGTAGTGAACTAACATAGAACCGGAACCATCAGCCGTTATACCATGAGAGTTACTGAAGCGGAGATCGGATCACCTATAGATGTGTACGGTGTGCGAAGATGATAATCAACATACCTAGTACTTAATACCTAGGCTATACTAATTAGAAGTGTTTCATGGAAGTATTTTCCAGTTTGAAAAAAGGTTTCATAAAGAAAGCTGAAAATCACCATAATATTTGCTTACAACTGTTGGCTATGGCATGGAATATATCGTAATATAGCCTTGTATATAGAGAAAGATGTGAAATTTCTCAATAAATAATTGATAGACTTCATGATGTGTGCATTTGTAGTGTTGTCTTTGTATGAATACTTGTCATATTGCCTGATATCTGGTTTTGTGGTATTTTTCTTGCATGAAGGCTTGTCACATTGCAGAAAGGTCTCATTAAAATTTCGCAAATGTTTTCTGAGACAATCTACGGTACAAATGATGTTATTTATGTGATGACACGACCTTATATTGTCGGAGTCCCGAAGGAAATTTTTTTTTTAATACGTGCACTAAACCTGCATTTCATTAGAGGCGACTAACGAGGTTTGTGGGGTAGAGTTGACTGATTGAACCCATGAAAATTCAATGTTATCAGAACTCATGATGTGGTTGAATGTGTCAAACCTTGAGGCACAGACATCGCAGTCTGACTGTAAACGGTGACATGATGTATTCCATTCTCTGGTCTACATCATGATAATTTGCAGGATTTCCAGAAACAACACGGAATATGAACATACATTTTCGTGATGAATGTTGTCCAGTAGTAAATAACAGCTGGAACAATAAATGCAATATTCTATCAACGATTATGCTGTTTCGGCACCGTAAACAACAGAAACCAGTGTTGTTCTGTGAGAGAGATCCATTATTGTTCTTTTATTTTAAGTATATAGCTAATACACCTCGTCTGTCCTTTTCCTTTGTTACAAAATAGTGATGTTGATGGCATCTCTTATGCTCGTGTGTATCTTAATTTTGTTGCCGCCATTATATAACATGAATTTAATTTCTTTCCAGTAGAAAATATACATTACAACATTGTGCCTCATAAGCACACCAATACTGGATTCAAACATTTCAACAGTACGAAATGTATATATAACAGTACTAAATATAAACAACAGTACGAATCGTATATGACAGTACGAAATATATACAACAGTACGAAATGTATATAACAGTGCGAAATGTATATAAAAATACAAAATGTATGCAACTGAACAGTACAAAATATATACACCTAAACGAAATGTATACCACAATACAAAATGTATAAATGTATACAGCAGTACGAAATGTATAAATGTATACACCAGTTCGAAATGTATAGAGTAGTAAAAAAATGTTAGTCGTCGGATCATCATCTCTGCAAACTGGATACGACCATAGTTGCACCGATCTCTCCCTGAGTGTATCCATCACTACACTTTTGCTAGCAGTACTGGTCGTTTGTTGGTTGCCCATCATTCTTCTGCGCTCTCTAAAAAGTTCACTTTTAGCAATACCGCAAACTACTGAAAAGACTCGCTGGCACATCTTGAGGATCAGACAAGGATACCCTTAGAGGACTATACCTTGGTTACATACGTTCTGCTGTAGAATACAACAGTGCACTCCTCACAACATGTTCCACAACAAATGTAGAATCCCTAGACAGAGTGCAGAACAATGCCCTACGTCTTATTAGTGGAGCAATGAGATCTACACCGACGGCTGCATGTGAAATACATACGAATATAGAACCCCTTGAGATGCGGAGAGATATGGCTGCAATGGAGACTTATAAAAGAAGCAAAAGAATGAACAAAGACCACCCAAATAAACAACTTGTAGAAAACTGGAAATCAAACCACAGAATAAAACAAAAGTCAGTCCTGAGCCATGTCAATGAAATAAAAGACAGCTACCACCTTCCAGACAAGAGACAAAGACTGCAAAGAGTAGAAAAATGTTTACCACCACACACAGGCTTTAAATTGCCAGAAATCAAAACACAGTTAAGAGATAATGCAACGAAACGTTCCGACCCAGTAAGTCTTATGAAAGCAACACAGAGAACAATAGACACCTACCCAGAACAATGGATTCATGTCTATACTGATGGGTCTGCCTTCAAAGCCATCATCAAAGCAGGTTATGGTGTCTATATAGAATATCCAGACAAAACATCTGATGAGTTGTTTGATGCCTGTGGGGAGATACGTTCTAACTATGAAGCTGAAATAACAGCACTAGAAATTGCCTTGTACCACCTGAAGACCATATTTGATGCCTTCCCATCAAAAGTCCAAAACATTATTATTTTTACAGACTCTATGTCTGCACTCCAAGCATTGGAATGTGATGGACATTCTAAACCCGAGCTAGCTGAAATATACCACCATGCAAACCAGCTGCTCACATCTTATGATGTCAACATTGTTATGCAGTGGATTCCTGGCCACTCAAACACACCTGGTAATGATAAGGCAGACAGACTAGCAAAGAGGGGAGCACAACAAGAACAGCCTTATACAGAAACAGCAATGCACACAATTAAAATGATTATGAAATCTGTGAACAAAGAAAATTGGATGAACAGATGGGCCATGGGAAACACTGGGAGGGAAATCTATAAATATATGACCAGCCCAAATCCTAAAGACAATATCAACCTCCTGGAAAGAAAAGACCAGAGTATCATATTCCGACTGCGCACACAACATGTACAGCTTAACAATCACCTGAACAGAATGCAACCACAACACACTCCAGGGTGCCGGCTGTGCACTCATCCATATGAAACTGTTGACCACCACCTTTTTGAATGTCCAGCGCTGGATGACATCAGGAAAATGCTTCTCCCTCCAGGGCCAGATAAATGGAACACATTATATGGAACAAAACAACAACTCACAAACACATGCATATATCACACAATGGCATTGGGTCAAAGGGCATGAGCCCATGGACCGCTGGATCAGCAACCAACCAACCAACCAACCAGCAATACCGCATTTCAAGCCCTGATCTTTTCCTTGACATTGAAAATGAATCACATCCACACTAGTACCACTCTCGCGTGCTATATCACTTATGGAGTTCAAAATGTCGGCTCGATCCGTTGCACCATTGACATGTGCTACAATCGCGCATGACGCCAGTTGATCTGATCTTTCATTGCATCGAGCACCCACATCTCCCGTCACGAAATTTAATGTAGCTACGTTCACACTCACCTTTTTCAAGGCGTCAATCCACTGTTCGCGAACGAGACTCACGTGTACCTTCCTAATGATATTCATAGAGTCACTCAAGATGCAGATCCGTGTTACCTTCTGTGTGACTACCTACTCAAATGCCCTGGTCATCGTCATAATCTCCATGGTCATACTACTCGTAGTCACAGGAAAGGCCCCCACTCTCCTACCTGATAGTTTTACCTGCGCACTGAGCTGTGAAGGCCCAAGTACAAAATGTATACAACAGTACGAAGTTTATACAACAGTACAAAGTGTATACAAAGTTTAACGAGGCAATTAATGAAATTTAGGGCCTGTTTATAAATTGCGTCAACAATACTCTACCAATTTTTTACCCTCATCTTCGTCAACACACTGTCAGAAATTCAAAGAGCACCGCCCCTTAATTATGCGTAGAGAAATCCCCCAAATCCAAGCAAAAACATTTGCAGAAAAAATATAAATTTTCAACTTAATTTGTGTCTCTCCCGTGGAACTTTTTCAGACCCGCGACAACCTACACCCCCCCCCCCCCCCCCCCTAAGTGTCGTGTGATTTATAGACAGGTCTTAGAATACAACTTTGAGAAAATGAAATACAGAAGGGAAAAAACAATAAACCTAAACTAGAACAATAATAAATGAAAACTACAATAATACACTATGTTAAATATACTTTACAATATATCATTTTTTATGTTTGTATTTGCATTACTTTGTTACAGACATCATTGATTTATTACACATAGAACATTGTTTCTATGAGAGGCGTCGTGCATGCAATTGTTTCTATGTTATGCACCGTGGATGCAACACAAGGGTGAAGTTAATAGAGGGTTGATAAATTATTATTAAACAGTTTTAATAGATATAACCCAACAAGCATAAAAACTTACCAAATATATAATCTGTTTTAGAATCCTCTGCTCCAGTTTATGATCAGAGAATTCAGCAGATGTGTTCCACGTTGTCTTCCGTAACCGATTCACACATTATTGCATTACCAAAATTATTTATCAGAAATAACGTTTTAGCACACTGTCTTACTTTCTGAATTTAAATAACTAGGTTGGTGACGTAATATACAATAATTATATAAATTATACAGTAAATTACCAATAACTAGAATATGTATATATGGGTGCAACGTAATAAATAAATATACTACATAATAATACATAGCTGATATATAATAGAAACATGGCAGAAGTTATCAATTGGGTGGTTGTATTATGAAGTGTAGCTTACATTATTGTATAATTTGTTACAAAAATAATTGTGTCATACATTATGTTGACTTAGTGAAACTTTTGAAAATTTGCATGAATATTTTTCTAGTGGAAAATAGTAAAACTTTGCTTAGTCAGTTTCGTGATTCTAGTATGAAAATAATATTAGTAATTATTTCAGAAAATATGAAGACATGTAGTAAATATTGAGACATGTAGTAAATATTGAGACATCTAGTAAATATTGAGACATCTAGTAAATTTTGTGCGATCAAAGCTTATACGTCTCACACTATGCACGCGAACTGTGCGAATCCAGAAATGACTCGTCATCGCGTATAGTGTGGGTTGTAAACAACTGGAGGGGGTATGTCTGGTGAACACCGTTATGGTCTCCTCACGCAACAAACTGAGATTTAAGACTGGCCAACCTCTCATTATAACAAGCACTGGACTGTCTCGCAGGCTGATTTTGTTGATCCCTGAAAACGCTAGACTCCCACGTTCAGTTCCCTATTCTTAATTCCTATTCATTACCGCAGACAGATGAAGCTATTCATGAAAATAAAAAATATATTTAACAATTGGACACATAAGATCTGTATAGTTTTATTTCGATAAGAGAACCTTGAAAACAAAATAACTAAAGCTTTGCTAATCACCGGTAACATACGATAAAACTAAACTAAATGTATGCTATATAGTTATAATAATGTGAATGTTGATGGTATCCTTCTTTATTCGTCGTGTGTGTGTTATATTGTACGTTTGTTAAAGGAATTTTGGTCCAAACGTCCATTTTTATGTATTGTCATGTGTGTTACTATTGATTAGTAAGACTTCTTCATCAACCTCTTACAATTTTTCGCTTGTCGAATTAAAGATTTGTTGCAGTTATTATATATTATCGATTATGATTGTATTCTGAAATATTTTATTCATGAAATCTGATAGAATATCCTAATAAGGAAGCAGCCATCAACATTGTTTACCTGTTATATTCTGTCAATCTTGCCTGTTGTGACTATGTTCTCCAAACCTCATTGTCTCATAACTGGCCAAAAAATGAAGATCGTCTTTTTCTTATATTATTTATTAAGCTCCGTTTCACCTTTAACTCTTTCAACACCTCCACATTCGTTTGTCTGGCAGTCCGTGGTATTCTCAACATTCTTCTGTAGAACCACATCTCTATTGTCTCTAACTTCCCACTCTCCTATTCGTTTATTGTCCAAAATTCGCATCCATATGTTAGTATAGGAGTTATATAACACTGCAGAACTCTCTCTCACCTCTTATGGCAAGGTCATATATATATATATACGAGTATATATATATATATATATATATATATATATATATATATATATATATATATATATATATATATATATTATGTGTGTGTGTGAGTGTGTGTGTGTGTGTGTGTGTGTGTGCGAGCGTGTGTGTGTGTGTGTGTCATGTGACGTATTCCTTCCAGAACGTTGTCTTCCCAATGAACTCTCTGAACCTCTCTCTGTCTTGGGCGATGTGGCTTGCATTTTCTAGCTATGTATTCATGTTATCTTTAATGTTGTCAGTCCAACGTCTTCTTGGTCTGCCCATTCTCCTCCACCCAGGTACTCTTCCCTCAATTATTTGTCCTTCTAAACAGTTGTGTCTCTTTATATGACCAAACAGGCGTAGTTTTTTTTTTGTTACTATATCTATATATATATATATATATATATATATATATATATATATATATATATATATATATATATATATATAATTGAATTTTACATGTGGTGCCAAAAGTCAGTTCCAGTTGACTGACAAGTTGTGTTTATGTTTCAATATCCTATTTGGAATGTTCATTTCCATTATATATATATATATATATATATATATATATATATATATATATATATATATATATATATATATATATATATATATATTATGGCTAAGATGTATAAATGATGATGGCCTATTGTCCTTTTACAGACTGTCAGGAAGCAGGCCCGTGTATAATTATATATTGACTATGAGGCCCTCGAAATATAACACATAACTACATTCCCTGGCAGGTTTTGTAGAGAAACTGCCTTGCTCGTGTACAATAACGCTACCTCCCCCCTCTATGTTGATAGGTACCAAGAGAAAGGCAAAGCCAATACACTTGGAGACGATCAGAACTACAAGATATCGTCGATGATTTGTAAATAGCAATAATAATATTCTCTTTTCTTCCCATTAAATCGTCTAGTGGTTTACCACAACATGTGTGGTAAAGAAAATGAATATCTTGAAACTTTATTAACGCTTTCAATTATCGATTTAATAAAAATGGCTACCTAACTATAATGTAGACACTTCACCACTAGCAGAATTTAGTCATTTTAAAATCTGATCTCTTTAAATACAGCAAAAACCTCTTAGAGATTGAAATAAAAATAATGTTTTCTAACGGAGAGAAAATGAACATTTTAAATCAGACATTGAAACGTAAACACAGCAGGGAATTTACTACTTGTACATCAACTGAAACTGACTTTCGGCACCACATGAAAAATCAATTTATAAAAATGACATTAATGTCATCGCAAAAGTACAGTAATTTCAAGTTGTGTGACCACATGTCAGTATGACTGTTTGCTTACTTACAAATGTTGAAGAATGCACTGCCCAAGATAGTGCATTCTGAAATTCTGAAATTTGACAGTTATAACACAAATTTTTTGTTTTGGTAAATCCATTTGAAATATTACTTAAAAAATTAGTTAGTTTGCTCCTTTCGTGTCATATGCGACACATATGGCAGAGTTTTTTATTCTCCATGCGTTGATGGCCGCTACCTGTAAATTTTAGTTCTTTTATTGTTCTTGTATTGTAAATACAATGCATACAAATTAAGTGCGGTGCATGACATTGTCTGCTCATGTGATGGTGACAAATATATTGATTATCTGATGATGAAAAAAAATATTGATTATCTGATGATGACAAATATATTGATTATCTGATGATGACAAATATATTGATTATCTGATGATGACAAATATATTGATTATCTGATGATTACAAATATATTGATTATCTGATGATTACAAATATACTGATTATCTGATGGTGACAAATATATTGATTATCTGATGATGACAAATATATTGATTATCTGATGATTACAAATATACTGATTATCTGATGGTGACAAATATATTGATTATCTGATGATGACAAATATATTGATTATCTGATGATGACAAATATATTGATTATCTGATGATTACAAATATACTGATTATCTGATGATGACAAATATATTGATTATCTGATATGATAAATATATTGATTATCTGATGATGACAAATATATTGATTATCTGATGATGACAAATATATTGATTATCTGATGATGACAAATATATTGATTATCTGATGATGACAAATATATTGATTATCTGATGATGACAAATATACTGATTATCATCATCCTCAGCCTTAGGGGTGGTATATAAATTACGTGGTTGTGTAATGTTAGGTCATTGGCTAGCTGACCAGCAAGCCAGGGTTTCAAATATCTACTTGTTATTCGTGGTTTGAAATATTACTTCAGATGTATACTCAGCAACCACGAAGTATTGTACAAATAGTCAAGCAAAGTGAATTAAACAGGTTACTAAAACACTTACCTTGCCTATTAATAAAAATATATAAAAAAGTATATATAAAAAATTATATATAAACAAACATACAATAAAACTAAACAGGAAATTTCTCCACGTATCGGCTCAAATTGAACCTTTTTCAAGAGACAAACAACAGAAAACAACACAATAAAAACAAAATATATGACTAGATTTCATCAAGCCCCGTCTCCATAACGCAGGGATGGCAACGCATCTAGTAAAAGAGAAAATGCGTGCATTCATTATAAACAAACCGAAAGTGGGAAATTAGAGGCGCTATAGATGTAGTTGGGATGTTTATAATGAGTGCAAGAATAATAAAAGAAAAAGATAAGAAAAATACCCCTTTTGTCACTTTATCAGACATGCAGGTTTTAAGAACATAGTCACAACAGGCAAGACTGAAGGGAACAGAGACAGATGGGGACGTGAGAAAATATTCGTTTGACAACCTAGCATGGCTTGGAAACAACGATCCTGATAACAATACTGTGAACAGAGAACCATGGTCACCTACGCCAACCAGAATGGCAAATGATAATGATAGATTAGTAATGATGAGGTTGTGTGGTGGTGGGGTGAGTGGGTTTGGGGAAGGAAGGATACAGGCGTAGGTGACCATGGTTCTCTGTTCACAGTATTGTTATCAGGATCGTTGTTTCCAAGCCTTGCTAGGTTGTCAAGCGAATATTTTCTCACGTCCCCATCTGTCTCTGTTCCCTTCAGTCTTGCCTGTTGTGACTATGTTCTTAAAACCTGCATGTCTGATAAAGTGACAAAAGGGGTATTTTTCTTATCTTTTTCTTTTATTATTCTTGCACTTATTATAAACATCCCAACTACATCTATAACGCCTCTAATTTCCCACTTTCGGTTTGTTTATAATGAATGCACGCATTTTCTCTGTTACTAGATGCGTTGCCATCCTTGCGTTATGGAGACGGGGCTTGATGAAATCTAGTCATATATTTTGTTTTTATTGTGTTGTTTTCTGTTGTTTGTCTCTTGAAAAAGGTTAAATTTGAGCCGATACGTGGAGAATTTTCCTGTTTAGTTTTATTGTATGTTTTTTATATATACTTTTTTAGATATTTTTATTAATAGGCAAGGTAAGTGTTTTAGTAACCTGTTTAATTCATTTTGCTTGACTATTTGTTCATTAGGTTACTGCGGCACCATCCACTTTGTCGGACACTCTCTGACCATTTGGTTATTTATACGAAGTATTGTACCAGGGCTCTTGGTCTAGGAAGTTTGAGGAATGATACCATCGCTACTCAGCAAGTGCTGTAGGAGATGCAGGTCAGTCGGCCTCTATTCAACCACTATGGATTTGAAAGATTAATTATGGAGAGAAAGTTTTCAGGACAGCGAACAAGATGCAGACCAATACTACGATGGACACAAAATATCGAAGACCTTCTTAAAATGTCATTAAAAGAATTAAACCGAGTGACTTACAAAATGGTAGTAAGGACAAAGTGTAGTAAAGAACACATCATATAGATGTTGAAATTGTATATAGCTCTCATGAAGATGTATAGACTTATAGCTTTCATGGAGATGTATAGTCTTATAGCTCTCATGAAGATGTATAGATTTATAGCTCATATGAAGATGCATAGTCTTATAGCTCTCATGAAGATGTATAGACGTATAGCTCCCATGAAGATGTATAGACATATAGCTCACATGAAGATGTATAGACATATAGCTCACATGAAGATGTATAGACATATAGCTCTCATGAAGATGTATAGACTTATAGCTCTCATGAAGATGTAAAGTACATAGGCATGTCTAGTTGTATGACCTAACATCTATCATGAAGATGCACATAGGCCAGTCTAGAGTGTACGTCATAATTTCTCTCATAAAGATGCACTGTATATAGGTATGGCTAGATTACAAGTCACAGCGATTCTCATAATGTTCCACACATGCTCCAACTTGTATTGCAGTTTTCAATGCATGCATCTTAACTCGAAATACGAATGGAAGTCAGTTAGTAAATCACAAATATAAAGAGAATAAAAAACATATATACTCCACAACGTGAATATTTGAGTGATTCTATTGTTAATAAATTTGTAATTTAGAAAATAGTTTTGTTATTTATTGATACTATTATACGTTTATTATCAAACTCACGCTTGATATCTCTTGGCAATGGCTCTGCACCAGCCATTCTTAACGTGGGTATTATTGCCTCCTGGGGATGAAGGCTACGTCTGGGGGAGGACGGGAGATAATTGGGCATTAGAGGGGAAGTAAGAGGCAAAAGGGAGGACAGTAAGAAGAAATACGGATATAGATTTTGTTTGAAAATACCAACAATTCATCTACATTCTACAATATTCTACAAGTCATGACACATTTATTGTTGGAGGAAATCAACAAATAGTTCTCAAAATAGCATATTGTGTTCAGATAAGCCACTTAGTCCAAATATGCAGTGACAGACGTCTCGTACCTCCACAGTAAACAATAGTATAGACAGGCTGATGGTCTGTGGAATAATCTAAATGTCTGGATTACAAAATGACAGAATAAATATTTAAGGCACGGATTCATACCACCACCAGCAAACAAGAAATGTTTCTAATATGTAGAAAGGTATATTTTTAAATGAAGCCATGAAACCAAGAATATTAATTTAACATTTGGAAACTGCGCATGCAGAAGAGAATGTATCTTTTTTTTCAACACTATGTCACATTTTCACATACAGCCATCGCTATCAAGCAAGTATTGCAAAGCTGCACACCAAATAAATGGTTTGCATCATACAATATTTCACTGTTGATTGCACAGTCTAGAAAGCCACACACATAATTGGTGATCTGTATGTGAAGTCTGTTCAGTTCTCAGCATTGTTTTGCATCAACAACCACAGACTACAACTATGAACATTCCACACACTAATATTTGAGTACAGCGATACATAGATGAAATGGTTGAGAATGTGAAAGATACAATATACAGCATATTACGAACAACAGAATTTGCATTGCAGTTGGATGAGTCAACTTTACCAAGCAATAATATTTGATCGTTGTATATGTTATCTGTGTTAAAAATAAACGTTTTGTTCAAGAGATGTTATTTACAAAGCTACTAGAAACAGATACCACAGGAAAATCTATATTTCATCTTGTAAAACCGTTTTTCAACGAAAAGAAAATTTTTCACGAACACAATTGCTTCTGCAACTGATGGGGAGCCGGAAATGACAGGTCGCTAGCGAGATTGTGTTGCGTACTTGTGCAACTGATGGGGAACCGGCAATGACAGGTCGCTATCGCGCTTGTGTTGCACACTTCAAAAAATAAATTCCAAATATACATTCCATTCACTGTTCCACTCATCATCAACACTTTTCTGTAAAACATCTCAGCGCTCGCCTGAACAAGTCACTAAACACTGTCATTAATATAATCAATACGATTAAAACTAATACTCTTAACGAAAGGTTATTACGACAGCTCTGTCTTGAATATAATGCAGATTTAGAACTTCTTTTGCTACATACTTAGGTTTTTTTATTTTTCATAGTGCAACTACTTAAGACATTTTTATAACCTTTTTGATAATGTTGTACGTTTTTTTTAAGGCAAGCTTCCTTCCCTCAGTACTGAATTAGACAACCTACCTTCCCTCGGTACTGAACTAGAAAAGCTACCTTCCCTCATTACTTAACTAGACAAGCTACCTTCCCTTAGTACTGAACTAGACACGCTGCCTTCCCTCAGTACTGAACTAGACAAGCTACCTTTCCTCAGTACTGAACTAGACAAGCTACCTTCCCTCATTACTGAACTAGACAAGCTTCCTTCCCTCAGTACTCAACTAGACAAGCTACCTTCTCTCAGTACTGAACTAGACAAGCTTCCTTCCCTCAGTATTGAACTAGACAAGCTTCCTTTCCGTAGTACTGAACTAGACAAGTTTCGATCCCTCAGTTTCAATGAACTAGACAAGCGTCCTTCCCTCAGTTTTAATGAACTAGATAAGCTTCCTTCCCTCAGTACTGAACTAGACAAGTACCTTCCCTCAGTACTTAACTAGACAAGTTTCCTTCTCTCAGTACTGAACTAGACAAGCTTCCTTCCCTCCGTATTGAACTAGACAAGCCTCCTACCCTCAGTTTTAATGAACTAGACAAACTTCCTTCCCGCAGTACTCAACTAGACCAGATACCTTCCCACAGTTTTACTGAGCTTAAAGAGATTAGGTCTGACTTTGAAATTTTTATAATATTCATTTGCAATGTTCAATGAAATTAATCTGCAATTACAAGACGATAATGTCAATCTTATCAAGGCAAAATCCATCATCTGTGCGTTTGTGTCAACATTAGCTCTTTTCAAAAGCAACGTAGGTCGTCTTGAATTATATCATTTTCCGAGCCTATCGTAGTTAAAACAAAAACAAAGAAACGAGATACCGGATGAAAGTTTGCAGATTTACTGTGACCATTTAGGTATTCTGCACACAAATATGTCAGGGGCGATGAACCAAAAAAGGTTGAGACTGCTCTACGCGATTTCCAGCTAGATGTAGTCCAGAGAGCTGATAAGTGCTATATCGCCGTTTTGTTTTTACTCCACTGACCTTATAAATTCGACGTAGGCTTTGGTAACTAACACATTCAGTGTTTTACTACATCGACTTAACCTTAAACTACGTAACTATAACGATAGTGTATTTTGTTAAATAAGTAACCATAACGATAGTGTATTCGGTTAACCGTGAACTAAGTAACCATAACGATAGTGTATTCGGTTAATCGTACACGAAATCTGGTTCCTGTACCTACCCGCTTCTCACCACGTGTAAAGCTAACCACGATTACGTATACTACACCCACATTTCTCCACGCGTATTTCACCAACATTTATTTATTCACCAGGTGTACAAGAACCATTGCTTTCAATAGTGACACGACGAAAACTAGAATGGTTCGGACATGTATGCAGGCATGATTCCTTGTCAAAAACAATACTGCAGGGAACTGTCGAAGTGAGAAGAAGCAGAGGAAGGCAAATAAAGACATGGATAGACAACATCAAGGAATGGACAGGACAAGATATTTTCACAATCATCCGCATCGCTGAGGATAGGATTCGCTGGAGGACTCTCTGTTCTGAACCATCCAATGTGGTACCCCTACGACCCTGAAGGGTTACGGGTTTGAATGATTGATTGATGCATTTATCGCACGATTTTATAAGTGCCGAGTGTCATGCAGCTTACAGATTATTTGTCTGCATTTCAGTCACATGTGTGCTTCATTTTCAAACTAAATTGTGATATGCGAAACGTTTTCCACAACGATGGGGTTTGAGAGGACAACAAATGTGGATAACGCTAGAGTATTGGTCAGGTCTTAAAGTAGATATTCCAGTATGTGTCATCGTATATGGCCAATTCTGTATGGATATACGCGAGCCCTATGCAGTGTGCGAATGTCCTGATGGAGCACCAATTCTCATTCAGCAGGCCTGGACATTTCTTCGATTTGCGCCCCGACGAATCAATAGAACTTTACACTACTATTTTGCATTGACAGTGCCCATTTCTGGAAATTGGTTAGAAATTTTCGTTATAAAGGTAGAACACTGTAAATATAACCTTTCCTGCAACTTAAATTCGTAGTCGAAGCTGAAGTGGAATGTTCCCACGTCATTGAATCCAACTATCATTCTGATTGATAGTGATGATCCCATTAATCCCCGGCTACGATACAGTCAAGCATGTCTTCTCCTTCATTGGAGTATCGATAACGATTCTGCAGTGACATGATTATTATCATAATTCTTTTTTCGTCAGTCCCTTCTTTGGGTACGCTTTCGATCATGCTTTCCAGAATTTAATGGGACATGCATTATACTGTAGGCTGAACTATGTGAACTGTAGGCTGAGCTATGTGAACTGTAGGCTGAACTATGTGAACTGTAGGCTGAACTATGTGAACTGTAGGCTGAACTATGTGAACTGTAGGCTGAACTATGTGAACTGTAGGCTGAACTATGTGAACTGTAGGCTGAACTATGTGAACTGTAGGCTGAACTATGTGAACTGTAGGCTGAACTATGTGAACTGTAGGCTGAACTATGTGAACATCATATTGTAGTTACTACTCAGTCTATCGTTATTTTCCTGTCAAATATTACCATTTCTCCACCATCTGCGCAGTTACATCTTCCGCAATTTTGATAGGACTACAACGTTGCGCTTTATCATCATATGTTGTGCCTCCATGTAAAAAGTAATTTATCCAGTTATACATCGCCTTATTCGTAATGTGTTGTTGTTGTTGATATCCAAATGCTGATGAGTAATACTGTTCTTGTCAGCACAATGCCATTCTTTAAAAGAGTGAAGGTTTTCTGAATTTGACTTAGTGATCCATACAGTAAGTCGGTGACTTTTAATGGTGCCTGCAGATGTTTTCTCCTGGTAGTTGAAAGATAGGGGCAGTCAGTAAGGAGGTGTTCCACTGTTTCAATGGGATGGGAACAGTGTCTACAAGGGAGCAGTTGCTAGAGTTTGATACGGTGTATTAGGCTATTGATATGTGCATGTCCTATTCAACACTGAAATATAAGGGGTTGGTTTCTCCTGCAGAGTTTGTTTATGTTGCCACTGTCCTTTGAACGTGTCATTTCATTTCCATATACAGTTCTTATCGTAAACATAAATCATTCCTTTATGAATGGCAATGCCAGAAGGTCCCTTTGCCCCGAAACAACACACAACTTCAAGTTATTCATTCTGTGTACACTCTTGTAGCGGGGTCGTCAGTTCGCACGTACGCTGCGCTTAACAAACGTATGTGACATGATTACAAGTGATACAGACGTTTGTTAAGAATTAGCTATACAGATGACATGACAAATATATTTGTTCGACAACAAATAAACAAACGTGCAGGTTATCAAGAATCGCTTTTGGCAGTGGTGAAGCGGCGTGAGATTATTTGGTTTGAGCATACACGACTCACTTTCTAAAACTATTTGGCCAGGAATTGTCGAGATTGGAAGGAAAAGGTTATTGGTTTTATTATTATTACTATTAGACTTACGTAAATCACAGGTTTATATATCGATTCAATGAGACACGACAGACTATAGCTAAAACTAGTAGGTAATGAATGAATCGCACAGAATAAATCATAAAAATGACAATACACAAATCACATTCAATGTTTCAACCAAAAGATCTTTATCAAGACGCAAACAAATCATTAAAAGACGACGAATGGAAAAATTATCACAAATATCCAACGGAAATATGGAAATAAGATGCAGGAAGGCATGCTGCAAAAGGCTGAAAGAAACAATGGCATAATAACGCACACAGTAGACGAAGTGCTGTACAGAATGCATGGTAACAGACAATATGGATGGAAATGAAGCTAAACTAATAACTAAAACTTCAAAGTACTTACAAGACGAAAAGTTGCAGTGGAAAATTTCAATATGACAATGAATACACGGTAACTGCGTGAAACTTAACAACAATTATATTTAGGTAAAACACAGGTTTATACTAGTTTTAGCTATAGTCTGTCGTGTTTCATTGAAACGATATATAAACCTGTGTTTTACGTAAGTCTAATTGTTGTTACGTTTCACGTAATTACCATGTATTGATTATTATTACTACTGTGCGATAAAAGTAGAACAGCTACCGGTGTAACTATCGTCTGCTGCACACATTGATAGCAGACTGGATGTTTTAACTTGATGTTTTAAGTTTTCAAAATCACATATTGCATTTCTGTTATTTCCCACATTAGTTTGCGACTTCATTATTTATTTCCTGGTTGTAAATAAACAAATGCACAGAATATCGCTGGAAATATATATATATATATATATAATACTTATTTCTTGTGAATTTGAAAACATTGATTCTCAGTTAAGACATTAGTTTCAGTGAGTGCTCGTAACGAAATAACATATGTAACTAAGCAGGAGGTAAATTATAAAACGTGTTGTTTTTGCATCAGGAATATCTATAATTGCATAACATGATAGCACATGGGCATACAGATTTGAGGCAGCGTTGATAGAGGTTGGTTATTTCATTACCCAATTTTTTGAATTTTGCAAAACGTACGTGACACTGGCCACGAAGTATAGGTTTTTTAGGTTTTTTTAAAATTCTTGGATCAAATTTGAAATATACTTTCTTTGCAGTATATTTTTCTTTGAAGGAGTGTAGGGAGGCTATCTATGGGCTGCGAAAATAAAGATCGCTTTGCCATAGCAGACGCCATGACATGTACAGGAATGATTTTGTACAAGTATTAAAACCTACATGTACAAGTATTAAAAATTAGGAGATAGAAAGTTTGTGCTAACTTTTGTCGGAAATATGACTATAATTAGTTTCTGCAAACTGACAACTCTGATTGAAAAAGTTGCCAGCTCTCGTATTCACACATTATACGATTACAACACTTGCATGGTTCTTTCATTTAGTTCTTCTTCAGCGTTCACTCTCATATAACCACAACGACTATTTCGTGTGATTTCCGCGGGGGAGCGTGAAGTACGCTGTGCTGCAAGTTCCACAGTACAACTGTGATTATTTGCACCCCTGTTGGCCACTTGTGGTCAGGACGTCCGAGTTCCAGCATATCCGTTTTCGTCATTCCTATATTTCGGGTTTGGTCCCTAGTCCGTGACAGCCTCTATCTGTCGCCGGGTACACTGGTGTGTAGTGCCTCTTCGCCAAGACGTCTGTCGAGCGCGTCTATCTGGCACGAGATGTTCCACCGTCTATGAACCCATCTCGTGCAATTGGACGTACTCTGCCTGTGTCTATCGGGTACTGAACCGTTTCTTATCCGCGAGCTTGGTTCCGTATGAGGAAGAACTTGCCAGAAGAGTTGGATCCTGGCTCGTTTGCCCTCCTACCCGAAGCGTCGTTCACAGAGTCTCACACCACGCTTTTGAGAGAAAGGCGTTCTCGAGCTGAGCGACCGTGTCCCAATAGCGCCTGAGCCCATCAGGTACTGAACACTTTCTCTCTGCAAGTGTATTTACGGTATAGGAATGCTTGACAGTAGAGTTGGGCAAGGGCTAAAATCGTTGTCCCTTTCTTGCCTAAACCCATCGGGTTCGGAACCCTTTCTCTTCGCGAGCATATTTCCGGTTTAGGAAGGCTCGACATTAGAGTTGATTTAGGTCTTCTTGCTTTTCCGAACGCCCACGATTGGGTCTGGGTCTCTGCCTATAAGGAGCACAGGTAACTAGAAGCTCGTCTCGAGCTAACAGAGATTGTAGTTCCCCTTTCCTAGGAACTTTTCACTTTCTATTTGCAGTTCGCGCTGCCCTCTGGCGCTGTTCTGCCCTTTCATTGTGTCATTGTACTCATTATGACATATATTTGTTTCTCGCCATGCATCCACCTTTACGCGCCTTTTACATTGGCCGCCCCTCCAATGTTCTGACTTGACTAACTGGTGTCACTGTATGTCGACAGTGTCGCTGTATGTGGTAATGCAAATAGTGTCAGAGATATTGTCTGTCTCTTTTGCAGTCAAATCTTTTTCCATCTGCTACCTCCACATTCTCGGACACGATCCCCAAATGATGTGGCCAGAATCAGCACGAGCTGCTGTTTTCTGTTACCAGGGGGCACCGCAAGTAGGTACATATGGGATCTTGGTTATCTGCTAAACCCTGGGTCCGCCTAGAGCAATGCGTTCCCTTTGCACCCCCTTTCATTTACTTGATATATTATATATGTACATTAAATATGTGCATAGTATCCAACTAATTCCTAATTCTTCTGCATTAAAAAAAAATATGAATGAATAAGATGATTGTGATAGTGATAACATAACAATCTGTATTCTGTATTGTTTACGCTCTTCTTTGTGTTGCGAGATCTCGACATGACTGATGTCTAGAATGTTCATGATGTGGTGTTAAAGATGTCTCCCTTGTGTTGCGAGATCTCGACATGACTGATGTCTAGAATGTTCATGATGTGGTGTTAAAGATGTCTCCCTTGTGTTGCGAGATCTCGACATGACTGATGTCTGGAATGTTCATGATGTGGTGTTAAAGATGTCTCCCTTGTGTTGCGAGATCTTGAGCTGAATGAAGTCTGAAATGTTCATGATGTAGTGTTAAAGATGCCTCCCTTGTGTTGCGAGATCTCGACATGACTGATGTCTAGAATGTTCATGATGTAGTGTTGAAGATGTCTCCCTTGTGTTGCGAGATCTCGACATGACTGATGTCTAGAATGTTCATGATGTAATTGAGAGGGGGGTACACACTGTGAAACCCTATTACAATGTTCAATGAGAGGGGGGTGCAAACTGTGAAATCCTATTACAATGTTCATTGAGAGAAAAGGGGTACATACTGTGAAACTTGATTACAATGTTCATTGTGAAGGGGAGGGTAAAACTGTGAAACTCGATTGCAATGTTCATTGCGATTCAAGAAGTACAAACTGTGAAACTCGATTACAATGTTCATTGAAATTCTTGGAGTACAAACTGTGAAACTCGGTTATAATGTTAATTGCGATTCTAGGAGTACAAACTGTGGAACTCGATTATAATGTTCATTGCGATTCAATGAGTACAAATTGTGAAACCCCAGTATTATTTTCATTGAAATAAAAGTGGTACAAACTGCGAATTCCATGTACAATGTTCATTGAGACGGAAGTAGTGCAAATTATGAAACCCGGGTACAAAATGTGAAACCCAAGTACAAATTGTGTAACTCGAGAAACCCGAGTACAAACTGTGAAACCCGAGTACAATATTACAGATCTATTTTTGAATCCATTTGATCTTTGAATTAATGAAATTGAACATTCTTTACAGACAGTCATAAACGTAGGAGATGTCCAAAATGACGTCAATAATTGAGGGGCATGGGAGTGTTGAGAGGCGTCTAAAAGAGTTTGACAGTTGTTGACAAGAAAGATGGGGTTTGATAAAGGTTGCCATCACAAATACTGTTTTTAGACTAAAATTATATTGTTTGGATGTTAAATATTTTTCTACAAATGTGACACAATTATGTATTTAGTTCTATCTTTATTTTGCCTAAAAAATGTATTGGTGGTGTTGAAAATTGTTTTTTACATAAACAAGCATGGTAGTGGAGGAAAGGGAATGTCTGACTTCATGACAGTAGTTGACAACAAGCGGTGGGTTGGGGTGGGGGTGGAAAGGAGGGGGGGGTAAAATTGGTTATACATTGGTTACACATTGTAGTTATAATTAATCAACAACCCTAACTTTAAATCTTGTTCTGGTCGTTAATCCATCCTAATCTGTTACAATGTTCTCTTGAGTGTCTAATTATGACTGTTGGTTGTGCCGTTATTAGACGTTTAAAAGTAGTTTAAAAGAATAACAAGAACGTGTTCTCTTATGCATATTGCAAGAGGATACTAAGAACATGTTTGGAGGTAGGGTTGAAATCCCACCTCTTAAGCCATAGTGACCCAAACTGTTGCTGCATTTGGACGAGTAAAGTCGAAAGTCAAACTATCATACATTTCTTACAATTAAAAAAAATGCGTATCCTATTCAGGTCGTAGCCATTAACAGATCATTGTCTGGCTGCAGTAATTTTCTAGGCAATATAAAAACGTTAGTAGTTTGCCATTGCTGTCTGAACGCTCCGGATTATACATTATAACAATTATTTTTTCTGGACTGTATTATAATAAATACAAGGAGTTTGAGAATGATTGTGAAAGATGAAAGAGTGAACAGGTCGTATAAAATTGTGGCACACTTGGTAAGATTCTGTCCAAGTGATTTTTTTCTAAAAGACATCGCCACCGTTACATGGTCGTTACCATATAAATGCAATTACATGACAATTACTATAGGAATATCACCACATGTCCGTTACTACATAATTACAATTACATTGACTATTACTAGAAAATCACCATTACATGACTATCACTATTCGTACATCAATACACGGTCATCATTGCACGACTATTACTAGACGATCATCATTGCTTGACCACTACTACTACACGACCATCATTGCTTGACCACTACTACTACACGACCATCATTGCTTGACCACTACTACTACACGATCATCCTTACTTGACCGTTACTACACGATCATCATTGCACTACCATTACTATACAACCATCATTACATAACCATTACTGCACCATAATCGATGCATGACTGTTACTATACGACCTTCATTACACGGCTAGAACTATAGTGCCATCATAACATGACCAGCACTACATCATTCAAACATATGCAAGTATTAGAAAAATGTAAAAAAAGTCCCCCCTTTCTGGAATCATCTTTCATCTCTATGTATCACGAAATATCGTATTAAGCCCGTACTTTCATTAATCGTCGATTTAGGAATGTTGTGGTCAGCATTATGCTTGTAGCTTATGCGTTTCAAAGATATATGGTTTCTGCTTCCATATGATGAATCCATCTAGGAATTAACTTGAGATCTTACCTGGCACTACCTCACAATTAAGCCAGTGTACTTATCGCGGCTCAGGTATTAGTAATGACATGTTCTCAGTATCGAGTGTTCAGTTATCATCGTTTGAAAATAGTAACATAACCAATACGGGGTTTCCAACATTTCTTCCACCGGGATATCCTTCATTAACTAAGGAAAAATCGTGCTGCGCGTAATCACCTGAGCCATCAAATTGTTTTAAAAGGGACACTCAGATAATTACACAATTTTGGCGGTGTTAAACAACACAATTCTCTCTAGAAAATCTCGATATTTTGATATTAAACAACACGACAACCAAGAAAAGACCATAATGGATGTGATGATTCCACGATAACCAAAAATTGATACGCCTCGAAGAAGATGAACGCAAGATATCAAAAGACCAACTGAAAAAATACTCACAGAATGAAAATTGGTTTAAGATCAACTGGAGTTACAAAGGGCTGCCATGACTGGTACATACTGTCCAGTACAAAGGGCTGCCATGATTGGTACATACTGTCCAGTACATGCTACTTGCTGATGATGACATTAAAAGATCACTCTTAAAATAAAGGGCATGAAGTAATTATCATAACAAAAATGCTACAACATAAACAATAGATTGTCCTATATTTCTCATGTAATTACAAATGTGTGACATAGTATACAGATGACTTTTATAAGTATAATATCTTCGCATAATTAGTATACAGTAGTGTTGATAAAATGCAGCCCACTGATCAAATTCTACCCGCATAACAATTTTTTCCCCGGTATGTCAGGATGGCCTAAAAGTTATAAATGCGCTTGCTCAGAGCTTCGAAAACACCACGTGAAGCACCAAAGAACAAAAAATTTGCGTTTTGGTCGGATGACTCAAGAAAAAAGCTCAAGCCGATTCGCTGACCCAAGAAGGAATACAATAACCATTCCATGAATAGGCCTCTTCTTTTTCAAAGACAAGATAATGACCAGATTCCAATAACTGTCGAGAGATAACAAGTATCAATAATAGAACGTCACATTTACTACACATCTAACAAATAAATACAAATAATAAATGTCAACAAGAGAAATTTGTTTAACAGAATTGTCGGAACAACATCAGTTGTCAAATATATTGAAAAACATAAACTGAAATTATTCGGCCACTTAATGATATTGAACCTATATTGGCTAGCGGCAAGAGCATACAACATGAAAATGGAAACATCAAGATATAGAGGAAGACCAAGAAGAAGGTCGCTTGAAGTAGTTACCAACATTAATAGCCCAAAAACCGATCGTCAGTCAATCCTACGACATCTCACAGTATAGAAAAATGCAGAGAAAAGACAATAGATGGTTAAACATAATAATAAACATTAATCAATTTAAATGAGAAAATAAGAAACCAGAGACGTTTCCGACGTTGCAGCCAAATTCTTTGTCAAGAAATAATGAAAACCATATCGAAACAAAATGTTGGATCGTATCTGGCAATTTAGTTATTAAAACACTAATTATTATCACAATTCTAAACACTGCATGTGGCGATACTTGTCAATTCTTCCACATTTTCCACTCAGTATCATATCACATCCTGTTCCCGGCATAATTGCTAACAAAGGATGATTTAAATTAGTGTATATCAACCTGTTCAAAGCCTGTTTCTTAGACCCCTTAGTTTTTCTATTGTAAGCTGAGAGAACAGTATGTAAAATACTTTTACTTCAGCCTGTAGGGCCACCACAAATGAATTTATGAGTCGAATTTATCTCTCGGGTCGTATTTTTCTCACTCTATATTAAAAATTCACGCTTCTGTAGCATTTTGCCTGCAATATCGACAGCTTAGAAATTCGAAACGAGTTGGAAACTAAAGGAGTTGGAAAAATTTAGTAATGTTTTCTAAACGAGCAACTTAATATATTTCCCAAGGACGCATCATTTCTGGCAGAATCATCACTTAAAGAAAACAACAACAATGATATAAAAGAATGACATAAACAATCGTCATGTCGTCAAAGTTTTCTTATCAGACTACAGATATTATATACTTTTGTTTTCAATTTTACATTTTTTTATATAGATATTATTAATACGTTTGTTATAAATTGTGCATGTTCTTTGTATATCTTACTGTACTTTACCGTCATGTAATCATATTTCCGTCTTTATATACTTTCTTCTTCTTATTTGAAGACATGTGTCAGTTTCTAAAACATTATTTTCATGGATTTTCCGTTAAATTGTGTGGTTCCTTTCTGTGATTGTTCCTTCATAAAGACTATGGTGGAAGCGTCGATACTGTGCATTATTCAACGTAAACCTGCTATTTAATCCTTTATAGATTTTTTTTTCAATATTTACTTACCATACGATGTGCCCATTCTCCGGACTACATCCTGGTAATCTGCAAGAGTTTTATAACGAACGCAGAAGAAGAAGATACATGTACAATTTACTGTAGTCTCCTGTCAACTAAATTTTTTACGATACATAATAGAGAAGTGCACAACATTCAATGAAGACATATACTAGATACGTAAAGTAGTAAAGTAAAGTAACCCATAGCACTTATTAATACCGTAGGGGTGTGAGATGTTAGCGATCTCACATTTCAGAGGCTCTGCAAATCAGGGCGGTAGCCATCTCCTCTTCATCGCAGTCTTTACTTCCCGGATTAATCTGGTACCCATTTGAGGCTGGGTCGATCTGGAAGCCGTTGCGATGTGAAAAACATTTCCAGGACCACTCATATGCGAAGCCAGTGCTCTAACCACTGCGCTACGCGGCTCCCCAAGATAAGTGCACACTATTTAATGAAGACATATACTAGATAAGTGCAGGACATTCAATGAAGACATATACTAGATAAGTGCAGGACATTCAATGAAGACATATACTAGAGAAATGCAGGACTTTCAATGAAGACGTATTCGCACATGTTTCTTCGAGTAATTAATTGTCTTTGAATGTGCAACATATATTGGAAAACATGACCTTTCCATATCTTATATTAATCATTAAATGTCTTACTGGTAGCAGTAATCATCTGTTTGCCGCAAGAAAGAAATATTCAACTGGTTCGAGGGCAAACAGACGTCCCTCAATGTTGTATCCTCTCACCACATCTGTTTAACGTAAAGTATATACTCGGAAAAAATCACGAGGAACGGACGAGGGTACTCATATTATGAATATCTTCAAATGTTTAATATTGGAGGCGATGGGATTACAGAACATCGGTTATTACACGACACAGACCATACATCAAGACTACTAATATGTCTATAATACACGATTATATGGGTAATCACAATTAAATGTGGCGGCGGTTCCACTTTGGAAACATCAACATAAAATCACGCATTGCCTTCCCTCTCTAATCTCAAAAATAAGAATGAGATTGAAATCGTAATCATCACTAGTTTGTAATATTATCAGTCCAAAATGAGACGAAGGAATGTATGGCAATGTTTTTCTTCTCATTCTCAACTGTTCACTCCTGTAGAACAGTCTTGGAAAGGAAATCACGCCTCACCCAGTGCCAGCCTATGCAGTGGCACATGCAACACTCTAAAATATGTGTGTAGAACATGCGCGAGAAGAAGACCTTAACCTTTTTTTTTTAATAAAGACACCAGAGGAGGAAATTTGATCACAGGTTGATAACTGAAATGATAAACAGAAGAGAGGAAGGGACAGACCAAGAGAAAATGGTGAACACCTTTGAAAGGCATTATGACAGGATTACCTCACCTACGATCTCTCTTCCATGTTTTAATGATCTTCTAGCACTAATATAATTAAAATTAATTCGCAACAGTGGGTGAAAAGGAGTGTCTTGTCCTAAAGAAGCATTAATTTTCCTACCCAGAAAAAACAACGCGGACAGCTTGAAATCGAGGCATTTAGAGCATGGGTTTCAGAGATGATTGGCAGTAGAACAGACACAAGTCTGTAGACAAACGCCACCCGGCATATCATATACAAAATAAAGAAATCTAATATGCCGGAGTTGTTCTGTTTTTGTGTGAACGACATTCCCAGAGTACATCTGTGGCAAGTAAATTCGAACAAAATGATTTTTGCATTCGAAGATTTATTTTTAAGATGTGATTCCTTCCCCCCACCCCCACACCTTTAGTTACTTTAGTTATGTAATGGAAATAATACATGCACAGCTATCTCCCTTTAGTTACGAAAGGCACAGAGCTTGTTTTATTTTCCTAGGAATTAAGGGAAATTTGCTCTTACTTCCTCTGCGCAATGGTGTGGTTTCTCGAAGCTTTCTTTCATACCCAGGTGACTACATCTATTTGTGCAACGATATTGAAGAATCCTTCTACTCAGAGGGACACGTAAAACAGGATCACAGAAATATAAATGGAACCAACGGGTGCTGTGACTTTTCTTAAGGGGATCTATGTCATTCTTACAATGTTCTATGTGGTTAATAAGGAAATAATTTATTTTTTGTTAGTGACATGATATCATGAACTGCAACCTCAATTATTTTCTAAAATTCTCACAACCAAAATAGATTTTGTTGAAAACATAGTCTTACTAAAAGAGTTTTAATATAAAAGAAAGGATGACATCCCGGTACCAAACATAGAATCTTATTAAGATAGAGAAAGTGATTTAACCATTTATCCACATATTGTTCATTTATTTTAATTACAATTAATTATTTCGATTACATGTCTGTTTTGATATCCTGTTTATAGTGATATCAAGTGTATAGTGATATCATGTGTATAGTGATATCATGTGTATATGTCATTCATTGTATGTTTATCAAAAATGTCAAGAATTGTCTAAATTTAATTAGTTCAAGTTTCATTTCTTCAAAAGTGAGGAATCTAAATAAAAATTAACACTTTGGCGAGAAAATTGAATTCTTTCACCTCTGTCAGTTGCTATCTATGGAAATATTAGCGTTTCTTTTTGTTGTTGCTATTGTCATTACCTCGGTTTTCTCTGTGTGTATCTTCATGTTAAAGTTGCTACCCGTAGTGTGGAGTCTATGTACATGTTCTGGTTTTGTAGTTGTTCTTCTGATGTTGATATTATTGTTTGATCGTCTGCAGAAAGAAGTTCATTCAGGAAGTTGTTTAGTTTGTCTTCTCTTCATTAGTTTTGGCAATTTTGCATTTGTAATCGATATATATATATATATATATATATATATATATATATATATATATATATATATATATATATATATATATATATATATATATATATATATATATATATATATATTATATATATATATATATATATATATATATATATATATATATATATATATATATATATATATATATAAAATGAATAGCAAGGGAGATAGAACACATCCTTGTCGCACTCCAGAGTGTATATGGAATTTGTCTGAAAGCCATGCACTCGCTCTAACATCACATTGACTACCTGTTTAAATACTTCTGTACAAGTTCATTAGATGTTGTGAAACCTCTATTTTTTGGGGTCTAATCCTGCATAAAGTAGTGTGCAATTTAGATGTAGTTATTTCTTGACATGATGTTCATAAGTCTCCTCGAAGTTTCATATTCACAAGTATTTGTTGCATGCGCCACTATTCATATCTCTTTATAAGTATTCAATACATCAGCTAGATCAATTGCTAGAAATGATCGCCGTACCAGCAAAACCTGTCTGTACTTTCATTTCTTCAGACGCCGATTCAGAATTAAATAGCCAATTTAGCAACGATTATTTTCATCCCAGATGGTTACCGGTTCAAGAAATGAGTACCGCGAAAACTGTACGAAAATAAAAGTGGCAGACAGATACTACTATTCACACGTTCCCATGGAATATCGTTTATCATCAGATAATATGTTTATATAACCGTATTCCACATACTCATGACCTGTATTTAAAGAGTATTCAACCAATAATTATAAATATCCGTTAATTAATAATAGTTTTTCTCAGCCTTGTATCTATCGTGTGTCCCCTCAAGCATATTGGTGCATGCATCTAGCACGATAATTGATCAAGTTCGGAAGGAAATTAGAATTTAACACGATATTACAATATTTAAAATTGAATACAGATTGTCCTCAAAATATTGAAATTTACCTATATAATCCCTCTAAATCATTCATACATATCCAAAAACTTCAATGCCCTTCCTAAATATGCAAATTGCATGGAATATTTAAAATTACAACGCCCCCCCCCTCTTGGGACAATAAAAGTATTCAAATGACTCAATATGGAAAGTACAGCACACATTAGGAAATAGTGTTTAGACTTGAAAGAGGGTGCATATTTCACATCAAATGTCTCCCTAAAGAAAGTTAAGCACAATCCTGTAAAAAAGTGTTCAGGCGAAGGAGATGCATATTTTACATCAAATCTATGGCACACATTTTGTAATGTGAAGCAGCCTCACAGCACACAGTTTTATTGCTCAGCTGTCTAGTAAGTGACTGACCAGAAACGTCCTGACTAGAGTTATTTACCACAATTTCTCAATAACAACGGTGTCATTACTTGACTTTCCTAGAGCACTCTCTATTTTCTTGTGGCTGATTACACCACGATAGTAATTTGTATTTCTACCACGAAAAATGATGAAAAATTTTTTTCCTTCTTCTTATATTTCAATTCTAAAATATTTTTCTTCTCCACATTCTATACATTTCTCGCATCTCTACCACTTTCGTGTATTCCATGACCATCTCAACCATCATGTGCCATACAGCTAGCATAGATTGCACTGATGTTAACATATAGTCCTGTTTATTGAATCGGATCATATCTTGTTACTTTTCCGTATCATGAGGTTAGTTCCTGGTGATGTTTTTCTGTCCTCGCCACCATTGATTTGTTCAACTTATAACTGATTTGATGTTGCCTTTTACACTTCTTGTTTATTATAATAATTCGGAAACGTATTGTATGGCTCTTTCTGGTGCTAAACGTAATGATCATATATGCTTTGAGAATAGCTTATCACTATGTGTTTTATTTGCTGATCATTCTTCTGACCATTGCCAGAGTTTACGTTTAGTTTTTTTTACAGATATTCGATGAATGTGTTCTTCTTCTTCTTCTTCAGTGTTCATTCACAACTTCTGTTGGATCACTCTTGTAGCAGTACAATGGTCTTACTAGATTTCCTGCAGGATTTATTTCAAAGAATGGAAATGCGTTGTGTATCAGTTTCATTTGCACCAATGGTCCGACACATCCGTCTTCGGCGAGGAATGTGTTCTATTTTACAGAAGTCTAACTATTCTTATTCTCACCACAGAAACATGCTTCTTATAGATGTTTGAACAGTGGAGTCCCCCTTGCGACACAATCATTTGTTGAAAACTCGTGAAAAAAATAACAATAAAAAATAATAACAAAGCTCGTAGATGCAGTGCAAAATTCGATTTTTAAACACATTTTCAGATATTTATATTGTTGTTAATCGAGCGCGAATTCGAGTTGTTAGAACGTCGCTCTCATAATAGATGTCTGAAGTTTAAATGACGGTCTTGTGTAATTTTTCTCTTTTGTGGATAAAATTAAAGATACAAACTAGTCACGTCATGATGAATGTTATAATACAAGAATGTTATAATACAAGAATGTTATAATACAAGAATGTTATAATACAAGAATGTTATAATACAAGAATGTTATAATACAAGAATGTTATAATACAAGAATGTTATAATACAAGAATGTTATAATACAAGAATGTTATAAATACACGGCGTCTTCATTCACACAATTCACTTTGCACTTCTTAAAAGGTAAACATGCAATAATGTAAGATTGTTATCTCATTGGTTATTTTATCTGATTTGTTATAAACAGAAAACATTGCACTCTGTTCTAACCCATACGTGTTCAGTCTTCCCCCAGTAGATATCGAAATATATGCATGCTGATGGCTCTGATGCTTCGCTTACTAAACACACTCCTAATTCTGCCCTTAAGATACTCATCCAATGTGATACTCAAGCTGTCACATTTAATACTAAACTCTCCCAATTACATTCTAGATGTCTCATATATAGCAGTATCCAATCACATTCTAAATGTCTCATATATAGCAGTATCCAATTACATTCTAGATGTCTCATATATAGCAGTATCCAATCACATTCTAGATGTCTCATATATAGCAGTATCCAATCATATTTTAGCTGTCTTTCTAGGTATTGTTGTGTAAAACAAATTAAAGATCCACTGTTTTTTTATATATTTTTATTCAGCGTCAAATACGCTGCACATGGCAGAAACCAGTGTTATCCGGTAAAGTGTATCGTTCCTCCATGTTGTTCAGACCTATATTCATACCTCATTTGTTTGTTTTTCTGCGATGAGTTTTTCCTGTTCTTCTTTTCTTATTTTACTCGTGTCATCTAGTTCCCATTTTAAAGCTAAATCTCTCTGAGAAAGGCATGAATATTCTAGAAACTGTTATAGTGCCTACACACAAAAACTAAACCACAAGGAGCAGTCCATAAATAAAGAGATAGAAGACATTCACGAGACAAGGTATCCTCGTCTCCGGTACTCGTCTAACTCATGTAATGAAGAAATAGAATTAAGAGATGCAGTCTGCAACATTATCTATCATGTGATAAATGTCAAATAACCCAAGTTTGTAATGATTGTATCTTGCAATCAGAACCATGTGGAGTCTCTAAAATTCAATTTGACTTCAAATCAAGACGAAAGTTTTACTGAATTAATAAAAGAAAATCCTGATTCCAAATCAACGTATTTTCTGTTCGGGCAGATTCCCGACATAGATTACCTTACATTGATTCAACGGCTCTGATCAATACGGTACATTGAGTATTTTTGTTACTGAGATAGTGTGATGCTCATTTGACTACAAGAGTCGTTCTTCTAGTTAACCCGATTATTCTACTTTATTAGGTTTTTCAAATCTAGTAGCGCTATAACCGTTCCAATTTGCCTCTCTTTTATATCTCATTTGAGTTGTAACGACACGCCTCTCATTTTTAACGACGTGAATTCAAACTTTGCACTTATTTGCTTCCTTCTTTGAATATGAAATAGAAATTCAAAATCTATGCAATGTGTGCAGTATTCACAACATTAGGAATAGATAGGTCGTGGTTACAGTTTGTTCTCATCAAGATTTCATCATCATCAGGTGCCATGCCGACTGGCGTAGGCGATCATGGCCTCTCCACAGCTCTCTATCTCCAGAATTATATATCAAGATGGTTGCTGTTTCCCTGCCGTGCAAGGTTGTCGAAATGTCTAATATTTTCTCACGTTGTCGCCTTCTGTCTCCTTGATGCCTTCGATCTTGCCTGTTGTGACATGTTCTCTACACCTCCCTGTCTCATAAAGTGGCCATAAATACAGATTGTCTTTTCCTTATATTATTTATTAAGGTCCGTTTCACATTAGACTCTTTCAACAATTCCACATTAGTTTTTCTGGCAGTCCATGATATTCTCAGTATTCTTCTCTAGAAGCACATCTCTCTTGCCTCTAATTTTCTACTTTCCTGTTTGCTTATTATCCAGGTTAGTTAGTTAGTTAGTTATTCCTCTAGGGCCAAAGACAGCACATAGGGTGGATGTTAAAGATTTCCATGTCTCGCGTTTTAGTGCAATTTCTCTTAGTTCTTCATTGTTTCTGATACCGATGGTGAAGCGTTCTCTTGTAATAGTTCTACGTCAGGTCTCTCATGGTCTTCCTCGTTTTCTCTTTCCCCTTGGTGATCACATCACAGCTTGAAAGGGGATTTTTTTGGTATCCATTTGCAAAGCATGTCCAATATAATCCCAGTGACGACTTCTAATATAGGTGGATACATATTCTTGTTTTTCTGCTTCTTGTCCGACAACTGTGTTTGATTTAAAGTTCGACCAATGGATATTTAGTAGTCGTCTAAGACATTTATTTTCAAAGTTGTTTAGTTTTTGTTCTAAGTTTGATCTTGCTTTTCAACTTTCGCATACATATGTTAATGTTGGAATCAACCAGAAGTTGAAGATTTTGAACGAACCATATTGTAAATCCGTTAAAAACAATGGAAATCCGTCAATCCGTTTCAGTAACACAAATAATTAATTTTTACAACATCAATGTGTTAAACTAATGATCTACCAGCTCTTGGTTTAGCAAGATGGACAAACATCCCTTCATTACCTAAATAGAACAGGAGATTGTCCAAGACTCGCATCCATATTTTAGTATAGGAGTTATATTGCACTGCAGAACTCTCTTCCTCACCTCTAATGACAAGCGCATATTACAGAATCTAGTTCTCTTTCTGACATCCAGAAGAAGTGACTTCTTGCAAAAAATGATATTCTTCTTTAGTACATCTTTATTTTATTTAGAGGTTGTGTACTCTTTATTAAATTCTTGTATTCGTGTCTAAATAATGTATATCTTTATTAAATTCTAGTTTAAATAATCTGTATTCGAATGACTGTGTCTCACAGCAGATTCACGTCAGCAGCAAGCAGTTGAGCAGCAGAACAGATTTTAAAAAAAATATTGTCTCAACTACTTGCACAAAATATTACCTAGAAAATACAGCTAAAATTAAGATCGTAGGCAGTAAAGACATCTGCACAGAAAGTAAACAAGACTTCATTCATTACGTTTTTCTATTATTATCGTGACTTTTTTGGTCACTATTATACCTGGAGTTTGCATGCCAAAATTACCAAGGCCGACGAAAGGAAATGTACGGAAATAATCCAAAATCAGCATTTCAGGTCATGTTTATTTACTGAACAGCGGTCTTTACAGGATTACGGTCAGGCTAAAACAATCATTGTTCAATCTCTCAAGAAGAAGAATTACAATACTAGCAACTTTTTGCTGGTTCATATGAACCGGCTATCTACAGAGTCACCGTGCACTCATTTATATTTATGATGGTATTCTATCGTATACTATTTTATTTCATGGTATTTTATTGTATTTGATGGTATTTTATTGTATTTGATGGTATTTTATTGTATTTGATGGTATTCTATGGTATTTTCTCTTTTTTGTTGTAAGGTGTCGCAGGATTGAATGACAATCGTTTTCGAGCTATGACAAGTTTGGTCACTTGATATGCAGTAATATTGTGACATCTCAGAATGTTTGTAATTCCTCGAACCCACCTTATTCTTCGTCTTCCTCTGTATCTGATGCTTCCATTTTCATGTTCTATGCTCGTGCCGCTGGCGAATAAAGGTTAATTCTCATTAAGGGGCCGAACCATTTCAGTCTCTGCTTTTCATATATTTGAGCACAGACGTTGTTCCCACAGTTTATCTATCTCTTTATTCCGTACATGATCTCTTCTTGTTCTGTTTTCTCCTTGTCTTAGACATCTCATTTCACACGTAGTAAGCCTTCTCTTTTGTCTTATTTTTTGTTAGTGTCCCAGTGGCTACAGTGGCTATAGTGATTACGGTGGAGACAATACGTCACATTATTTGTGATATTTAGTTCGGATCCGCATGACGTCAGTGCACATCAAATTCATAGACACTATATATTTTTTTCCATTTTAGTTAATACGTTTGAGTAATTGTCATTTCACTCGACACCTTCGTATGGAATATACTTCCATGAAATGACGATAATTCCTTCCTCACATTTCAAGTTTAAAACTTATGTTTAAATTGTCGTTATCACTATATTAACTCGTTGAGATTTTCTTCATTATGTCGTTATTACGTCAATGTTCTCAGCACATCTTAATCATTAATCGTGTCCTCCTATTGCTATTCCTGTCATCGCTTTTATTGATCTTAGAATATATTCAAGTGAAAAAAATGAGAACAGATCTGAAGATAAAAATGTATTTCTGTCTAAACCGCTTTTTTATGTAAGGCAAAATTCCCATCTTCTTTTCCCCTTTTGTATCCAAGTTCTTGTTTTACATGGCTTTAACATCAATGTTATAATTATTTAAGCTGTGCCACATTTCAATATAATCATAAGATAGCAGACTGGATTTGAACCAAATCCGTTCCGCTGACACCGACTTACCTAGCTATTAAAGTCAACGTATTCCGTATTTGGCAACTCCACACTCCTAGCAACATCTCATCTTCAACTTTATTATTCAACATTCATAGTGATATATCATCTTCAACTTTATTATTCAACATTCATAGTGATATATCATCTTCAACTTTATTATTCTGTCTGTCCTCAACAAAAATGCTGTACTTACTTGTGATATTATTTACAACAGTGATACAATTCAGAAAGTTGATAGATTATCCTATTTGGGCAACACAAGAAAGATACCAAGTAGATCTACAACGAAATCAAACATCTATCAAACATCTAAGTTGAAATCAGCCACCTATCATACATCAAAGTTGCAATCAGCAACCTTTCAAACATCTAAGTTGAAATCAGCAAACTATCAAACATCTAAGTTGAAATCAGCAAACTATCAAACATCTAAGTTGAAATCAGCAAACTATCAAACATCTAAGTTGAAATCAGCAAACTATCAAACATCTAAGCTGAAATCAGCAAACTATAAAATATCTAAGTTGAAATCAGCAAACTATCAAACATCTAAGTTGAAATCAGCAAACTATCAAACATCTAAGTTGAAATCAGCAACCTTTCAAACATCTAAATTTATAAAAAGATGCGCAACTACAAATTCTTCGTCATCGTTCTCAAACTCATGCAGATGGCGTCCGGAGAACGGAATGCGCTGTGTCCTGTTATTCAACTTTGCAGTGGTATCTATGACTTTCAGCCTGGCACATCTAACTTCAGCGTGGCTTCTGGGTAACTATGACTGTATATGATATGGGACGTCAACTCCATTATATAGCCTTCTTAGTTGCCTCTTACGACATCCTTGGAAGGTTATTAGTGATGTGTTAATAATTTCTCCTACTTCAGGTCCGACAACACAGGAATGAACAACGACTGTTAAATTCCAATGTAATATATGTGTTATCATATGGTTGTGTAAAACAAAAGACATTGGATTATAGTAAATCCGTCTCTGTGACGAAGTGGCACAGTACACGATTTTGGCGTTCAATGTATCAAGTTCAAACCCCGCAGGCAATT